>JAZAVK010000143.1:0-101237 GCA_037954305.1 Neonectria magnoliae | reverse complement strand
CCCCCCCCCTTACTCCTGGGAATAGTGGCACTCAGACAATCGCAGCCTCGCCGCCACCGACGCCTGCCGGTGGGTCACCCGCTCCGTCGGCCACGCGCCCTACGTCACCTCGCTGCCCTACATCACCCACTACGGGTGCAAGTACGTGGTGCACGGCGACGACATCACGTCCGACAGCGACGGCAACGACTGCTACCGCTTCGTCAAGGAGGCCGGCCGCTTCAAGGTGGTCAAGCGCTCGCCGGGCATCTCCACCACCGACCTGGTCGGCCGCATGCTGCTGTGCACGCGCACGCACTTCATCCGGTCGTTTGAGAAGCGGCTCAACGGCGTCGAGGGCGACGGCACCGACGAGGAGCGCCGCGTGCTGGGCGCCGCCATGCTCGACCGCATGAGCCTCTACGCCACCGACGCCTCCGGCCGCGCGCCCGGCGTCGACGTGTGGTTCTGGTCCGCCTCCGGCCCGGCCAAGGCCGCCGACACCGAGGAGGAGAAGGGCTCGTTCCGCCAGCTCATCGAGGGCCCCGGGCCCAAGCCCGGCCAGCGCGTCGTCTACGTCGACGGCGGCTTCGACCTGTTCTCCAGCGGCCACATCGAGTTTCTGCGTCGCGTCGTTGTCGAGGAGGAGGAGCTTGCCCGCGCCGATGGCTGGTACTCGGAGCAGGCTGTCAACGAGCGCAAGGGCAAGGGTGAGGACTATCCTCCGGCGTACGTCGTTGTCGGCGTGCACGAAGACTACGTCATCAACCAGTGGAAGGGCGTCAACTATCCCATCATGAACATCTTCGAGCGCGGACTCTGCGTTCTCCAGTGCAAGGTAAGACAGCTCTCGCACCCTCACTCTCAAAAAACCCCCACCACTAACCCTCCCCTCCCCCTCCAGTACATCAACGCCGTCGTCTTCGGCGCCCCCTTCACCCCCACCAAGACGTACCTCACATCGCTCCCGCGCGGCACCCCGGACGCCGTCTACCACGGCCCGACATCCTTCATGCCGCTGACGTACGACCCGTACACGGCACCCAAGGCCATGGGAATCTACCGGGAGATCGGCGAGCACACCTTTGCCGACGTCAACGCCGGCCAGATTGTCCAGCGCATCATGAGGAGCCGCGACATGTACGAGGCCCGCCAGCGCGCCAAGGGCATGAAGGCCGAGGTCGAGGAGGCCGCCCGGGAGCGCGAGATCATGGAGGAGGAGCAGCGCAAGAGGGAGGCCGAGAGGTCATGAGCCGGAGCCGGAGCCGGTAGCGAACGGTGGTGGTGGTAATGTGGCGTGGCATCATCCTTACGTCTTTTAGCAGGCCGGCATGAGTTTGTCAGGAATGGCGGTCTTCAACAGGCCTCGGATGGCGAAAGACAGAGAAGTGTAGATGGGCAAAAGCAAAAGCAACGAATGACGCAAACCACGGTTAAACGATGACGCCGTCATCGTCACGTTGTGAGGAGCCGAGTGTCACGATGGCCTCGGAAGCTAACCCCGTTTCCAAGGGCGGGGTTTGAATGCGTTTAAATTCGTAATCAACAATGCCTGATAAAAGCCAATCATTCAGGTCGTTCATCGTCAATGATTAAATGCCGATGTCTGTTAGTGGTAGGTTAGTCAAGCCTCTCCATGCACTCTTGCATCCACGCGACAAGTGTGACCCCTCCACAATCACATCATAAACATCAGCTTCCCGTGTGCAACCACCATAAGCAGCGTCCCTCAACAATCCGACCTTCAATCTCACTTGAACGCATCAGATCGCCGACGGTCGCTGCGGGCTCAATGCAGTGTGACCACCCCAAAACGTCTAGGGTAGCTCACCCGCGGCGTAACGAACAAGCATGACTTCATAAGCCGCGGCCGCGCGTTTAGGGTGGACATGGCAATTCACGGCTACCCACGGACAAAGGCCCAATTCCGCCCTCACGTTCAAGCAGAAAAAGCCTCCGAGATTGGAGCGACATATGTACGGCCGGCATGGACGGTGATTGGAAATGTTTTTCATCAGAAATGATATGCCGAGCAAACCTGGTTCAATTGGCGTCTCTGTGGTGGGATTGAACAAAACCCGGTCCCATTCTGGGTTATTTCCACGTCCCCATGGATAAGCCGTCGTCTTGTAATCCTGCTTTTACTTGCTACCGGTATTTGCTTAAATCCGGGTTGGTGTTTTCCTTTTGAGCCGTTTGTCTGCAGGGCGTATAAACCGACGAGCGCATGTCTTCAAGTGCGCGCCCTGCGAGTGGGGGCTTGCAGTCGGCACTGCTTCCGCACCGGCCGGGGCACCACCCACAACAGCCTCCGTCGCCGGTTGTGAGAATTGCCGGCTGTGCAGTGTAAGATAATGTAGACGCGGGGAAACAGCAATGTGAGCTTCCAAAACTGGATAGCATGGCGACAGAGATGGAAAAGCAGAGATTTCCAGCTTCAGTTTCTTGGGGGTAAAACGCCTCTTTGTCAACGATGTAAAGCCTCGAAGTCATCGTTGACCGTGGAGTGGAGTCGCAACGGAGACTTCAAGGATTCCAGCGGCCAGTATTGTGGTCCCCAAAGGTCCCCTCCCTTTTGATAGTGGCGGCGGAGCGGTGGGCTGGGTGGGTTTCGTGCTTTATGGGCGCGGATGACTAGTTAGATCCTTTCGTTATCAACGCCGGCGCCGAGCGCGGTGCGGGCAGAGGCGGGATATCCATTTGCACCGCTGGTTGTCTCGTCACCTGCCCCTTCCCGCTCGGCGTTCCGTGCCAAGGAGGCCCGGCGAGTCATAAAGGCTGCCCGCTATAAAGTTACCTCTGGTACCCGGTGGCTTTTCTCCCCGAGTCCTCCCTTTCACTCCACTCCTCTGTATACCGTGTTAGTGTGTGCTTGACTTGTCTGTTTGTACATCCAACAGAAACTTAACTGTCTCTCCCAATTGAGTCATCCAACAACCCCCCTCCACCAAAACCACGTCCCACCACCGATAGACCACCTCATCATCACCATGGCTCCCTCCGCCGTTCAGACTCAGGAGGTCGACCTGACAGCTGCCGCCCTCAGTAAGAAGGAAGCTGAGCCCGTTGCCCCCAATGGCCACTCCGTCAAGGCAGTCCTCGATGCCTCCAAGCTCACCTACACCTACACCACCAACCCACGTGCCGTCCCCGACGAGGCCACTGCCCATTCCGGCGACGAGACAATTGCCACTGACCACATGGTCCTCGCCTCTTGGAAGGCCTCCACCGGCTGGTCCAACCCCGAGCTGAAGCCATACGGTCCCTTGAGCCTTATGCCCACCGCCTCGGTCCTGCACTATGCCACCGAGTGCTTCGAGGGCCTCAAAGTCTTCCGCGGCTACGATGGAAAGCTGCGTATTTTCCGTCCCGATCGTAACGCCGCCCGCCTCCGAATGTCTTCTGCCCGCATTTCCCTCCCCGTCTTCGAGCCTTCTGAGATTGAAAAGCTCATGATTGCCCTGCTGTCCGTTGATGGCACCAAGTGGCTACCCAAGGAGCGTGCGGGCAGCTTCCTGTATATTCGCCCGACCGTTATCGGAACTGCACCCCAGCTCGGCGTTAGCGCACCCAAGGAGGCTCTTCTGTACATAATTGTCACTTTCATGCCCCGATTGGACGCACCTCCTGGCGGCATGCGCCTGCACACTTCCCCCGAGGACATGGTGCGCGCCTGGGTCGGCGGATTCGGTTATGCAAAGGTCGGCGCTAACTATGGCCCCTCGTTGCTGGCCACCGCCGATGCTCGGAGTCGTGGATACCACCAGATCCTATGGCTGTATGGCCAGCAGGGCGAGTGTACTGAGGCCGGAGCCAGCAACTTCTTTGTTGTCTGGAAGCGAAAGGATGGCAAGAACGAGATCATTACCGCGCCTCTGGATGATAAGCTGATTCTGGACGGTGTTACCCGACGAAGCTGTCTCGAGCTGTTCCGGGAGAGGCTGGGCGATGAGTATGAGATTACGGAGCGCAAGTATACTATCGACGAGGTCATTGAGGCCGATGCGGAAGGTCGAATCTTGGAGTCCTTCGCTGCTGGTACAGCCGTAAGTTCCTCTATACCAGTTCCTCTATACCAAAACCCGTGAACACATAAGCTAACTTACTCCAGTTTTTCATCTGCCCTGTCTCGCAGATTCACCACCGCGGCCAGGACATCAACATCCCCATGGGCCCCGAGGCCACGCCTGGCAAGGTCACGTCGACGATCAAGGGCTGGCTCGGCGACATCATGTACGGTCGCACCCAGCACAAGTGGGGTGTCGTCATCCCCGAGAAGGAGTAAAAATGGAACACGATAAGCAGAAAATAACGGTGGCCTAGAGGTTACTTACAAGATTCATGGGACGGCGTTTGGGGCATTGGACTCACAAAAAGGTCCAGGCAAACTTTTTTTTTTTCGAATTGGATCTGATCAAGCATCGAAAGGCAAGAGGCTGTAGAAGTAATGAGGCATGAAAATAGAGAATTGCAGTTGATTGTCTGTCATCGAGATTGTACGTCGAACGTAGCTGTGGATGTTCATTCCGTCAACCCCATCCTACTAATTCCCTGTCACATTAGCGTATGCCATTTCGAAACGCCTGCATCGATTGCATGGTCTGGAAATTTATTCGTCAATCATTGTTTGCATGAGCCTTAATGTCTCTGCCTGTATTTTGGTCTTAAACTCCTATGCGAATGGTTAGGTTAGCCATCGCTGGCGAGCTGGAGGGACGAATAACGAACCTTCTCAATATCCTCCAGCAATTGGCATTTCTCTTTGACAATCTTCTCTGCATCTGACTTGAACTTTTTGATCATTTTTGTGTCGTCACCATCAGCTTTGATAGCGCCTCGACTCGTTTCCTCTGTCAACTGTTTCCAGGCATCCTGCTCAGCCTGAGCACAAGCATCCCACTCTGCTCCAAGACGTTGTACTTGTTCCTTCGCCGACAGGATCTCCTGTTTCAAGTTGGCGAGATGGTCGAGGATCGATGCGCGGGGGAACTTGTCGGAGTGGCACAACGTTGCAGAGAGCGGGTAAGCAATGTTGGAGTAGAGCGCTTCATTTTGTGCGAGGGTGCCTGATGACTCGGACACGAAACGAGAGATTCTCGACTGGATCTTGGAATGAGTCTCGACAAGTTGTGCTGTAGCTGAAGCGTGAAGATTCATGCCCGCGAGCGCAAACGACTCTGTATTTATCATTCAGCACGAATTCCTCGGAAGTATCAGCCAAACTCGCCTCTGAGCTGCGTCACTGCATCAGCATCGTGATTCTCGGACACAGCGGGGCCTGTGTCGTTGCGTCGAGCTGGTTCAAGGTCTGCGCCAAAGCAAGCCCGGAATTGCTGGTAGACGTGGTTGTACGTCGGGGGCTTCGGCGAGGAGGTGGGGACCGCGACGTCTTGATTGCGGAGTCGGTCTCGGAGGGTAGAGGATTGATTCAGATTGTCAGTCCAGAGGCCAGAGTTGGAGCCTGTGTTTTGGTGCGATTTATTGTTCATGGCTGCGTTCATGGCTGCGGTGAGATGGACTGTAGTGCAGGAAAATATGGAAGGGAAGGGAAGAATGGGAAGTTGGGAGTGGGAAGGCGATGATGAAGCAAGGGTACATGTGAAAACATGACTGAGGGGGGTTTTGGTTAATATGAGAAGAGCAGGTGTCACCATGTTCGTGAGGAAGGAACGAACGTGGTCCCTAGCCACCTTGCGGCTGCGGACAGTTGGCCCGCCTGCTGGGTATTGTGCCACTGCTAGGTTGATACCGAGGACTGCGCGTAATTCAAAACAAATCGAGAGAGGCTTTGATTGCTAAATTACCGTAGTTTCCATTTTAGGTGTTGTACATACATGCCATTACGAATGGACCCTGCCCAAGCAAACCACGAACGCCGTCCATCAAGAACAAACCCAACAACACCAAGCATCCGAGTCGTACCCCAACGTCATTCCCGCAATTACTTTTTCCCTCCGATCTTCACCTCAATGACAGAAACGATCACCTGCCAGCTGACCATGCCGCCCTCGCCAACATCTCCACACGCCAACGCCTTGGACACGGGGCGCAACACCTCGACCCAGCCGTTCTCGCCTCCCCACTCTTCCTCGAGCGTCTTGATCTGTTTCGCTGTGATGGGATGCCGCCACATGGCCGTGTTCATGCTCGCTGGTACATGTGTTAGAGAATCCGAGCTCAAAATGTGCAGGAGAATACTCACGCGCCACGATAATCTTCTTCTTGATGCCACCATCGACTGTCCCCGTAGCGTCCCACGCGCGGATCACCGAGGTCAGTAAATTGTCGCACAGGCCGTTGACCATCTTGGCCATGGTGTTGGCGCTGAGGGGCGCAATCACTAGTACGTCCGCCCACTTGCGCAGGTTGATGTGCAGGATGGGTGCCCCTCGCTTCCACGGCGTCGCCCATTCGGAGGCGTCGGTGTAGACGGCGTCGACGTTGGGCATGTAGTTGACGGCGGAGACGGTGGGCTGCTCGCGGGACTGGCCGGCGAGGAAGTGCACCGCGGAGCCGGTGAGGATCACGCGAATGGATATGTTGTCGTGCTTCGAGAGGCCTTCGATGATCTGGACTAGTTTTATGGTGGCTACCGAGCCCGATGCTGCGAGGAGGACATGGCGCTTGTTGTCGTTGCGGCTCTGCTCGAGCGCTTCGGGCGAGTTTCGCACCAAGAGGTCGTGGTGCGGATCTCGCCCGTTTTGGGTCGTGTGGAGCATGGCGAGCGAAGCTCGACTGAGGACAGTTGATGGAGTAAGTATGTGCTTGCGTAGGTTGTGTAGAGTGGCAAGATTGTCTTGCGACTTGAATGTTGTCGTTGGTAATGGATGCTCAAAGCCCCCCCCTTGGTGGAGTACTCCGCAGTGTAGATGCGAGATGATAAGATCTGAGTGGCCTAGCCTGATGGCAAGCAAGGCAATCAATGGATAAGTGAGGTGAGGTTGAGAATCCGATAGAGAAATCAGGATGTGCAGCTGATGAATGTATATGTAGCTAAGCTCCAAAGCAGACAGCTTGGTAACAGAGTTCCACCAGCTGATGCGACGCGGATCGCAAGCTGCATTTTAACCCCGCCAAACCATCCCCACGTCATCCGATGCACCGATGAGCCCGTCATGAATATGACCCATCATGACCGATGCTCGCAGTCGCGCCTCCGCATCGGTCGTCGCAATGGCCTGACGGGATCGAGGCCGGTGCCGACGAAAAGGCCTGGCATTGGTGGTTGCGCAGCTGTGAAACCTCAGGACTCGGCGCAGCTACAACGGAACAGATCGTGAGCAACTCGACCGGCTGCGCGATGCCGGGCGAGAGAAGCCGGTGCCGTTCATTACCGGTCCTCGCAGCGCCAGACAGGGGGAGGGCAAGCTACAGGGTAGGGCACGGCCAATTTCAGGGTTCGCTCAGCTTCTTTGCCAAGAGAGCGCCCCGGCCAGCCACATCTTTGCCACCGACCAGCCACACACGAGCCACGGGTTGCTTGAATTACCAAGCCGTTGATTGGTCATCCGCGTTTGTCCCGAACGCCGCACCTCTTTTTGTCCGGGGGGGCTTGACATCACCCAATTCCCCTGCGGTCCGGCCTCGACCAACTCCAAGACTCGCACCATCCTGTCATCCCAGATCCCCGAAAATGTTCACGCGAACAATTGCTTCGGTGCGCGTGCCGATATCGCCCCGGTTCTCGTCCGTTTGCTGACCATTTCCCTCTACAGACGTTGCTCCGGCCATCCGCTCGGCCGGCCGCCATCCGCGCCCCGGCTCACCTCCTCCGAGCCTCGCTCTCGCCTGTGTCGCTTCTGACGCCCTTCCAGGCTCGTCTGCTTTCGGACCAGACCCGGACAGCCATCGACAAGGCCGTCGCCTCTGCCCCCGTCGTGCTCTTTATGAAGGGAACCCCCGAGACGCCTCAGTGCGGCTTTTCGCGTGCCGCTATTCAGATCCTCGGCATCCAAGGCGTCAACCCCGAGAAGTTCGCTGCCTTCAATGTCCTCGAGGACCCCGAGCTGCGGGAGGGCATCAAGGAATACTCCGACTGGCCCACCATCCCCCAGCTCTACGTCGAAAAGGACTTTGTTGGTGGCTGCGACATCCTCGTCTCGATGCACCAGAGCGGCGACCTGGCCAAGCTGTTCGAGGAGAAGAAGGTGGTCCTCGAGGGCGAGCCCGAGGCCGAGAAGAAGGACTGAAGAAAATCGGGATCGAGTGTATGATATGCTGAGATGTAATACTTGGGACTTGCACGAGATACCTCTGTACAGAAGCGACAAAATAGATTCGGGGCCACATGGGCGTGGCATCTACAAGGGATATGCTGCTCCATCTGCCCTCATGTCGCTCCCCGCCGACCACAGCGGCGTCTTGTCGACTGGGTCAACCGTGTACCGGATGATCTGGCCGCGGCCAAACATGCCTCTCTTCCAGTTGCTAAGAACGACCACCTTGTGTCCCAATTTCTTTAATCCCTCGACAGTCTCCTCCGGCATCCCTTCCTCTACGTTGACTGTCCAGTCGAGCACCTTGCCTTCCTCGGGCATGCCAGCCCCTATGCATATTCTCGGAGCATCCAGAGCTTGTTGCGGGTTGAGTTTACCAATAACCTGACCGAGAAGGACTTGCACGTGAGCTTGGGGCTGATTGAAGCCGCCCATGATTCCGAAGGAGGAGTGCAGTGAATTATCAGCGAGGTTTGTCACCATTCCTGGGATGATGGTGTGGTAAGGTCTCTTCCGGGGCTCAAGCTTGTTGGGATGGTTTGCATCTAGTGAGAAATTCGCACCTCGGTTCTGCAACGTGAAGCCGCATCCCTTGGGGATGATGGCCGTGCCAAAGCCACCGTAATTGGAGTTGATGAACGACGCAGCGTTTCCGGCGGCGTCAGAGACGGTGAAGTAAACGGTGTCGCTGCTCTGAAGGGCCGGCGAGACAAAGGACGGCTCTCCAGGCACCGTAGGGTCAAATGTCTTCGACGAGTCGAACAGTTTGGCACGTTCTGCTAGATACTCCGGAGAGATCAAGCCCTTTGTCGGCACCTTTGTGACATTGGGGTCCGTCACATACCAGCGCGCGTCTGTGAAGCCGAGTCGAAGAGCCTCGATGATGGCGTGCAGCCAGGGTGCGGTGTTGAAGTCCTCGGGAGTGAATTGGGGGATCTTGCCTGCCTTCTCGAGTTCTTGGATGATGCCCAAGGCCATCAAGGCAACGATGCCCTGTCCGTTTGGGGGATGCTCCCAGAGCTCGACACCCTCGTCTCTGCCGTCACTCGTGAGTCCTTGGCCTCGGAACTTGACTGATATGGGCTCCACCGGCTCACTGCCCGTCTCCAAGTGATGCTCGAGGTCGGCCAACTCAAGGTGGCCTCCGAGGTCCCGCACGACCTTGACCAGCTCCTCGGCAATGCGGCCGGTGTAGAAGCCCTTCTTCCCCTCGGTGGCCAGAGTCCTGAAGGTCTTTGCCAGCGCGGGGACCTTCATGATCTCGCCTGGGCGAGGAGCTCTGACTCCGTCCTTGGCAGCGGGGTCCTTCTTGAGCATTTCCGCGAAGTTGGGCGAGGCGGCTCTCAGGGAGTGCTCGGAGTTTTGCCACTATGGACGGTCAGCATGAATCATGGGGTTGAGGGTTCAACTTACAGAGTGGGATGCCACCTCGGAAACGGGGAAGCCGTTCTCTCCCAGCTTGATGGCGGGCTCGAGGATCTGGCTCATGGTGAGCTTTCCGCTGCCGAACCGCTCCACGGTGTCAACCCATCCGGCCGCAGCTCCAGGAACAGTCACAGCGTGGACACTCTCCATGGGAATCTCCCCGACTGTGTTGTCTGGAACGTTGAGGTCCTTGCGAATAGTCTCCAAGGTAGCCTTGGCTCCTGAACGGCCGGACCCGTTCATTGCCTTGACCTGCTTCGTGGCGGCATCGTAGAAGAGGATGAACATGTCACCACCAATTCCGGTGGAGCATGGTTCCGTGATGTTGAGACCAGCGGCTGTGAGGTGTTAGTGTCCCGTACAAGACAACTCTTCTGGTGTTCTGTCATACCAACTGCAACGGCGGCATCCTGGTCTCGGTTAAGACGATGCGGGGATCATGGCGGGGTATCACGACGACTCACGGCGGCATTTCCTCCAGCTCGGAGGATCTCGAGACCACAGTTCGCGGCGAGAGGCTGAGGACAGGCAACGATGCCTTGAGTGCTGTGAACGACACTTCGCCGAGACGGGAACTTGACGAAGTTTGCCGAGGACGGCTGGTACACGGAGGAGGTGGGCAGAGGCATGGTGGAAGTCAGGACCGGTGTCAATAATCCATACGAGGAGATTGAGTGTTGAGGATGAAGCACGAAAAAGTCAAGACGAAGCGCTGTTTTATTACGCAGTGGCACGTTGCATCATGTCGGATACAACTGGGTGACTAACTGGGCGCGGGGATAGGCGATCATGGCGGGGTACGGGTTCAATGTCGCGATGCTTCGCCGGTGATCGGCGAACTGGCTCTCGGAGGGCGCCTTAACGCCGTGGACGGTTGAGGCATTGTTCACTGATTTGGAAATCTCAGTAGTTCAAGTTTCAACTTGTCAAGGTAGACTACGCTTTAAAGGATCCGCGACGAGTCTCAAGACTCAACCATTCATTTTGCTCGCATCTAAGAGACGTGATGGGCACCTGAATCTAGACCCAAGTCATCCCCAGGCGCTGCAGCCACGCATATAGAGACCCCTTGGTGACGCGACCAGCTGATGAGCGGGCGATGTAGGCCATCCATTCGGCCGCGAAACTGCCTGCATGATTCTGTTGTCAGTGACACACCTTGAGCACAGTACTAGTCGACTTACCCAGTCTTGGCCCCGCTGCACAGAAGCCGAGAGCGTCCAGAACCCACGGGATAAGCATGACGAGAACACCAACTGCGATCAGTGTTCCTCCCGTAACGAGAATTGTATATCCTGGGTTCGTCTTTGCGAATTCTGCGGCGGTGTTGGTGGCCTTCTCTGCGGCCTCGGTCATAGCAGACGATGCCTTTGCGCCGTCCTTCAAGATCTTCTCCACGCCGTGGAGGATGGACTTGGCGAGGTTCTCCGTCCAACCGTTGACAGAAACGACCTGCTTCAGACGGTCCTCGAGCTCTTTGCCGGACGCCTCGGCAGTGCGAAGGATCTCGACAATCTGGCCTGCCGCGTCGTCCGAGTACGGGACAGGTTGGTCGGTGATGATGGGTTTTTCGTTGGGCTCGGGTTTGGGTGCGGCCGTGTCGTTTCGGCTACCGGCGCAGAAGAGAAGGGAAGATAGACAATCCATGATTGAGGGCGATTTGGCTTTTATGATCGGATGAAAAGGTGGTGCTGGGTTCTTGTGAGGTTGGTCTTGACGGGGTGGATGTGAACGAGGCAGAAAGCCTTGCGTAGAAAGACCTTGGCTGCCTGATTGCGTGGTCGGCCTCCCGCATTTGTGTGATGCATGGGAAGCCATTCACGAAAGATATATGGCTGCATAATCTTGATTTGTGACGCAAACGATACGACATGATAGGCAATCGAACCTCAGCGATCGCCGATAAAATGAAATACAAGTCGCTGGACTAGGTAGGTGGGTGGTACAAGCAAGAACTGGCCTCGGGCACCTTATTGAACGCTGGGACAGACATGTATAAGCTTCAGTCTGATCATATGGACCAGTGACGCAACGACCGAACCAGGTGCAATGCAGCCTCAATACCATCCGTCCAAGTGGTAGCATCTGTTGTTCACCCGCCATGGACCTTTCTAGGGCTTAAATTATAGTACGGAGGTCAGTGAAGTTAAGAAGAATGGAATTGGATGCCTATGCCGAGGCTCGCCTCTTGCTAAATGTCCGATTCTTGAACCATTGATTGTGCTATCAATCCAATGGAATCACTCATCACTCTGCGTCATCACTGTCGCAATATCGCATGCCGAATCCTATCAACTTCAGACACGTGGAACTGCAATACCAAGCCCAATATAAAAAGGTAGTAGTAAATTGGAGAGACAATCCCTAGTCTTTAAGTCCCTCAGGTGGCTCATAGGCTGGTCTCAGAAGTTCCTTCCATGTTACAACCTCTTTGAACTCTCCCCTTCGGGCTTTCCCTTTCGCCCCGTACTGGAGTATAACCATAGCTATGTCCTCTCGCAGAGCATGCAGGCAGAAGGACAGCGGCGTTTCTCCTTTAATCTCCTTGTCTACATCTCTCATCCGCTGGCAGATTTTGTGCGCAGCGCTGATCTGCAACTTGGCGTTGTCTTTCGCAAAACAAGCCAACCGCATGATGGGAATCTCCTGATAGACTCCCAGAAACGGCTCCTCGTCCAACTCAACCTCGCAGCCCCCCTCGAGAAGTACGTCGATAATCTCCGGGTCGACGGCATCGCGCATGGCCCACATGAGCATCAACATCCTCCGCCCGGTTTGCGGGTGGACCGGGTTCGTCGAAGCCCCCGCCTGTAAAAGAAGGTTGACGGCTTCTATATTGTTGTATCTTATGGCCCAATCCAAGACATATCCGTCCCCCCACGCTTGCGTCGCGTTTATGTTTGCGCCTCCTTCCTGGATAAGGCACCGGATCGCACCATTCACGTCCTGAACTAGGTGTTCTGGCTCAAGAGCTCCACCGCCTCCCTCAACGCAAGGTTCAAAATCCCAGGTTAGCAGAGCTTTGGAGGTCCAGCTTATGAGGCAATGAAGGGGTGTTATGTCCAGCTTTCCGGGCTGATTAGGGTCCGCCCCATTTCGCAGTAGCAATCGCGCCTGTATAAACGTTATTCGTTGTTCCACATGGTTGCGTGCAACCACACACTCATCACATGAGAGTTGCGTGAATAGTGGATAGCAGTCAGACCTGAATCGTCTCTGTATTCTACTGCTGATCCCCTGTTTATCAGAAGCTCTGCAATCGCCGTGTTACCACGAAGACAGGCCAGGTGAAGTAAGCAAGCCTTGTAGGAAAGACCGATGGCATAGTTGCCAGTGCTGTAATTGCCGAGTTCTGGGTTGGAATCGGCTCTCTTAGCACGCCGTTTCAATCTGGCTTCATTAAAGGCCGACTTTTCTACTCGATCTTGGATGATTCTTGCAGTGTTTAGGTCAATGTTGGCAGCCGCATTTAATGAAGTTTCGACGGTGGCCAGAACGCTAAACCAACAGCCCCATAGAAGGGCGTAGGGGGGGGAACCCATTCGATACCTCAATTCTTGCATCGTCCTCATAGAGATTTGGGAGGGCGATGGATGACATGCCGCGACACGTTTGCGCGACATGCAACCTGTCCCTCCATTTCATTTGCCGGAGAAGATGGAGTAGGATTTCGACGGGCAAATGTACAAGCATGATTAGCGCGTGAAACAATTGAGGAACCAGGCCGCCTTCCATGAAGGCCGTGGCAAGGCTTGTGTTGTCCTACCCTCTATGGCTGTTGGGCTTGTTATACTGCGCGGCTGGTGACCACCCATCTTAGGTGCGTTTGCCTCGACCATTGGAAGCTGATGAAGTGGTATCAGGACAGGTCGAATGGTTGCTTCAAAGAAGATAAAGCAGTAATCTACTTGTGTTTGTAGATGTAAGAATGGTGAGTGGATAAATGCGCAAAGTGGAGCCATGAAGGACGTGACTGTCTTTTCAGTTAATTCTGCCTTGGGAGCAGCCTGATTTGGGCAGCTCTTGTAATTTCTCCGTTGACAAGGGTTGCTTACTGGGTTAAGATGAATCCTCTTCCTACAATGAGGGATGACCAGTAGAGGCAAATAGTAATACTTGTTTCCTCGGAAATTCATATTTTGGATTGCTCTTTTCCCTTATGGTGGTTATTCTTATCCTGAATTTCTAGTCAACGGTGTAACTGAATCCTATATTATAATTCGCTTCAAGATGTCGAGGTTCTGTGGTGCCTCCACCTTCATCATGGTCTCCTCTCGCGGCCTCTCCACATCCTTCCTCACAAGCTCCGTGTACAATTGCTGGATCTTCTCCGCCATGGCTCCTCTCTCGCCGTCGCCAATTTATCGCCCATCAACTTCCACCACGTGAATCTGCGACGGAAATGTCCCTGTGCAAAAGGCCTCGTCGGTTCCATATACCTCGGTCAACGAGAAATCGAGCTCGTGGACGACGATGCCATTGGCGCGACACACGTCTATTGTGTTCTGACGTGTAATACTTTGCATTTGGTTGTCCTTGGGTGGTACCTAGACCTCGCTGCTGTGGATGATGAAGAAGTTGACCGAGTTGCACGTCTTTACAAATCCTCGGAGATCCAACATTTACGCCTCGTTGACGTTCATGACGTTTGCGCTGATGCATGCTTAGACGTCCGTTACTTCGGAAATGTGATTCCACTGCTCGTCCTTGACGTCAGGCGGACCGCGACGAACCCAGGTAGTGTCGAGTCTCAGCCCTCGCGCCTTTGACGACGGATCGACTGCTTTGACTTTAGGGATTATAACGATGAGTGGTAGGCCGATATTGACGTGCGGATTCTGATACGGCGTGGACTTGAGACCGCGACTCACCACTAGCCGCATGTGGACGTGTGATTCCTCGCACATATCGTTGGCATCGAACGTGCTGTGGATGAGCTGCGTTAAGCCCACCTTTGCGAGACCCAAGTCCATGTACATCGCCTTGGCAGATTGGAAAAGACAGCCCATATATTCCCGAGCAAATTGAACCCGTCTCTTGTTGGCGCGGATGCCCTCCTATCAGTTTAATTAGCCTCTGCAATATTTGGACGTGATGCACACCGACGAATCCAGATGCCATCCCCGAGGAGGAAGTTTGAGTCAAAGACAGACACAACAGCCTCTGCTCTAGGAACGAGTTTAAACCCCCCTCGAAAGTCGCAGCAGTGCCATTTAGCAATGCCTCAACCTAGGGTCCAGGTCACACGAAGGATGCGTCGCTACGAAAACGAGACAAGTGTCTGTTTCGGCCTCGTTCATCATGGAATATCCCATATGAAAGCTATTCATCTTGTCTGATATCGAGACTTGTTTCAAGCAGTGAGAACAAAAGTCTACGTAGATACGACGGCATCCATGAATGTAACTATCGATGAATCTCCGACACGTACAGTGGCTATTCCGTCGGTAGATATGTATAATGTATCGGAAGGTCTAGACTTCGGAGGCGAGGACAGTTTGATGCCTAATGCTGGGAAGGCATGGAAACATATCTCAGACAGACCAACGCCTTCCTAGAAGGCGGCATGATGGACATGGACGAGACTCTCAACGCGTGATACGAATCTATGGTGCAGAAACTTCAAGACCATTAGGCGTAGGATTTCTTGTGGCCACTCCGGGAGAATTGTGGCGACAGCTCTTTACAGCGGTTTTCGTTCAATGACATATTCGATTGAAAGAGTAGGTACCTCCCCCATGAGATGGAGACCCGTGAAGGTTCGACGATCCCATCGGCTGACCTGCGGCGTATAAGACGAGAGATAATCCAAAATGCTCGTCCAAGTTGGTCTCGCCGAGTGCGTAGAGAAGGGAATAATTGCGTGCTAACAACGAAGGTATAGACTAAACTGATGGCCTCAAGTATCTATAGGGTCCCGATGCAGACATATAAGCTAGCTATACGTTCTTAAAGCATTTCCTTTTGTTATTATATCGTAAAATTGGTATGAAATTAAGAAACATGTCTTATTTTGACTCTATTAACTGAACCCATGTATTCGGTATCTGAAAAAACTCACGATGAAATCCCTTTAGTCTAAAAGCCGAGTCGCCTCATGATATGGGTGCCTAGATACAACTGCATGTACCACAAGGCAACGAGCTGACGCAGATAATTAACTGGTCAGCCTCACTCTCGTAACCCCGCACGCTATTCTCGCCCACGCGACATCATGCTGATGGGTATTCTTCAACTTCTACTAACCCTCGAACCGATCGAAAAGACGCCCAAATCGATGGAAGTTCATTCCGACCGGTGTTGATGGAAGCACTGGGTGTAGCGGCGTCCGTCGCCGGGCTCATCAGCCTGGCCGTTGAAATCCCCAAACTGATCGGCACCGCCATCAGTATCCGGTCGGCTCCCGACGAGGCGAAGAAATTATGTCAGACGGCAGAGGTTCTAGTGGCGACGCTGCAACGCCTGGAGGCGTTTCTCAAAACGGACGAAGCTAGGGATTTGAAGATGGCAGAAGACTCGGCCCTCGTCGTGTCCATTTCAGTCTGCCAAGATCGAATGTTGTCGCTGTGCAAGAAACTGCGATCACAACTTCCCGAAGCTTCAGGCTCTCCTCACTCGGGGTTACAAAACATCAAGAACGTAGCAGTGAGGTTTCGATGGTCGTTGGACAAGACGGAATGCCTGGCCCTCGTGTCGGAGATACATGCGATGCAAAGCACATTCGAATTCTGTCTGATCATCAAAAACTGGTGAGTTGTCAAACCCGGTTCGAAATGGTTGTATTGACGTTTGTTCCAAATTAATTAGCCAGCAAATGGCCAAGTCCCACACAGAAGTAATCGCCGCCTTCAAGACCCAAAGCGAGACCCTTTCACAGATGGCAGCATCATTTCCAGACCAGGCAGCGAATGTTTCAGCCATGCTTGAAAACATTCGAGTCATTCAATCGTGTGTGTCTGATGCTGCCCAGCGACTCAATCACATTCAAATTGCAGTGGACCAGCTTCAGAAAATGAAAATTGGTCAGATCTAGATACTACTTGATAGTTCAAGACTAATGTCGAGTGTTACGCAGATCTCGCGGAGCAACGCGCCGATGAGTTGCACGGTCGAGCGCTGGAATGGCTCTCTCCCATCGACCCATCCGTAAAGCATGAAGAGGTCAGAGCCGCCAGACTGTCGGGAACATGCATGAAGATTCTCGAAGATGTCGACTTCAATCAATGGGTCGAGACTCCTCCCTCCGACGATTATTCTGGGGTGAGCTGCTGGGTAGGTGATCCCGGCCAGGGAAAGACGTGCATCATGTAAGCCCTCTTGATGCGTAAATCGCGATGAACGATTGCCTCTTCTTACACTTCCAAAGGTCTTGTATCGTTGATCATATTCTTGACTTACACCCCCCTGGCAAGAAGATATACACGGCGTATCTCTATTGTGACTATCAGAGAACAAATGGCTACACAGAAACGGCTCTGGCAGGCGCCGTCGTCCGCCAACTGTTGGCACAATTCAACGAGCTCCCCAGCGTGGTCGCCAAGCTAGTCCATCGTGCCCACTTCAGGCTGCGCAGATCTAGCGCCAACATGAAAGAAATCATCAACATTCTGCGAGATCTCAGGCCAGTCGTGGAGAGGCTGTTTGTCTGTGTGGACGCTCTTGACGAGTGCAACAACGCAGACAAGTTGCTGGCCGCGTGCAAATTGTTTCCCCTAGCGACCTCATTCATCTTCATCGGACGTCCATCGATTATCCAGATGGTGAAGCACTCCTTCCCATCTGTTATTGTTAAAAAGATGGAGCCGCAATACGACGACGTTGATGCTGTTGTCACCGCACAGATTGAAGATGAGAAGAGGCGCCAGCCAGAGCTCATGCCAGATTGGTTAATGGATGCTATTCGGGCTTAAGTAACGACGTTGGCAAGGGGGATGTGAGTATCTGCTCTGGATTAATATTAGTTATGTGGGAACTTCCTCTAACGTGTCAGGTTCCTTCTCGCTTCACTCCACACAACATTGGTCCTCAGTCACGACACCATTCATCACCGCCGAGAGGCCCTCAAGAACCTGCCAAGCACTCTCGAGGCCACTTTCGGCCAATCTATGGCTCGAATCCGAGAAGACAACAATGCATCCCGGGCATTCAGGATCCTTGGGTGGATTCACCTCATACGACCCTTGACTCTCGACCAACTTCGTCACGCGTTGGCGCTGGAACCTCATCACACTCGGTTCTACCATGACAACCTCCCTAATCCCGCGACAGTCCTTGACTGCTGCCTTGGCTTGGTGAGACTCGACAATTCCAAGAAAGCAAAGCTCAAATCCGAATCGTCCGCCACAGTGACACTCGTTCATTCAACTCTCAGCGTCTATCTGGATTCCCGTCCTGGAATCCTACGGGATACGACGCCGGCCTTGGTGGAGACCTGCCTAACCTATCTTTTACTCGACAAACGTGAACAACCAGAGCTTCTGTCGCCTCTTATATCCGACTCATGGCTGCAACTGCTCCATAAGGCACAGTCCCCCTCTTCCATTTTACTAGACAAAGTCTGGAACTATTGCTTGACGTTGAATGCTCGTATCAACCGGGAGACATATCATACTCTGATGGAGACTCCTGGGCCACTACCCGAGCTGGCACGAGAGCTTGTTTCTAACACTGGCAAGCTCCGAGCAAAATCTCAAACGTTCGTCAAACAGCCCATTGTCAACACAGCATGTATGCTTGGACTTGACGGTCTCGACTCGTTGCTTCCACGACTTTCAAGTCTCGTCCAAGAGCTAGATCCCCATTTGACCAACAGTTGCGATGGTTTTGGCGCCACCCCGTTGGGTTGGGCACTTCTTTCGAGAGGTCACTTTAGCAATAACAGACGATTTAAGTCTTTCTCTCCATGGCTTGAATCCTTCGATTATGGAATTTGGCGTGTGGAAAGACTGATCAAGACCGTTCACGCATTGGATCCGGATAAGCCCCTGTGGGACGACTACACCCTAGTTCCCGTCCGTGAATTCGGCGCCACGTACACTCAAAGTGGAAGTCGTTGTAGCTATTTCTCCGGCATGCCCTTTTTGTTTTTTCTCGGAAATTTCGCGCTTGCGCACAAGGCAACACGCCGGTGCTTTTCGCTAATGGGAAGTCACGCGAATCTGGACGTCTGGTCGTCGCTTCGACACGGCACCTCGTGCCACGGCTCCCATGCCATATCTGATGGATCGGGGAGCCGGAAATGCTCGACCTGGAGCATAATCGAGCTGAAAAAAGATCCCACTGTCGAGTCCGAGTGGAAAGGGAATGAAATCTTAGCATTCTTTGAGCCTGACTCACCTATGCCCGTCGTTGACCAGACCAGGATAGGGTTCAAAAGTTGTCGTCAATATTGCACGACCCGTCCAGACGTGACCGAGGAGCTAACGTACCCGGCGCGTGGAATTTTGTGTTGGACTTGGTTCCTCCCGCGAGAAGCCTTGTTACATGTTGCAGCGGCTTGCTGTAGCAGTGAAGCTGCCAAATATGCGCTCTCTCTTAACGGGGTAGATCTGAACGCGCGGGATCATGAGGGACAAACGGCTTTGCATGTTGCCCTGGTGTTTTGCTCGCAGCCCGTTGCTGACTTACTGATTCGAGATCTCGCCATTGATAGGAGGTCTCAAGATTCCATGGATAGGACGTTATTGCACGTTTGTGCAATGCACAAGCAGGCTGCATATGCTGGTACGATCTTGGAGAAGCACCCGGAACTTATCAACATCCCGGACAAACTCAAGAAAACAGCACTTCACTACGCTGTAGAGAGTTCATCAGGCGACATGGTGAGGCTGTTGCTCGAAAACGGTGCCGACGTCAACGTTCACGACAAAGACGACAACACACCTTTACACATAGCGATCCTCCGACATGACAACTTTATATGCGATATTCTGATGGAGCCACGCTTTGGAGTCAAGGTTTTGGCTACCGACCTTGAGCGCGCTTGGAACTTGGCTGTTGATGCTGGTGCTGGCTTTGTCATAAAGCTCCTGCAAAATCTACGCTCCAAATCTTCCAAGCTGCTCACCGCTGGAGACCCTCACACCAGTTCTGCCTTGACGTACAGCAAGCGAGGTCTTGCTCTAATACTTGCGAACGATAATAGCCCAGAATTTACCGAGGCTGACCTCGCTTTCCTGTTAGAGTTGAGTCGCAAATCTGAAACCTCTGGCGACACACCACTCTCAGTGGATCAGTCCGACGTTGCGGCAACGATTCGCGCAGCCATCCTCAAGGGAGCCGGCAACGTGGCGGCATTTCTTCTGCGTCGGTATCCAATTGATCTTCAGAGTCTTGACCAAGATGAAGGTTCTATCATTCACCTAGCAGTCGTCTATGACGCTCAGTCCGTGGTCAAGCTTCTCCTGGACAGCGCTGGGTCGGACTTTACGACAGTAGACCCTCAAGGGCATACTGCTCTTCACTTGGCGGTCATCCATAAAAGACTACATATATTCCGGATGCTTCTTGAATCCTGGAAGGTGCAAGTTGAACAACTTACTAGTAGCGGCGCGACGACTCTTTACCTAGCAATCATACACCGCTTCTCCGATGCGATCCCGCTATTACTTGCCCACCCACAGATTTCTGGCAACCAACTCGACAGATCAGGCCGCACAGCGCTTCATCACGCAGTCATGCAGCAAGACATTAATGTGACTCGATTACTTTTGAATTGCCCCAGAATCGTCGCGGAGACTCCATCGCAAGACGGAAGAACAGCCCTTGCGTATGCAGCTCTGTGTGCCGGAAAAGAGATTGTCTTGCTCCTGCTGAACACTAGGAAGTTTGATGTTAGGCAAAAGGATAGCTACGGGAAAACTGCACTTGATTGGGCACGTATGAATAGTTGTACTGAGGTCGCGAGAATTCTGAAGGAGGATTCTGAATAGGAGTCAGAGCTGGGAAACTGCATAAGCGACTACCTGAGGAGACTCAAAGCTATTGTCATAATAAACATAAACATACTTGTAAACATAGTTGGGCTTAAAAGAAGGTTTAAGGGGGAAGTTTTAGTCTTAAGGCTTAGAATTTCCACCGTATTAGAAGAATGCCACAGAGAAGAAGCCAACAAAATGGAATATTTCCTTAGGCGAGGACGTTGTGAATCTTCTCGCCTTGTGCCTGAAACCGCACAGAAACCGCACTAGCGTACCTAGACAAGAGGTTCCAAGGCTCCTCGGTTGCTAATATTCACTTCGGGGATTTCTCTCACGAGGCTTTCCCACTTAGACCTGCTCGATGCATCCACCCAGTTTCCATGAATCTGGGCCTTGACGTGCATGGGGAGCTGCACAATGGCAACTGGTTTCTCAAACTCCTTCGTATCTAGTACTACAAGATCATTGCGATTAGCAACACGACGCTCCACCATAGAAATAACCCATCCATCGCCCTCAGGTGCATCAGCAGTGCGGGGAATGAAGATAGGTTCCTGAACGAGCGAGTCGTTGCCGGCGTAGAACCACCTTGTCTTCCCAGTCTTGTGGCTGTGCATGGCTAGACCGTTGAGGCCGTGGAAGATATTGGAACCACCGTCCGACCGCTGAGGCATGAACACGTTGAGGAAGATGTAGTCGTACTCTTGTGTCATGAACCGCTCGTCCATGCGCGGAAACTCGGATGGGATGTCGAGAATGACGAGTGGATCAGAGACGGTACTCCCATCGGGTTGGTTCAGGTCAATCTCCCATCGCACGAAGTCGGCTTTCGCATCCGTTGCAGGCATTCTTCCATCCTCCGGTGGGAAAAAGGGAAACGCGTTGTCGTGGACTCGTGAGGACTCGAAGAACAAATTCCCATCCTTGCCCTCCCACGCGCCGCCGGTGTGGATTGGCATGCAATTCTTCCACGAGTATACCCGATGCTCCCCTTGTTTCCAACCGGTTGGCAATGAGCCATTCGTCCGTCGGGGACACACAATAAATGTTGCCGGGAGGTCATAGTTCCAAGCCCAGTGCTGCTTTCCAGCCTTCAGACTCTCTACATCAGCCTGGAAGGGCCAAAGCACGAGAATGATCCAGTTGGGAGTAATGGCACAATCGTGGATAAAGGCACACCAAGGCGACTGGATCCACTGCTCATCGTGTTTGTTGCCGTTTTTGTCAAGAGCATAGATGACGATGTCTTTGGTAGCAAGACCTTTCGCTTCGTACCCAAAAACGACAAGCTCGTTCGAGTACGGATCAGTCTTGGGATGAGCGGTGAATGTTTTCGCCTTGATCTGACTCCCGAATGGATCGTAACACAGCGTTTCGAGCGTATCAGGATGGACCTCGTACGGCAGAGCCACCTCCTTCAGTGCTAGCAGACGGTTTGCCCAGTACACAAGATTCGTGTTGGCGGTTGAGTCGACGGCCGCTCTCACACAGGGGTGATGTGTGTAAGGATTGCGGTAAAGACCAAAGAGTGCTGTCCCGGACCTTCGCTCAAGTTTGTAGCGCTCGGTCTCGATGTACTTCATCTTCATGTCAACACGGCCGTCGTGAATCCTGAAGGCCGAGACGTTGCCGTCCCCGTCGATGGGCACATTGTTGGGATCAGGTGGCACGAATGGGTCACACATGACCCGGTAAAACGTTCCGTCGATGCCTTGGGGGATTTCTCCTAGCACGACAAGATCACTGATTTCGCCCTCGATCCGGCAGGGTAAGCTAGAGCCCGCCAAGTCGAATGCCACAGGCCACTTGGTCGCGAGGCCCTGGTATTCAGTTGCCTGTTCCATGGTGGTAGATGCTGAAGCCGAAGGTAGGATGAAGATGTGTAACGACTAGTTCCTCAATGAGTTTTTGAACACGATAAAGACGATTTGGTTCAATGGATGACTGCGTGCCTTGACTATATACTAATATCTCCTCTCTGCACTGTCGTATAAAGCCTTCAGCGCTCCTCGTAATCTGGACGCCGGGCTAAACCCACGACATCAATGTTGAGTCGGTTCGGGGCTCCGGAAACTCGAGGTCATCACGGATAACGGATCGGTAGATATTAGACGCTGTAACAAAACTAACATGATTGGTCACTCCAGATCCGGCAGATGAAACTAATCGGCGCACCCACCTCTTAGCCATTGAAGTTCCGTCTCCTCCGCGCCTTAGACCGAGATTCACCCCGCAGTGGGCCGGGCAAAACCCACCCCCTCATACACCGGCCCCTCAGGATCAAGATAACTCGATCACAGTCATCGATTCAAGACTTAGTCAAAGTTAAACTGGCCCTAATTTGTGAAAAAAGGGTTGTGACGTGTGACGCTAATTGGGACGCAGGGAGGATTCCCTGTGAAGACAGAGTGGCAATTGCTTCTTTTGCCTTGTTTCTTCTGTCACCACCCGGGACTGCCACTTACTATATTTCTACCGTTGTAAGGCTGATGGATTACTTCATTGACTCAGCCGATCTTGGCAAACATGGAAGAGAACCCGAGACCGTATATCTGCTTTGTCTGTCACGCCTCCTACTCCAGGGCATCTCATCTTCGACGTCACGAGGCAAGTCGTAAGTCTACCAGCCAAGAAAAACCAATACTTCTAGTTAATTAACGTGGCTCTTCAGATATTGTCAACCCATGTTTTCCGTGCCCTTTTTGCGGAGTTAGCTTTGCTCGCTCGTACGTGACCCCATTCTGATACCCAATTTAGCCTGTCCATCGTCCTAATATCTTCAACTATAGAGATACGACACGTCGACATGCTCGGACTTGCACAAAGAGAGCAGGCCAACCAAATCCTCCGCCTCTAAAGCGAGGTCGGAAATTCCAGGCCTGTGATTCCTGCGCCCTCGCTAAAAGCGCTTGCGATTGCAGGCAACCCTGCTCCAGTTGTTCAGTCCGGGGATATTCCTGCACATACGGTCGAGCGGCTCATCCAAAAGTTAAGGCTAGCCGGAGACTACAAAGAAGCTTACCGATCCAGCCTGCTCTATCGGATCCAGTGAATGGACCCGTGCCCCAGGAAGATACATGTTCAAGTACAGGGGAAGTAAACGTCGATCCTAGTCAGAGTCTGGCGACCCAGGTATCTTGGAGCAAGCGAATACCGATATCGTTTCTGCTACAATACACAGACCCGCATAACAACACCATGCAAGACTACTTCGACCAGTGTTCTTCTGCGGGAGGAGACCGTCAGGATTTGGTCGGTAACGCACAGGCTACTGATACCCCAGCTATCAGCGAACATTACCTGGACCTCGGAACGGACCTTGAATCCTACATACTGACGATTATGGGAGGGGATAGCTTTCTTGATCCATTCGATGCGTTTGAATTCCAGTCCACAGTTGATTGGGACCTGAACGCTCAGCCAGAGAATGGTGAAGAGCGACACTCTAGATGGGATCCAGATCAGTTACACGCGCGCTTGATGGACATTTCCTCAGAATTGTTGTCAAGTTCTGGAAAAGTTTCTCCATCAGAGCAACCCCCTTCGTTGCTGGATTCCGTGCACACAATTTTCGCTACGGACAAAGTTCCATCTTTTATCCAGTCCTACTTCGACAACTGGCACCACCACTGTCCTATGCTACATCGACCATCTTTCAACCCCTGTACGACATTAAGCCCTTTGCTAGCTGCCGTCATATTGATCGGGGCTATATACTTATCTAAAGAGACCGCAACGGCTGCGAGAGATTGTCTAAGCACAGCCGAGGACTATATATTTGAACACGAGGCGTTTCGACGACTTGTTTATCCGCAGTCTGAGCAAGAGGCTGTTGACGACATCGCTCCGCTTCAAGCAGCTTTTCTGATGGCCATCTTGCAGCACTGGGACAATGACGCAGACTCAAGGAGGCGAATACGGTTGCAGCGATACTCCGACCTTGTCTCGGCCGCTCGTCATCTTAAGCTCCCCAGTCTGAGGCACAGTGTTGACCAAGAGACGGAAATACCGTGTTCTGATGAGGACTGGGCATCCTTCATAAGAAAAGAAGAAGGTGTACGGTAAGATTAAGCTGTCATGGCCTTGGTGGCAGTTGCTAACTTAGTATTCTCTGTAGGCTTATGATCTGGATATTTCTGGTCGACTCGTCCCATGCGATCTTTCATCGAACCCCCCCGCGACTGACACTAAGCGAGATGACCGGGAATCTTCCTTGCGAAGAGAGGCTATTCAATTTGCAGCAACCGGATCATGATTACGAACACGAATGGTTTCAATCATTTTCTAAAGTACCATCTCTCGCGAAGGGCATTTCTCTTTTAATGGGAGAGGAGTGGACCGATGGCTACCCCTACGAAACTAAGCATCTAAGTTGCCTCGACCTGTTTATACTTATTTCAGGTATGAATTCACGTCAATTACCGGAAGTTCACCTTTCTTTTGTTTCTTCAAGGCCGCTAATGTCCAAGAAGGCCTCCACGAAATCATATTCGGCACCTATGCCACATGCTCCCTTGGTCTTGTGAGGGATGGAATTTTTCGAGCCCTGGAACGTTGGAAGGTGCTGTGGGATTTTCACATGGACAGGACTTCAAATTATGAAATGGACCGCCTTGGATTCTTCAAGAACGCAAGAGAGTACTGGTGGCTGGCGAACCTATTCCTCGAAAAGGGCATGCCTGAGGCAAAGGGAGAAAGCAAGGAAGCCTCAAATCGCGATTCGATGGAGGAGGTTAACAACTTTGTCAAGAGGTTTTTAGACTTGAGCATATAATAAGGCTAGCTAGCTACTGCTCTACAAACTCAGTCAACACAGCACAGTGCCATTTTATACAGGTATGGCTCGGTTGACCTACCACCCGTAGCTAATACTGATGAAGAATCCTCACTGCTAGGATAAAATAAAAGGATTACCCAGAACGACTAAGTAATGTGCCGCTGTTTCGAGTATGCGTATAACCTTAATTGCTGAAGTACTTCTTCCCCATATCGCAGAACAAGAACACGACTGAATTCAGAGATAGAATGGCCAATGGGTCATCTGTGCAGTCAGTATAGAAATACTTAATCGCATAATGTCACTAGTAAAGGATTTTGTCATGTGAAAATAAATTGAGATCTAATTATAATGAAGGCAGAAGAAGTATTTGTTTTATTTTGCAATTGCAAGCATGACAAAGCATCTCTAACGTCTCCCAGCGCCAGGTCATAGACTGTCATTATCCAGTTCATCGACTTTTGACCGTCTATAGGAGCACCACTAAGTAAAATCCCTAGACGAGGCAATTCTTAAATGCATGCAACCTCCATATATCTATCTTTTGTCACATCCTTCCGGACATCCTTCCTAATTTGACATATCGTTGTTGATTGCTCAAGACCTTCGCCAATACTATCAAACCTAGGCAACCTTCTTCTGCACAGGAGCCGTCAAAATAACCTTGTTCAATATTCCCTTCTCCTTGAACACCTTCTTGGGCTCCTTTCTACCCTCGGTAAAGTGCGACCACGACTCGTAGTGCATGGGAATAAGGAGATTAGCGTCAAGCTGGTGGATCAGGTCCGAGTCTGGAGTAGGATACGGGATGAAGGCTTGGCCCAGGCTGGCTATAACGATGACAACATGATACTTCTCACGAATATTGGCGACCTCATCAGGAACAAGAATCGTATCGCCACTAAAGTAAAAAAACGCTAGGTCGGCCGTCGCTACCATAACAGAAAGCATCTTTGCGAATGAGGAAGGCAGTAGTCTTGCCGCCAGGCAGATGAATACAGGGAACACCCATAATGCTCTAAACATCGCCCTGCCAGTCGAAAGTAAGCGTCTGCCAATCCTGGATTGCGGATAATTCGGGGTATTTATCCAGATTCTTGGCGCCATCCGGAGTGGTAATAACTGGACGCCCGATGAGAAGTTGACGGCCAGTCTTATCCAAGTTGTCGAAGTGGTCCTCGTGGCTTAGAAGAACGACTTGGATGAACGGCAGCTCTTGGATTCCAAGCGCTGGGGCCTCCGAGAGGCTGATATTGACAGGGCCTTGATGGTCTGGAAAGAGTGGTGCAACATTGTAGATCTGTGGTGGTCTAAGACAGGGTCGGTGATGAAGTCCAGACCATCAATCTCTAGCAACGCAGTGGTGAGATAGAAATACTGCTCTGGAACATGGAGAGCGACGAGGTGACTGAGCGAGTTGCTTGATGCTTTGGAGGGATTGAAGAGGGTTTCTGAGAAGACCGTGTTCTGAAGCATAAGAGTGAGGGCAATTGGGCCGAGTAATCCAACATTATATATCACCGATGATCTGAGAGATACACCTACCGTTGTCATCACTTTCTATAAGAACGCTAATTACGAGACCATGGACTTGCTAATGACAATGTTGATTACATTCACAATGCCAAGTAAAATCGTCAACATTACCTCCGAAGATTCGATCCCTATTATGTTTTAGCCGTCACCACAAGAGGCCTACCAAAGCGTGACAGTCTTAGCTTACTGCCGAATGACTAACATTAACCCCGGGGATGTCAATAGATGGGTCGCATTAGAGTACGTGACAGGGGATGCCTTAGACATTTACTAACTCAATAAAAATCTTGACACGACGTTGTCATTTTACATTTGCATAATTCCGCAGGGGCCTGATATCTTTATTCAGGTAACTTTGTCTTTTAGTCAATAAACGGACTAGCGACGTGGAGTTGAAGGCCATTCCGTATTGAAGAGATACTACTGACGAATGATAAGGCGATGTTTTCGAGAAGGGTTAATCGGAAATCTCTTTACAATCGCTTGAAAACGCACTCTCTCAGCTGGAACAACACAGGATGGATAGAGAAGATAGGAGAAGTTCTCACTGATGCCGCTTAAGGAACATTACGAATACGTTCCCTCGCACGAACTGACATTTGTGCTGGCCTAACTATTGGCTTGTTGAGCCATGTTGTCGTCTTAACATAGGAAATAATGCTTTAATAAAATGATTTGGAATCAGAAGAAGATGGTTTGAAATTAATCCTACATGGTACTTTGGAACTAGATAGGAAGATAAACAATCTTGCATCGTATGTAGGTTCCCCCCCTGGCCCTTGGGAAGACCTTGCAAAGAATGTGTCAGTGAAAACAAAGGCGAAACTGAAACACGCAATCCCCTAAAATGATGGTCCAGACCGTTCGCGTTATGATTGGGGCGGTATTTTGATGTTGGAGTCTAAGTTAACCAACTGAAGTCCTAAAGGAGTACGGCCTCGGATGCCCAGATCGTGTTTCTCAAGACAGTCAGCACTGGGTTCGTATCCACTTTGGCAGCAGGACTTCCTTCGCGCATTGCCAGGGCTGATGAGAGACAATGTTTGCGCCTGATCATATTGTTCATTGATTTGAATACCATTTCTGAGAAAGAAAGAAAGTTCATATAGCGTAGTAAAAAATAAAGTAACTTGTCATGAGGCTGAATGATCCACATAGGTTAGATTTAGGGTGCTATTCTCTTAGACAAGTTGTACCCACGCCAGACCTACATCGGCTTCAGCGGACTTAACAGAGATACTATTATTATTACAGGAAGGCTAGAACTCAGATACCGATTATTCTTCCAAAAGAGTTCGAGTGTGAACCAGTGCAGAATATACGGAAGTAGACAATCTAGCCACACGCGGAAAAGGGGAGATGGATCAGCATAACCGGGCATTATATAGGTTTCAAAAGGTAACTTGATGCCCTAGTTGAAGAATAAGAACAGAAAATTCATGTAACTAGGCAAAGTATGTATTCGTAACTGCGTAGCCTTGGTGAAAAATTTCAGATCTCCTTTCTACTAATAGAAAAATATGCCAGCTATGAACACTTGACTCTCGAGCCTTCTATCCAACTATAATGGTATGTCAGACCACGAAGATAATAAGAGAGAGCACACAACCCAAGGTTACTTCCATTGACCATCTACATGATGGTGCTTGAGGTTGTGCTGATTATTTATCGCACGAGCGAGGCCTGTGTATAGTCAGCCTCCAGATGGCATACAGCCTGGTCCAGCAATAGAGGTATCGCTCACTTCCTTGCGCACAGTTGCCACAAAAACGAACAACCTTGCTCTTTCCCGCATTACATCCTTGGCATGCATCTGCTCAAAAGTTGAACTATTTAGTTTCCATACAGCACCATTGTTGTATGTATGACACGAGTACTTACGGAGATTACAGTAGTTCGATCCAGGTTTCGGGCCATACGAACAGTCGGACATGTTGCACGCTATAACTAGCGGAGCGAGGACCTGCGCTGGCTGTACAGTGTATCCATCTTGGATCTGGTAATATGTGGGTGCTGGTCTCGTTGGCATCTCGGCTTGGAACAGAAACAACTATTAGTGCAGATGAAATAGATTTGATCCTGATGTGAGGGAAGAAGGCAAAGGGGATATGAGAACGGCGGTCCATGATTTATCTATTGCATTGCTGCTGGTATTACCTACGCGTGGACACTTCAACCCCACCAGAAGTATTTCTTGTTCACCCACCTACTTATCACACGTGTGTATTTTACACTGCAGGATAGCCCACCTCTTCACCAATGACCAAAACACACATCAACAAGACGGTTGAAAGCTGGATGGAATACCTGCCAGACTGCATGGAGAATGTGTGGGGATGCCTGCAGGAATCTCAATATTCTACTGGGTGGGAGATTTCGGCTCAAACAAACCTACTTAATGTGATGGCCTCACAAGTACTGTAATGGGCGAGACTTGGCGGAAATGGCAGGGTACATAAGGATGAGAATTCTGCTATGGGGATACTGACCAAGGAAAGTATGAAGCTGGGCCGTTTTTCTCACTAAGGCTATGAAGGGAAATATTGGAGGTGTGCTTTTGACGGAGCGTTTCTAGCTATCACCGGGCCGCCCTATCTATATATCCCGAGCCTCGAGACTAGTAAGATACTAATTGGCGATGCTGACCACCCTCAAGTTTCGCCTCACCTGCGATTTCTAGTCATGCATCAGTGTCAAAGTGCAACATGGTGGTCTAGGAGGGTTGCATGGACGCCGCCTTGTTTTACACTTCACAAGAACATTCTCATGCAGTCATCACTCAGCCGCACGAGGCTCGGATCAAATCACGGACGAGAGGACTCGACCGGACCCGCTGAGACGCGTGGACTTTGTTAATCTATTTAATGGTATTTGATCAAGGCTTGGAATAAGACTGAAGTAGTAGGAAAGGAATGATGATAAATAAATAGTGTAAAGTAGAGGCTTTAAGCCCTAGATATCCTATCTGATTATATGGTCGGAGGAGCCATCAAAGACCAGCCCGGATGCGACCACCCATGCCACTCTCGGCATGATCTACTATAAGGCTTACGCGCACTTGCAGAGTGAGCCGGTTTCAGAAGGCGTTGTTGGCGAAGTAATGGTGAGAGCGTTTTTTGCCTTGTAAGTCGTTTGCAGACTTTACCATTGGCCAGACCATAAGGAATCTCACTCACGCCGTAGGTTTTTCGAGAAATGCTGTCCATCATTTCCACTCCTTGAACCGTAATAGGGACCTTGACATTTATTTTGACCACATCCGATCCTCATCACCCCTCCTCTTCACCACTATCCTTTTGATTGTGGGTCGTTGATACACTGGCTATCGGAGGACACAGCCTACCAAGTTAAGCTTGCCACCCATTACAGCCAACGCCCTCCGACGGTCTTGCTGATCTCGCATGCTCGCACCTGGGTTTTGTTCTCTTTCGCAAAACAACATCAGCTATCCGATGTTCAAGCTACGTTACTGCTTCTGTATGGCTACCTCGAGGGAAGGGTTAATCAGTAGATCAGTGGATGATCACATATATGCAAATTACGCATCGATATAACTAAACCGGATTCTTATGTATTTTGACACGGTCTTATCATAGATTATAGAGGTAATGGCGGCAAGGATCGGATTTCATAGCGCTACCAACAAGTTAGCAATGGGTTCGAAACATTTGTCGAGATGTAGAACAGTAGTACTCACCGAGACCCGCGTTAATGCAGGTGATCTGAACAGGGGAGGTGGTGATACCAACAGCCTTGAGAATGGGTGCGAGATAACCAAACAGTCAGTTCATGTATGACGGCTGTGATAGTGCCGGGAGCCAACGTACTAGGCAATGATACCATTACCCATCCAATTCAAGGAGCATGTCAAAGCCACAAGGGCGGCCAGTCGTCTCCTATTTCCGGGCCTCCGTAGGAAGTCCCGTATGCTTGCCATTGGCTTGGTCGAGTTTTCTCATATAGCCGTGCTGATTTGCTCCATCTAGAATTTTACCAGGTATCGTTTTCGTCACCATTGCCATGCAAAATGACAGGGATTCTGCGAGCTTCGTGCGGTCGGTCGTTTTTAATGAGCCTCTAAACGACTTTATTAATTTTCCCGGTGGATTCTTTTTCGTACCATAGAGATGAACTTACGCGGGGAGATTCTGGACAAAATACGGCAATGGCTGTGACAACGAGGGGACCAAGTACCTGTAGCAGGGAAGAAAACCGCCATCCCCAGTCACCAGGGACATAGAGACCAACAACTACCACCGAGGGTTAGTTTAGCGTGTAACATGACGAAATTCGGGAGATGCTCACAAGTCATCAAAGCTGAGAAGAAGAGTCCGTAATAGGCAAATTCTTAGTAGCACGAGCCAAAGATGGGACAAAGCCGAGGATGGCTAATCTTATGAATGAGCATGGGAGTCGCGACTTGATATACCCAACTCCTGCTCCAGGTATCGCACGGTCTTAAGAGTTTAGTTAGCCGTAGATCACCACCAGGCGAAACAAACAACTTTCCAGCACACCACATGCCGATTGAGACAGCGAAGGTATTGACGAGGGCCCTGAGATAAGGAACATGCAGGAGATGATGATGCACTATCATCGACCGAGTTTGGTAGAGAGGTAGTCACCATCGAAGGATGTAAAGATCGAAGGAATAAAGAAGGATGCAGCGTAGATACCCAGAAGAGCACCGGTGGGTGCTTGAAGTATCTGATGATAAAACGTCAGAAGAGAAGGGTGAACACACTCAAAAGGGCAGAACATACGTCTGCCGTACCGGCATTGCTTGAAAGCCAGTGAGAAGACCAGCTTGGTCTTGAGGTTGACTGAATCAGCAGCTATTCCGCTGACGAGGGGATCCATATTCACTAACATCTCTGCGAATAGTTGTCAGTCTAATAAGTCGCATACGAAGTAGAGAGGAACCCCAGATTGGTAGCAATCACAAGGCAAAGCCCAAGGTCAAAGGCCACGTTGCGAGGCGAACCTACATCCTTGTACCAGGCGACATTGGTGTTGCTTGACAGCAAGAGTTAATAAGAGACGTGCTGTGGCCGCTTGTTCAGGGACACTGACTTGGCAGTTCATGCCATTTGACGGCAGAGGCCATCTTGTAAACAGATCCGTCGCTGCTGTTTGTTGCACACAATTTCTAGAGATGTGTTGCATGAGATTACCCATGGGGGTTCCCGTCTGGGGTATTTAGTGACGTCGTGATCATACCTAGTGCTTCATAGTCGTCGGGGTGAATGTGGGGAGGCCAGCAATGTGGAGCTTCGGGGGACAGCCGAGCGAGTCTGATGTTTTTCTTACCGCAGGACCATGGGTTTCGGGGGCATCCAGGGCAATGAGGCAATGTGAAAAGAAACGCCACGAAAATCATGAGAGAATTCCAGGTGTTCCCCGTAGCGAGTTGGGTATTCTTGCTTAACCAAGCGAGGCTCCTCCGTCTTCCCAGGGGGCTCACAAAGTCAGTCTTGACCCTAACTTGATCGAGCCCTCGCTGAAAGTGCCTGCATTGATTTGGCACTATCTAGAGACAGCCTCAATAGCTATGTGGTCATAGTCCATTTATAGCTACGGTCGCTTAGAGTTCGCACTATACATGGATCATTACTGATTAATACTGGGGTTGAAGCAGCGCATGCTCTCGGTACCATTAGAATCTATCAAAGCAGCGGCGTGAGGACGAGGGAAAGGGAGAAGCAATGGTCAAAATTAGGGAATACCATGCTCGTGCAGAGATTTTGAGCCCGGGGTTTCACCTTTCCAGATTCATATTAAACTTTATGCTCAAATAGGCTTAAAAGTCTTCCTCGTCAGTGATTTGGGGCTGAACTTATCCGTCTCATAGTTAATGCGCTTCCTCTACAACACAACACTCTGTTATCATCGCTCTGCAATATAGTAGAAAAATTCTTAAGTCACAAATCAATGGAGAGGGTTCAGTCTTGAAACCGGGAGGCAACTACTTTAGGAAATGCGTAATTGCCTCTCTCTTCATGTGACAGCTGAAAGACTAAATTGGGCTATCTCCACGGTTTAGCCCGCGCCGTGGAGTGGATATCACCCATGCTGCACAGCACAGTATGCACACGGTCTGTCAAGCCGACTATTGATTTTCTGCATGACGCAGCAGAAACACTAAGTTAGATTATAAGATCACTGTATAGCTGTTTACGTATGAACCGATCAGAACCTCAAAGCCCGAACCCGCACTCATCCTCAAATCATAGAAAAAATTCGCCAAGTTGCAAGGATGGCCAGTACTAACTGGGGCTACATCCCCAATGACTTTAACCCCAAAGACCCCATGTACGTTTACGGTGGCCAGCTGAAAGACAAGGACGATATGAGGTCGGCCAACCTTTTGAAAGATTTCCCAGAAGCCTTCAAGAACGACGCAGATGCCACAGGATCGTGTGTGATTGATGCCGTCAGCGCCGCACTTGGATGTCTATCACACCTCAGCAAGGACAACACTATACCCTCCCAACCATCCCGTCGCTTCATCTATTACAATGCCAGAGCTATCCCGATGATGGCCTCATCGGGAGATGGGACGAAATGGCCAAATACAGTCTTCGACACCGGTCTGCGGATTACTGAAGCCATGGAAGCCATTGCCGTCTATGGCGCGGCACCGGAATGGCAGTTTCCATGGGTAGTACAGGACTTTTCATGGGCCGCAGATGCCGTTTGGGGAGTCAATGAACGCGGCCCCGACGCTGCTTATGTCGAAGCAGCCAAGACCTCCGCCATTGAATACTACCGTCTTGACTTTGACCGAGGTGAGGCCATAGCCGTCATGGAATGGGATGAAGTGAGGGCCGTTGGCACCGCCACCATGTCTCGTGTGCGACAGTGTCTATCTGAGGGGCTCCCGGTCATCTTCGCTTTCCATTTCTTCTGGGAGACGTTTAAAACCGTTGGGCCAGCTGCTGTAGGCGACGATGGATATCCGACAATCGAGAAGATCCCGGCAGAGCGACGTCTGGTTGGTCCATCAAACAAGAAGCATCGCACACACGTTGCGTTAATCATCGGTTTCGACCAGAACAAGCGTCGCGTGCTTGTGAAGAGCATGTGGGACTCAGTCCCCTACTTCTGGATGTCCTATGAGTGGATCATGGACGTTCGCGGGACGGAGAACTTCTGGATGATGCGCAACTCAGGCAAGCAAGCGTCCCGACGGACCATGCAGACGGCCACGGACAGCGACTTTCTAATCAAGCACATGGACCGTTTCAGTGATAGCGAGAATATGAGCACGGCACCAAATAGCACCATTGCTACTGTTTCCCGTAAGGACGGCATCCTCGATCTTTTCTGGATCACCGAATCTGGCACGCTTGAACGGGGGTACTTTTACCAAGGCTGGAACGCTTGGAGGAGAACAAGGATTCCCATCCCGGTGCCAGCCGCGGCAGGGGCCGTTGCTGCTGTCGCGGCGACCCCGGACAGGTTGGATGTCTTCTGGATGAGCCAGGACGGCGTGGTCCACAACGCTGCGTGCAACCCGGATATCAACGCCGAGCCCGTCACTTGGGAGTTCAGTACCGTCTGTGACAAGGGAAAGGCCGAACCTCGTGCTGGCCTTACTACAGCCGCGCGAGGACCGGGTGAGGAAGGCTATGTACAGGTCTACTGGGTTGGACCTGACGCCTCTGTTCGGTCAGCCGGACGCCACCCTGGTAAACCTTGGTGGTCCAACACAGTTGCCGGTCCAGGGAGCGCTCACCCGTATAGCAACATCGCGGCAATAATCGACGGGCCGCGCGGGGGATTTGAGATCACTGAAGACCCCCGGGAGGCCGTATGGTGGATCTCACCAGAGGGTGTGCTCCGAGGCATAGAGCGAGGCACCTATCAGATGTGGTGGAAAGACTTCAGCGGTACAACAGGGCAGCCCAACACTGTATCTCTTACCTCGCGCATCGCAGCCATCAAACTCAAGTCAGACGCCGCCAGAGACAGGCATGAGTATGCAAGAGTGTACTGCGTCTCCCCACAAGGTGCAGTGCGCCATTTGGTTTACACCTACCAAACTTCAGAAGTCAGCGTGGGCATAGGTCTTGGGAGGGAGGACTCTTACAATCCTGAAGGAAATTCTGCGTGGACTGGCACAGATATCAAGGTCTTCAATGTTGGGGATGGCACCGTGGATAAGGTCCTCGCATTCTGGCATAATATACATGGACAGCTGATGGCGGTCAACGAAGCTGGGACAGTGACTACTCTCTCTGGCCATCGGGGTGTGAGAAGAGGGAGTCCTCTAGGTGTCACTCAATACGACGGGAACTTTCTGCTTGGTATGAAAATTTACAGCGGCGTCTTGGGAATGGGACAGTATCATTATCCCTGATTTGAACCATGACAATCTAGCATAGACAACAATTAACAAGCATCACATTATCGTGAAAACACTTATGATCCCTACTTCTCATCATTGAAAGTCGCTAATAACCTAAAGTTTCGTCTTCTTCTATCATAGAAATGTCTCTTTGCCGTAGCTCAACCTAGTATCCTACCTATTCCACCGTCACCCTTGGAGCAACGTGAGAGAACCGTTCCAGACCCTTTGCGTATCTCAACGGCACTTCACTCTTGATCATCTGCGTTGGCACTTCTTGCGTTGTCTGATTCGTGCTAGATTCAGCTTCAGTTGGCTTGGTCAATCCTCGGATAGCAGCCCATTGATCTACGAGTGTTGCTCTGCGTTTATTCCGTGCCTTCAACACAACCATCCTTTGCGCTGGTGTTGCACGGTCTTTCTGTCTCATGCCAACAAGCGCCTTGGTAGCACTGGCGAAACCAGCATTTTCATTATCTTGGCCTGGTTTATTGAATCGCGGCCGTGCGTCAAGAGCTGAGCTTCGGACAGTGTCCGTTTTGAAGTCGACGGTCCTCGTCACTGGCTCGGCGAGTTTGGCGAGAGCCAAGACTTTAGGGTTTTGCTTGGACCAATGTGAAACTGGGGGTTGTATTCGTAGACCTGTCGTGTGTGTGATTGTCGTCTCGCGGGATGCGCCGGCGAGCATGGCGTTGGAGTTGTCGTCATACACACCCCATAGCGAAGCTGGCACTTTCTCCTGTACTATGTCGAAGCTGAATCCCTTCACTGTGACATTAGATCCACTCCGAGTGATTTGGACAGTCAGCGACGCTGTCAGTCCTTGGGAGTTGGCACTGAGTTGCATAGGTCGGGACAAGATGCGACCTCCCATTTGTTTACTCGGCACCAGAGCACCGGGCAGATCAACTGCCAAACTCGGCACACGCGAGACTACACTGAAGACGAGGGCCGGTCCACGGACCACCCACGGAGTTTGTGGTCTTTGCGCCTCATTCGATACCTTATTCGGGGCCACCGCTCCAGCCTCCAGTGACAACACATGATCAGTCTCGGTGTCAGTGTTGCTCTTCTTGAGACACACGTCGATGAACTCCCTTAGAGTTAGCTGCCTCGGCTTGCTCTGCTGCCTCCCAAACTCGACGCGGATCTTGACAACACACCAGTCGAAGTACACGTCTCCTCCGAACGGCGGCCCGCTGACATGAAGCTCGGCGCCAAAGGGGATGGACAACTTCCTGCGCATCCCCCAAAAGCATAGCTCGAACCAGAGGCTGGCCGACACGTAGACACGGGCGTCGTAGTGTATCGGATGCATGCAAAGGATGAAGTCGGCTCGGAAATCGAAGTTGGCGCCACAACACCCCGTTTTGTAGAGGACGCTGACCGCTACGCCGCCCATGAGGGCATCTGGAGTAACAGCGGCGTATGCTTGTCCTTTCAAAGATAACTGATTGCTGCATGTCCAGTCAATTCCAAGTCGAGGCGGAGGCGGCGGGTAATGCCCCGGGGCGATATATGCCGGATGCCAGCCTCCGATGCTGATGCACCAGTCACCAGCCTGAGGACTCGGGCCAAACCATGCACCGACGACGAACCCCCCAGTGAGAAGACAATTGTTGAACAGCAGGAATGAGCCATCCGAGATCTGGCCCTGGAAGAGTAGGAAGCCGTGGGTGATCTCGATGGTGCCCTGGAAGTTGAGCTTGATCGATGCGAGTGCCTTCTCAGGTGGCTTATCCCGGGGGAAACGAGCAGACGCAGTCCCGACGATACTTAACTCGCTGACGTTCGGACTCAGCGGGAGTGTCAAGACGGCAGAAACATCGACCGTCTCGCATGCCGTGGCCAAGATACCCACAGCGAACCAACTGGAGCCGTTGGTTTCCGTAATGTATCGTGGACCGTTGTCTGATCCTCGCAGCTTGGCAAATGTCTCCACCGCGTTGGGTGTCGCTCCCATGAGCAGCGGGAAGGTGTGGATCTGAGACACATGCGGCAACGTGAGCTGCGAACCAAGTCCGAAGCCGCCGCTTATCCCGCAAATCTCGACGTAAGGTGTCTTCAAGATTGGGCCCTGCATCATACCGTAGACCATGAGGGAGACGAACTCATCGGCGCCAGGTCCAGTCTTGACACCCTTGTAGGATCCAAAGGCTGTGAACTCGTACGACTTGAACTTGACTCCAATACCGCCTTCGAAGCCCTCAATCAACATGTCCTCTCGCTTCTCGCGGATACGCTGCAAGAAGCCCGCAACGTTGAGGTTTGAACCCGTCATTCCCAGCGAGAGCCCATCGAGATCCATGTCGATCACGAGTTTATTCCAATCACTGAGTTGAATACCGTCGCCTTCTGTCGAACGAGGTAGTCTAACTCCCATGGTGAAGTTGATCAGTTCGCCGTCTAATGGCCCAAGAGTCGCGCGTGCTGAGAATTTGATCTTGACCTTCTGCTGCGGTACGTCGTAATCCAATCCAACATTGGTGATCGAAACGCCATTGACTCTCTTTGGGAAAGGCTTCATCTCCGTGGGTTCTGATTTCTCTTCAACTAGAACAGGTGCTGTCTCGTCAGAAGGAACTTTGGCTTTCTTTGTCTTCTTGGGTTTCGTGGCAATGATCACTTGACTATCAGCAAGTAGCATGAATGAGACACCCTGGCCGCAAGCAGCATCTTTCTTGGCGTTGTCAGTCAAGAGCATCTTTTTCTTCTCGAATGTCGTCAAAGTATTCAAGGTGTTGACTTCCTCAATTGATAAATCGCCACTCGCCCAGCGCACATCGACCGAAAAGTGCTGTTCGATTTGACCTATCAAAGGTAGCGGCGGTGGACGCGGAAGGCTGTTGACTGCTACCCTGACGATCGTTCTCGAAGTCGGTTTGGCGTCTTTGCCAAGGCTCGCCGGGCGGATTTGCAGCCTGGCGAATTGGACGACCAGGTCACCAATCTTAAAATACGTAGACAAAGTCAGGGTTGACTTGTCAGGTGTCCTTTTGCGCGTAAGAGACATTGTAAAGCTAGCATCTGACAAAGAAACAGCTGCTTCGGAAAGGAAAGTCGGGAAAGACTCTTCCGCTGAGTCGCCAAGCAGCCACTGCAAGATGGATGCCAGCTTGACCTTCTGTGCGGTACCATTATCGGTCAGGCCCATAGTGAGAGCCCAGTCCGCATCATTGTCGCCTGACTGGCGACCGTACTTCAGTTCAAAACGATAATCTTTGAATAGGACTGTGGCAGCCAGACCTAGCGACGAGGATTTCGACTCCTGGTGGGAGTACTTGAGTTCCATTGACTCCAAAGTAAGGTGACCGAGCAAGTCTTTGACATCCGCTTGCTCGACTTCTCCGCCAAAGAGTGAGACGAGAGATCCTATTTGGATATTACTTGCTGTAGCACTGAATTCCCAGTCGCCTGCATACTTGATGGTTGCCGTGAGTCTCGGGGGTCCTCTGTTGTGTTGAAGTTCTGTCCTAGTGACTGGGGCGAATTCAGGGAGCTCGATGAACCCTGAGATCAACAGACCGAAGTTCGAACGGTCCGCTTCTTTGAAGCTGTAAGTTGTAGCTATCAATAGAGATGTCTTCGTCATAGGCACCATTGGAAGGGTGTCGCCTGATACGGGAGGGTCGGTGGCGCTTCGAGACTTGAGCAACGCGTGGAACTCGATACCCTCAGAGCCGAACCTCAACGAAGCCATGGTGATCTCCGTGGGAATGTAGGATGGGACCAGATCTTTGTTCAGTGTGCTAGTGGGATCCAGATGAAAGATTGATAACGTGGGTGCCAGATTCTTGTTGAGAGGAGGTACCCAGTCGGACAGCTCCCATTCGGGGTCCAGCCTTTCTTCGTCCCCTATAGAATAGTTCAGTCCTCCTGGCATGAACCTCCCTGACACCTCCCATTGTGTGGGCATCCATGTGAAATCGAGAGAGAAGCCCGCCATCTTGCCATCTTCCACGCCAAGGCTCGTCCCGACTTCAAAGCAGACGTGTATCCGACGGACAGACCTGCTGTCGAAGACGACGGACAGGGATCGCCAGGAAATGTCGACTTTGGAAGAACCTTTAGCAGTCTCGTGTTGACCAGTTTTCGCCGTGCTCGTCAGTGCCTTCTCAAAGGCATCCTTAGAGTTGCGGAACAACTCGCCAGGATCGACATTGTCTATAATCCACTTGAACAGGTTCTGCATCGAGCTATCAGCCGTGTGGCGTACCACGCAGAGCTCAACTGTATCCTCGCGAATAAAAAGGTGCGCACTGGCATCAGTCTCCTTCTGAGGTCCATCTGAAAAACTGATAGTTGTCTCCAGACCGACTTCAGACTTGACAGTGATGGGGTCTCCCAATGGCGAGCATGAGGCTGAGCGTTTAGCCGTGACGTGGAAACTTCCGTTGGTCTTCAACTTTCCCATGGCAGCCGACAACTTGGATAGCTCAGGGTCGCTCTGAAGCCGAAACTGTAACCGCAGAGTAATTTCGAAGTTGTCCCCGGGTGACAGCCAACATCCGTTGCGATAGAAGGCGCCTTTGTCTTTTGCGTCAAGGCCGGCTAGCTCGACCTTAACGGCGCGGAGAGCCTCTTTGATCCACATGGGTGGCTTGATTTCCCCAAGTGTGAAGACGTCCGCCATAGTGAAAGACTGTGAGTTGAAATTTTCAATGTGGTCGAGTGCCAACAGAATTTCTTGGTTTCGTAGTCTGAGACCGTTCAAAGCGTTTGTCTCTAAGCCGAATTGGCTATTGAGGTTTTGAACATGACTTGAGAAAACCAGCGTATGGTGGCCAACGGTAAGAGTCATTGTCATCTCATCGACCCTCGTGGCAGGAACAGCATTGAGTGGTCGGTCGTGCAAGAGCGTGCAATTGAGCTCCAATCTCCTCAAAATACAGCCATCTTTGTCGCCCTTGTGGCTGCCGCTTTGTAGCAAGGTGCCAAGCATACCAACGGCCTGGTCATTCCCGGCTAGAAGAACGTTCCACGACCCCTGCGTGTTCCCGGCGACGGGCGAGTCGAACCGAAAGCTGTAACCCGGCCATAATGCGAAGAGCATAAAGTCCTCGGACTCGGGCAGAAATGAAGAAAGTACCTCGTTTTCGGGAATCTCGATACGGGTTTGGTCTTCGCTGTAGTGTGCAATGCCGCGGATGAGAAGGCTGGTTTCGTCTTTGGTGAATGAGGCGGCAGGGAGCATTGTTTTCGCCAGTACGGAGAAATGGTCCTGGTATGATTGCCCGTAACCCTGGTTAATAAATTGATATGTATCATCGTACGGTTGTACGGGATTGCTTGGCGGGTTCGTCTGAAAGAAATCAAAATCCGGGTATTCAACGAAACCCACACCAGGACTCGAGAGTTGGGATTCACGTAGGAAACCGTCCGAGGGTCGAAAGTGAAGAAAATAATCCTGGGGGCCGCCCACCGGTATGAGTTCTTTTAACGCATCTGTAACGTCTGCAGTGCCTCCGTCATCCTGCTCACAAAACCTTGGAGAGATGTCATTCAGCTCAAAAGTCTCTGGTGCTTGCTCTTCGATTTCGGCCATCATCGTCTCAAACCGTTGCTGCTCCACAATCAAATCCTTCTTCTTGGTCTCTTTGGAACTTGGTTTTTTCTTCTGCTTCTTACCAATTCCCTTTTTCTGAGGTGTCAGGAGTGATCCGGGTTTAGGCTTTTGTTTAGTACTTTTGTTTAGTTTCCACTGCGCTTTACCCTTGGTGCTGTAATTCACAATGCTCTTGTAGACTGTGCCATACACGTAGCTGACTGCGCCATCTAAGATCGTGTCGTGTCTTGAGTGAATGATAATACAGCAGATCTCTCGTGTCTCAAGGTCCTCAGCATTGAAATTGAATGGGAAAGGGGCGATTGTTTGCAGGTGGTAACGAAGGACTGTAACCAAAAGCTTGCTGACGTGGATTCTATGATTGTACTGCTTGATGTGGCCGAATGGTAAAACGGAGTAGGGCAAGAAGATTTTATCGAGTAGAAGGCTCACGTTCTCGTCGAGGAAAAATTTCACAACGTGATTGGGAGAATACTGGAGAAGTTCCTCGTATAGATCTCTCTCGGCGTCTCGGCCAAAGATAACACTGAGCCAGAGATTGTTAATGCATCCATTTCGTAGGTTGGCATCGACGTAACCGTTGTTCAAGTAGTCGAAAAAGGCATTATAAGACTTCCGGTGGTCGAAATAACTCTGGATATTCAGATGCACGTTGTTAGGCGCTTTTGACGCATCCGAATACATGGTGAAGTAGTACGGGAAACGCGTGGCGTGGCAGAAACTGGAAGCACCACTTTTGTATTTGAAAGTGGCGTCGTTTTGGCGAGAGTGGAAGAAGGCTAACAGAAAGGCCAGTAGCTGCCAGCCTTGAAAAGAATGTACATCAGTATGGAATTTATCTCGTTAATTTGAATGAGGATGTTACTTACTTGGATGTCCATACTCCTTTCCTGCGGATATGATGAACTTGTTGGGACGCATCATCTTCAGCATGCGAGCCGATGTTGAGGTACGAGCACCGTGATGCCCAGCCTTAATAACCTCAACCTGGTAGCCTTGAAGAAATTGGAGGACGAGATCTTCTGTGTCCATGTGCGCATCACCTCCAGAGAAGAGAGAAACGTGAGAAGGATTGAGGGTTGGCGTGTTTGGGACCCAGACTATGACCATCATAATGGACGCATAGTTGTCTCCAGTTGCTTCCGTGATTGGCTTGGACACGGAACCCATCACTTGGCCCATGGCTCCAATACAAATCAAAAGGGGCCGCTTCGCCTCAGCAAGAAGGGTGTACCCGTTGGTCAGACCATAGCTAGGTTCCCCGCCGAGGTTTCCAAATCTGGTCTTGAATGCTGCGCAAACATTCGTGATGCGATAACTCTCATCATCGGAGCCAAACTTAGGGATGTCCTTGCTGTCATTGAACAGCTGGCCCGAGAACATGTCCAGACCCAAAAGGTTGTCACACCCTGTCACCACGGTTCCAAACATTCTGGACGTTTCGTTCCCGTTGCGAAGGTTATCGTACTCGAGGCTCGTCAAGGAGAGTAACTTGTGCCGGGATGACTTCGGGGGGTTGCAAATGTACCAGCCCTGGTGAGGGCCAAGGACAAAACCGCCCAGAAGATTGTGTCTTCCCCTTGCAAATTTGGTCGACTGTCCCAACTGGGTTGTATCCCAGGTCGGGCAGTACAGAGTTGTCCGACCGACTCCCTCATTGTCAAATCGTATGCGACTGGACGTCCCGTCCGGCAACAGGGAATTCCAGAAAAGGTGAAGGGCGCCGCAATAATGGTCCCTATCCCAGTGTGTGACAATCCACGCGTCGAACTTGAGCCCCTTTTGTCCGTTATAGTTGGTGAATTCGTACTTTGATTCAATGTCTTGAATGGTCTTTTCGATCTTGTCGGCGGCCACTTTCCCATAGTACCCGGGCCGACCGTCGTGTCCGCCATCAACTAGAATTGCTCGAAGGACAGTCCCTTTGTGCCCATCATCGTTCAGGAAAGGGACGTCGTGGTGATAGTCATGGTTTGATTCTTCATCCTTTCGCTTTCTCATCGGAGGCTGATCCACAAGAAGGACGATGGCGCAGTCGCCTCCGGGAACACCGATCTGGTAGGTGTCGACACCGAGGAGGCCTTTCAGCGCCATAGTGAGAGATTGGCAGTTGCCTAGATTCTCCTGCTGATCTGGTGTGCCGGAGCTTACAGTAAGGCAATCTTCATGGCCCCGTAGCGCTTTTGGGCTTCGATCGTTAGGTACTTACTGAGGGTTGAGTTGAGCACGAAAGCTCCCCGCGAACCAACATACATTGCGTACGACGCATCCCGTATTCAGCTACGCCAGCTTCACCGGACACTTGCCATTTCGAGCGTCTAACATTCAAACTATCGATTTCATTAATGCCTACTCGTTGGCCCACAGTGCGCTTCAATTCTTTTGTATGCACTGTTGTTGTTTTTTTGGCCTGGGCCTAGACTGCTGTAGATCGAGCGATGACAGGGGATAGATTCTTAGGCGGTGGACCCTTATCAGCGACACACCAGGCTACTACGCGGTATTCTAAGCTTGGCATGTCTCTCAGCTCGAGGCCTAGTCTGCATTTATTTCGGGAAAGATGCAGCTAAGCATCTACGGAAAAGTCTCCTATCACGAATAGTCTGCTGATATAGTAGAAATTGCCATATTCAATCGACAATAATCACCAAGCCCATGTCACCCTCTAATTAGCTATGTCATCTTCAAGTTGTCAATCAGACAGGTCCCTGTCACAACCCTTTTCTTTGACTCTCCATTTGACTCGCCATCCTCAACAGCATATTCTTCCTTCACCTCAATCAACACATCGTCGCTGATACCACTAGACAGGGTAATATTGCTCAACAAGAAGCCAAAGTCCACTTGCTTAACGGACGTAGCCGACCTTGGCCCCAACTTCACGACAAAAGCAGCTTCGCTTCCTGTCGATGCATCGTAACCACTTCCGGCAACCCACCGGGTCGAGCCATTGCCCAGCAGTGTGACTGTTGGCTGAGCGATAGAGTCGGGGTCCATCAACGTGACGAGGGGAAAGCATACTCGCACTCCGCGTAGTTGTATACCCGATCGAGTGTCATTGAGCTTGCCATCCTGTCCGGTTTTGATGACAACGAGCAAGTCGACGGTTCTGGTCCCGTCTTCTATGCTGTGTTGGTTAAGAACTCGACAGGACGTGGTTAAGGAGCCAAGCTGACCACTTGGGGCCGTGTCCTGTAACGAAGCTGCCTTACTAACGTCAGGAACGCCGCGTTCACTGATGCTCTGAATTGGCGACGCCTTCGTTGTAGCGAATGTCTCTGTCGTAGAGAGAGGGCGCTGTTCCAAGGGAACAGACCCAGCACTAAACTTGAGAACTTGGCCTGATGCAATTGCCATCGAGTCTTTGGTCTCTGTAGACCACTGCGCGAGACCGGCACGCTCCTTACTGGCCTTGACGTTCAACTGGAAAGGCTCGAGAGGCTTTGCCCGTCCCGCATCAAGCTGGTCTTCAGTCGGCTTGACCGTCAGTTCTTGCAGCCTATCGCCCAGCACCAACGACATGAGGGCCGCTGATCCGGTGGGAGGGAACGAGCCGTTTCGTCCTTTTACCCCATTTATGTACTGATCCATGATTCTGGACGGTTGCAAGCACCTAGTCCCAAAGTCAAATACATATGATGAGTCTCTACCCTGGCCTATGGAAACAACAGAAAACTTCTCTACGTCTCTTGGCGCATCCTCTGATGGCACGGCGGGGCAGTCGATTCGAATAAATCCCTCCATTAGATTCGTACCAGCGGCGAAACGCTGCTGATGAGGAGGTTGACTGATGGTCAGGCCATGAGGCAAATCTTCGGGGCGACAGTTGAAGTTGAGCAGAAGAGCCCTGTCATGTAGTCTTATGCTTGTAAGGAGCTGAGGTGATGACGCTGTGCTATCACCGGTGCGAATTCGAGGATCGCCAAAGGAGCGCAGGAGACGTCCACATAGAACAGCTCCCCAGCAAGGAATTCTAGGCTGCTTGTCCTGAACCTCTACCGCGGCGAGGTAGGTGTTGATGGCTCGCTTGATCTCCTTTCTGGTAATATCTTCGTTGACGGTGCTGTGGTTGCCGATGCTCAGAGCACCATCAACGAGGGTATCAAGCCAGAGAGGATCGACGTGGAACGTAAGAACCGCATCGGTGTCGAGAATGTCAGGTTCCGGGAAGAGATAGTTGTGGGGCACATCACGAAGAGTTAGTAGCCCGTTGTAGATGAAATCCAGAACCTTGGGCATGAGCAACCCCTCTTCCGTGGGCTCTGATAGTTCTCGTGCGTACCAATTCTTATCATCAATCAAGGTTCGAACTTCCTTTTCCAAGACCTTCTGAATGGCGTCAAGACCTCCCTCGGTGTCAACACTGGGAATGGTTGCGAAAAGCCGTGTCGAGTCTGTTTGATCTCGTGATCTTCTCCACCGAGAGCCAACTCCAGACACCGACGGCTGTTTTGTATCCTCTGACTGTTTCGCTTCTTCGGTAGCTTGTTGTAACTGTTTTACCCACTCAGGCAAGTTCTGCAATGCCGGATTCACAACGGCATCCCCGGCTGTCGTCGGCGGGGAACGTTCCTTGTAGAGAGAAGTGATTCGAGCACGCAGCGCTGAAAGGGCGATGGTAAATGCCGAATTGTCTAGGGCTAGCGAACGTCCGAGACTCCAAGCAGTTGAGTAAGAGATGTCGATCAGACCGGTTGTAGAGTCAATTATTTGTAACCCAGAACCGTGACCCGTTGCTTCGGCATTTTTCAATTCATTTCCGTGAGGTCGGTGAGGAATCAAGGGGCCACGGAAAAGAGCCGAGGTTGTCTCTCCACTTGGCAAACGGTGCTTGACAAAGGTGTAACCTGACTCCATGCGTGTCTTGAGCCATTTCATGTCATCGTTCGTTGCAACCTTCTTGAACTCTCTTGCCAAAGGTCTAACATTCTCTGAAAGCTTCTCTATGACATTTCCAATCTCGGCGTCTGCGTTGGGCACCCAGGAGAATGTCCACGAATGCAGCGAGACCAAAGCTGTCAGGTCTGAGGAGTTCTGTTCAGGATACCTCAATTGATCCCGCACTCCTATCAGTGAAACAAGATGTGCGTAGGCAGTTGTTGGAGCGTTGATATCCAGAGGGCCAGCTCGGTGATTGACCACAAGTCCAAAAGAATCAGTTGTTGGGTCCTGAGCCTGTGTCGACCGTGATCTCCGAACATGAGCCAAGTATGAGTATTGCGCAATTGCTGGTTCTTTTTCTGGGTTGCCAGTCGTTTGCGACAAAAAGTATGCGCGGAACGCTGCTGAGTTGACGAAGATGGTAGAGATTGTGTCGTCTGGATTCTTGCTGAGCTCATTATCAGAGAGTGGAACCTGTGTCTTTGGCTCTTCCGGAGACGTCTTCAGGCTCTGAAGTTGCTTCTTGCTCAGCTGCACGGCGAGGGTTGGCGAGGGCGCGAGGGGGGGACTCGCTGACGGCAAAGTTTTGAGCTCATCTGCAGTGAAGACCAAAAGAGCCAGCCAGGGCACTGGCGCCCCGTTCAGAAAGTCATTGCTGACAGCGCCATTGTCCGGGCTCAATTCCCAAGGAACGTGAGGATCAGACAAGGTAACGTGAGAGAGAATACGACTCTCAACAGCCTCTCCTTGCCCAGGATAGACAGAATGCAGTGATCCTGCGGGGAGTTGGTAGGGACTCGGGCCTTCGACGTTGAACTTCTTCGTTGTGTGAAGGAGAATCGGATCCGGCGAATCGGGTCCAGTCACTGGCTGATGAACATCGATGTTGTATTCGCCTGGAACAAGCCCTGGCTTGAAGTAGGAAAGCAGCTGTGCCTCTCCTGGCTTCAAGTCTTTGAGACTCTCCATTATGAGCTTGGGTGCTTGATAAAGCGTTCGGAGAGGGGACTACGCCGGTGGTCCCAAGCCACAAGAACGCTGAGGAGTAGCAACGAGCTCCCCAACTTATCTCCAGTTGCTATGCTAAAAGCCGAGTTCTATCTCTCCTGAAAACACTAGAGCACATTAGAATAACAATAAGATCAGTTACATCTCATTTTCTCTAGTTCATGTGCCCGCAGCGAGCTGAGCATGGATGGCACCTCGCCGACGCTAAAGTCAATAGCGCGCCCGACTATTGATGTATGCCACGAATTGAGCTGCAATATGTCCACTCTTGTTTGTACTGTGTCAACGCTCTGCAGTAAAGTCAATAGCGCGCTCAACTATTGATGCACCTGTCGGATTTTGGCTTGCCAAATTCCCACTCTTCTTTGCACTGTGTCTCGGCCTCTCTTACGCCTCGGGATGGGAGGCTACGTAAGACAAAAGTTGAGGCCCTACGGAGGAATGACCTTGACAGGCTCGTGCTAAGGAAGTGGTGGGCGTGGGTACAGTTTGTACTTCGTAATTATCTGGCTCATAGATCGTGAGAATAAGATCATATCTACGAACAGTTGCTAGGTCAGCTTGATCCGATTTGCGAATACCAAAGCACACGCAGCCCAACATGTCTCGGCCAGTCGAGTGCATTGGCATGAAGGTCGATGCCTACATTCTGAATACTTCAGTCGTGGGTGACACATTCTTCTTGGCTCCCACCAGCCAGCCTCAGTACGGAAGTCTTCTACCCGGTCAGTTCAATCTACGACATGACGTTGAAGCTCCTCTCGATGTGCGAAACGCTTCCCCATGGCAGCAGAACTCGCGGATTGCGGACATTGCGTCTAAACAAGTCCGAAAATCAAGGCTTGGCATCTATTTGCATTGGTGCGTACCAAAGGTTTTTAGAGCGGGGAGAACAGATGCGGGTGGCGTACAGAGGTCCGAGGATGGCTCTACGAGCGAACGTCAAGGATCTGGAACGATCGAGGTGAGTCTTCAACATGGCCAAGCGAAAGACCTTTTCTAACGGTATTGTTAGTATGAATCAGTCCCTGATCGGTGGTTGATCTTCCGCCATATGGCCGAATCCCAACCATCTTCTCCCACTGCGCCAGCCTTGGAAATTTTTCTCGTCGAAAGCAACAAGATTCGGAATGTAACTTACGCCATGATAGGCACTGGAGAAGATCTCGAAACAACCTCATCACCATTCCTAGATCCCAATCTTGCTACAGAACAGCAGCTACGGACTGTCATAGGTCGCGTTTCACGCCTCACTCAAGATTGGCAACCTGGTGCTGGTGGGGTTGAGAAAGATGCTGCGAAAGACGGGTACTATAGTCCACTCACGGTTCTGGGAACTGGAAATCCCCGTTTCGCAGACTACATGCCTCACAATGCGGCCGTCTTCAGCCTTCACGATGACCTGACCTGGGAAGGCCGAGAACGAGGATCGACTGAGAGCGCCAAAGTCTCTTATGTCGTCTATGGCTTCTCTGCCAAGGACGCCTATGAACTTTCGTCCAACGCCCCAACTCAGCAGGCGGCACCGGTTCGAGTGTGTTGGGGCTGTCTGTATTCAGTTTCCTACAACAGAGATGCGCCTCCCAGCGTGATCAAAGCTGCGGATATGGCAAAGAGTTTCGCCAACAAGCAACCATTAGCCATTGGTGATGATGTTATGGATACATGCGTGGCAATGCTGCAAGGTTCAGGAAACGCTCAAGAATCTTCCATGTCCAAGGTATTCGACAAACTGAAAGGGGCTGCCGCCTTACCAGAATCGAATTCCCAACTCGATCGTGCCTCGACAGCCACAAACAACTTCAAAGGCGAACATGGAGGTTACCGATGGCGCTTGGCTAAGAAGAAGGAGGGTTCCACCTTAGGTAGTTTCGAACCATCACAAACCCAGGATTCGAGTTCCATAAAGCCCGAGCAGATCACAGTATTGCGCGAACTCAACGCCGTCCAGGAATACTTAGACGCTCTGTATCGTCGCAAACGCTACATCAGGCACCTCATCTTCTGCGAGTGGTGGAAACACCGCAGTCTTTTCGGTACAGAGGAGTGGCTAGCACGACAACGGCGGGCTCAAGCCAAAAGACAAGCCAATCTGCTTTTGCAGCGCATGAAAGTAGTCAACACACTGCTTGCCGCTGCGGAGGATCAGGTCAAGTCTATTGACAAGAAGTCGAAGCCGTATGGACCATTTGAAAAAGAGGAGGACGACAAGTTCTTCTCGCACACGGACCCGGCTTTTGTCATCAGGGACATGGGCTCTGGATGGCCAGCAGACTGGGCCAGTAATGCCACCTCGATAAAAAGCAAGGATTTCGATTCGTGGTTAACTACGAATGCGACCGCTTTGAAGGCTTGGGTAGACAATATCCCTTTCGCAAAGGATGCTGCCCCTACTACGAAAGCCCAAATTCCTGACATTTGGGAACAATTCATCAACCATGAAGGACTTCGCAGATTTCCTTACGAGTTGAAAGAATCACTAAAAAACGTCATGATAGCTTTCTCTCGTGAACTTGTCTCAGATCAGCCTGGCAACAAGCCTTTGGTCACAAACCCGTCATGGAATGAATGTTGTTGGAATGGGCAACCTTGGCTTCCCTTATTCGTTGAATGGGAAGTCGAGTACGTTCACATTCCAAGCAAGCTATGGGAGCTGAGACACAACGACGACGGCGCTGTTCAGTACGGTCTTCGTGATGGCAAGGTGCTTTCAAACTACCAACTGGGCTCTCGCACATTCTCTGGGCGGACACTTCTCCAGCCTGACGCGCAAAAGCTCATTAAAGGGCTTTTGGACATGGCATATAGAACAGTCCCTGGTGCCGCTGGAGAAGACAACAAAGAAAAGGTTTGGGCTGATGAGTTTCTCGATGGACTCAGTCTACTTTTCGGTCGTCTTGATGGTTTCACCGATCATCTTTTGACTCTCTGCCAGGGAGCTCACGTTGTTCCCTCCGCGCAGCACCACCCATCGAGGCCAGGTGGTCGTCAGAGCGCAGAAGAGATCTTAGCCGATGAAGAATCCTTCAGACTTTTCTATGGCAGCCTACCAGGAGACTCGAATGATCTTCACGAGTCATCTAGCGGTCTCGACGTAACTCCCTACGGAATCCGACACGAAGGTTTGTCATACACAGCCTCACGAAACGTCGGCAAACCTGACGACAAGGATCGTTTCTTCCGTCCAGTCACACACGGACAAGCACGTCTGACCCAGTTCAAGATTGCAGATCGGTTTGGACAAGTCATCTGCGCGACCGATCCACGACCTGATCAGGCAAAGAAGCCCTTGTATCCTCACATAGGATCCAGCCTGCTGTGTGAGCCCTGCACAGGGGGTGACGGAAATGAGAAAGATGGTCCCAACACCGCACAGCCCTTGTCTCCAGATGAGGCGGTACGGGGCGATTGCCCGTGGTTTCAACTGGGACCGCGAATCAACCAAGACGCTCGTCTTCATGCCGCCTTCCTGTGTGACGACGCTGGATCCTCAAGAGGCCGTGGACAGTATCGACCTGTGGCAACTGGCGAGCGAGCCATCTTTGCCTGGCTACTGATAAATTTCCACAACCTCTCCCTACAAGTATACGACAAGAACTGTTCGTTCAAAGGCGAGGCTTTCCTGCCTTCGGGCCCCAACCAGCCAGTGTATTGGCAGTCGCTCATGGGCAACGATGAAACTTCTGATATACTTCCGCATATGCTGCCAGAGGAGTACCACCCCAGGCTCAAATCGCGGCTGAAGAAGATGCCCATCTCTGATGCCAAAGGCTCGAAGCTCCCTATGTCTCTAGAAGACCTGCTTACCTCTATGTCATATGCTCCATTCCTGATTCAACTGTGGAACGCAGTCCTTGCTGCTCAGGATCACATGCAACCGCCGCCAACAGAGCAGTTCTCGCAATTCCCCTCTGCACTTGTCGGTCGGCCCATCGCCCTTGCGCATCTCGGTCTTGGAATCGAGCTGGCCACGGCGCCGATGCGTAGTCAAACCTACGCTGACTACGCTGAGAACTTTCCAGCCGAGGATCAGGGCCAAGACGAGGCCCACGATGATCCATCCGAGACAACGGGGGAGGAGGAACTCACGCGTTACAAGTTCGGAGTCAAGTTAGGTGATATGCTAGGTCATGAAGACGGCCTCGTGGGATATTGGACTCCTTCAAAGACTAAGGCAGACGGCGCCGCATGGACTCTTGTCACGGACTATACAGACCGTGATGATCAGTCTTCTTCGTCCTCACGCCATGTCCAACACCCGACGAATTCACCGTCCCTCACCGTGTCTCCCAGCTACCCGCGTCTTCTTCCTTCATCAACTACAGCCATAGAGTCTCTCAACGTCTCGGACGAAGTGGCCAAATATCAGAGTCGCAAATCCGAGGCATTGCACTCTTCCATCGTAACCGTTCTGATAGATCCATTTCTCCCCATACACGTGCGCTCGGGCATTCTCCCTGCCGCAACGGCACAGCTGAGCCGAGATATTGTCGAACGCGATCTTCGCGAGCTCGGTGTTTGGCTCCGCTCGGGTCCCATACTCATCGGCGCACGCGGCTCGGACCCAGTATCATCGGAGGAAGGTAAAATGCGGATTCAGGTTGAGGGAAAGACTGCAACAGGAATGCGTGTGCCTGTGCATACTCCGTCGACAGCAGCTACTGGATCGAAGTGGCAGTGGGTGCAGCCGGTGGTCGATTTGCCAATGCTTTCGACAGTGGACAAGATAGAGCCAAATCGCGGGTTGGGTAGGAAGGTGAAATATGTCCATCTGGGAGTCACAGCACCGCTAAAGGAGGGATTTGATTCTGCAGTCGGGGCGGAAGATGAGAAGACTAAGAGTGAGGAGATGGAGGTAGCGGTGGCACTGGATGGTTACTTGCTGCTCAAGTCGTGAGTAATGTTGGATGAACTTTCGGCGATCAGAAGAACAGAACTAGTTTCAGTTCATAGCCTATGATGCAGCAGTACCTCAATCCGAGCATAATCGAGCGATAGTACCTTGTCGCCCAGATACGGTTCAAGTATGATCAATATGTCAGATATCCGGATGCAGCCTGTGGACTAATACGGAAACAGGCTGCATCTTTCTTTTATCCAAGCGATGGCTGTGTTTTAAGGATTATTCGAGTTCTGCTTTTAGGGGTGCCGGAATTTGCCATGATATAGTCTTCACTCTATGAATCCTTGGCATGGAAAAGTTGGACTTGTATGTGTACGTGTCAAACTTGACTTCAACACTTCACCAATACTGGGATGGCATAAAGAATCGCACACAGGATACCAAGTTAAGAATTGGCCTTCGAGACAAACGCCGAAGAAATGTGGGATATAACGCGAATGATTAAATACACACAGATTATTCAGATACTTCCATTCTTAAAGCTTGGCAGATGAGCCCTCCTCTCCGCAATACCGCTTCTCTATGCCGTCCCAAGATTCCCCAGGAGAAGTTTCGCCGCATGGCTACCACCTGAAGACGCTATCCGCTCTTCTTGCTGCCTTCCGAGATCATGCCGAGGTAATTCTGATCGGTCCGACTTCTTCGTTTTAGGGGGCTCGCTGGATAAACTCTTCGGAACTCCGTCCCTGGTGTTATCCTTCAGGTCGTCGTCGATAGAACCAATTGACCGAGGTGACTTGGTGTGGTCGTTCTTCGGGGTTCCCTGCTGCTCGTGACTCTTCTTCAAAGGCCCTGGTCGTGCGAAAATAGCACCGAAGAAGGAAAGAATGCTGGTGGTCCGCAGCGTCATGCAGTAGAACAAGGTCAAACCCGTCACCACGATCTCGTCCCGCGCAGCCTGTGACGTGGCTTTAGGGCCCAAGAACTCGATGTTGCCTATCTTCTTGATCGCCCAGGCATTTGCGGAGAACTTAGCCACGGGCAGCTCGTTTTCGTCTAGGCAGACGAAGTCCCAGGTCTTGAAGCCACAGTTGCTACTCCATCGCATGGTTGCTGGTGCATCGGTGTCGGAGTACGCGTGCGAGAGATGGGTGTACTCCGTTTGGAAGCGCTTGAGGGCCTTGAGCGTTCCTTTTTGGCCGTGAATCGCATAGTCGGCGTTGATGGAGATGGGGTGGAGGGTGCCGGATCCGATGACAGTGCCGCTGGGTGCAGATTTGAATATGATGCTCGGTGACTTTACGGTCTGGAAGTCGACGATGTAAACGGGATCGGTCGACCCGCCCTTCTCGGTGATGAGGGCTTTGAACTTCTTCCACGAAAAGTCGACTTGGAGGGCGACGTTGGAGGGCGATTCATGGTGCAGCTGGGGCACTTGGGTTGTCTGTGTTAGTGACTCCATGTTACGATGTGGATGAGTTGCAATGTATTGAATGAGTTGCGGTATGGATGTAGATGAGGGTGGATGTGAATGATCCCTTGGTGTTCTTGAGTTTCTGGGAATAAATGATGAGGTTTCCGCCGCATTTATCATAAATTCTGACGGGAAAAGGATGCCTTGACATGCGACGAGGCGCGGGAGCTGCGCCTCGCAACCTGCAGATCGTCGTTTGCCGTCCACTAACACAGCGCTGCGCTTGACCATATGTGGTGGCATGTACCGCTTCCTTCACGATGACGTCAGATCATAAATGCGTTCAAGACAAAGGCGGGGGGGTAAGGCATAAGCCGGTGACTCGGTGAGGCAGTGCATCGAAATAATTTCGCAGAGTTGATCGAGTTTTCAAAGACTCTTCAGGCAACGTCATGGTGATCTACGCTGTGTCTCTATGTACTTCGCCCGCCCGTCATCGCAGCATTTAGACCCTTCTTACTACGTAGCTATATGGGTCTACTCAGGCTTACGCCCGAAGACATATCGCACCAAAAAGTAGCTATGGACCTTGCGGTTACGGAGTGCATTCCGTATGCTCATGAGGAACAGCTGGTATTCGTCCTTGGGCCACTGGACAACATTATGCCATAGCATAAGAGTGTAGCCTGTTAAGTGTAAGGGTCCGCCTCGACTCTCGAGTCATATCAGCTAGTTGGCCTGCTTACCTTCCACGTCGTTCTCCAATGTGAGCTTGACGAACCGGCCAACCTCGGCAAGCTTGGGATCCTTAGGCCAGCCACCAATGGGAACCTAAAACAATCAGATCAGTCAAGTTGGCATAAATCCTCGGAGACCTCACCTTATAGTCCACGGTCTTCACATCCGTAAAGCCAGCCTCTTCAAAGCCCTTCTGTTGCAGGTCGTGTACAAAAAAGGGACGATCCAGGGCCTTGCCGCTATCGTCATACAGCTTCTTGAACATCTTCAACGCAGGTTCCTGGTCAGTAGTTCCATCATCACTTCGAAACTCAATGTCAGCCTCGACCGACTGCACCCAGCCTCCGGGGGTGCAACAGCGGTAGGCTTCTTTGAAGAGGGTGGTCCAGTTCTTGAGAGCACCGAAAAGGTAACGGATGTGGATGAAGTCAAAGGTGTTATCTTTCCATGCCCAGCCTTGAGTGGCATCGTCGATTTCAAACTGCACGTTTGGGGGGACCCATGCCGGCTGACATGGGGAGAGGTCGGTGCCCGTAACTTCGGCACCTGGGTATTGGTCGGCGAAGTCACTAGAGTCCGTAAGCCATCATTCTAGATTGGAAGATCGACCAGTCGTACATGGCCCAAATACCTAATGAGATGGTTAGCCGAGTTGTAAATGACGTCTATTCAAAATCTTACCACTCCCTGTACCAACATCAAGCACTCGCTAAAAGAAAGCACAACAGCAGGCATCAATACAGCAGCTCTCAGCAAACCGGCAGCCCACGGCAGATGCGCACCTGTACTTCATCCTTGATGGGGGCAAGGAAAAGCTGGCCATCTAGGAGAAGCGTGAGGTAGTGGTGCCTAGTGCGAGGTTAGTGTCTTGTACCTAGTCGTCACCGGGATCTGAAGTCGCACGTAATATCAACAGACTCTAGCTGCCGATCGTCGTTGGGGAAAGAATACTCGGTAGTGAATTTGTCACTGTGATACGTGCGTCCCTGGATTTGACGGTACTTGAGGATGCTGGTGGAGATAGAAGCAGTGGAACTTGCGCTATGAACTTGTTAGAATATGATACTACAGATCGCACACAATTGATGGGCTTTCTTACCCGTCCTCGCCGAGGGATGAGTCAATATCATCCTATGAAGACGTCAACTACACCTATGAGTAATTTTAAGTCATCACGACCTACATTCACGTCTTCTGAAGCAATAAGCTCAGTCTGGGGCGATGGAGATGATGCCAACGCGACAGCAGCTGTCAACGACTCGGTTACCGAGTTTGGTGTGATGGGCTGGTTCGACATGACGATGACAACGGTGCAGGAGTGAAGAACAAAAGATTGAAAGCGGTTCACTCACTGGATCAAGATGAGGGGAAATGGACACATGGCCTGACAAGCAATGGGGTTGTTGGTCCAGGGTTGGGTCCTTATCCGTTGGCTGCAGGGTTTCGTCGAAACTGTTACTGACACATGCTTAATTAGATAATTCACTGGAGAAGCATACACAACCCGGCTCCAAAATTGGAAACTTCATTGGTTCGCTTGGTTAACCGGAAATGCACACAGTAAGACCTGCTGCGCGTAGGTAGTAAGCGAAAGACTGTTCGATCCATAGTGAAAAGGAGCAAGTAATTATAATTACCACGATTATTATTACTTCTACTTTTAGTGCTGTTACTAGTTACTAATCACTTAAAGGTTAACGGTAGCCTTACTCTAGAAATGTAATACCGATGAAGTAAGAAGTCTAATGTACTTAACAAAGGCGGCAGCGGCAGCAAACCATACATATCCCACCAATCGCCCGGTCCACTGTCAAGACTCATGTCACACAACACCCGAGACGGAGCTGCTACCCTAAACAACATTTACAGCCACGTCTTCTGGGGCTCAAGTTATTCGCCTTCTTTGACCCCTGGACAAGCTTGCGTAGAAAGCCTTGACCTTGGGGTGTACTGTCACCTTCCTCGAATCAAAGTTCGAGACCTGCAACCCCTCCATGCTCGTCGCACGTGAGACTGCTACGTAGGCATGGCCAGTCTCGAACACACGGTTGAGATCTACCTTCACACGGTCCAGTGTCTGGCCCTGTGCTTTGTGTATGCTGAGCGCCCATGCGAGGAGGAGAGGGACTTGAACGCGCGTTGCTAGCTTCTCAACGACCCAGCAATCTTTCTCCCATGGGTTGGGTACCCATCGCTCAACAGCCCATTCCATAGGTCTGCAGAGATGAACCTGGGTTGAAAATCGGACTACTGGGTAGGCGGGCGACCGACCCCCTAGCAACTCATCGAACTCTTGTGACTGTTTGACGCTGTCGTGAAGTTCACGATGCTCGTCATCCCATCGAGAGCGATTACGCAAGAATGAAGATTCATTTGCGAAGCCGATGATGCGGCCCTGAGATCCGTTCACTAGTCCCTCGTCGATATTTTGAGTGAGTATGACTTGCGCTCCCTTCTTAAACGTCAGGGACACAGGAGCTATGCAGTCGCTTAGGAGCATCTTGCGGGTGTTCTCGTTTGCGATTATTCCGCCATCTTCTGCAGTATAGCTATAGGCCTTACTGTTGATGTTTTCCAGCCGTCTTAAGTTCGCCCGGTCTGCTTCATGGCGCAGGGGGAAAAGCTCAGTAGCTTCCACGCCATCATCTGCAACAGGCCTGTTGAGCTTTCGGAACTTGGCGATAGTACTCGGTGAGAGACGGCCTTCTCGCATCTGGTTCAGCATTATGGTAAACTCAGCGTCTCTCTGTCGGTAAATCTGAGTCAGGCCGATAGTGTGCTGTATTGCGTGATTCCATATCTCAGACTCAAAGCAGAACTTTGGACTGCCATCATCCGATCCCTTCCTCACTGGCGGAAGCTGGAAAAAGTCGCCGGTAATGACGAGCTGTATGCCTCCAAATGGTAGATCTATTTTTCTAACCTTGCGCGCGATCTCATCGAGCTTGTCGAAGAGGGCAGAGTCAATCATAGAGACTTCATCAATGATCAAGACATCAACGTCCGACCAGCGCTGCAACTTGGACTTATTTTTCAAGATATCCTGGATGAGCTTCTCAATAGGCGCTTGACCAAGGCCAATTCCCGCAAAGCGGTGAAGCGTCATGCCGCCAATGTTATGAGCTGCAAGGCCCGTCGAGGCTGTCACGGCAACACGCTCACCGCCTCTGACGTCTTTGGTCGCCAGACTTCGAATAATCTTCTTGAGTAGGACTGACTTGCCGGTGCCTGCGGGGCCTGTAAAGAAAACACTTTCTTTTTGCTCGATTACGAGGTCGAAGATGGTTCGTTGCTCTTTGTTCAGTCTATCCTTATCTGGACTTGAGTGCTTTTCTGGATGCTCAGAACTTTCCGCATCTATAGCCAATCCAGAGTAAAGCTGAAGTACTGCTTTACGTACCCGCGAAGTGGACTTTTTGGCCAGACCACTCGAGGTAGAGAAGCTCGTGGACGGGGCACGAAATCGCCAATGCGATGTTACCCATCTTGAACTCAGTGTACCCATCTGCACAAGCCTTCGAGCATCGCGGCCTGTCATGGCCTGTCAGACAGTGCGTGTAGCTCTTGCGGCTGTGCACTTACATGCATGAAAATGGCTTGCCCGAAAGTGTGCCATTGTGTAAGAAGAAGGTGGGGAGCCCTTTTCGATATGGAAACAATGGACTGAAGTGTAACTAAAGGTTTTCACGCGTTTCATTGTGTGGAGGTGAGGGGCAACCTTTTGAAGAGTGCACGTGACTCGTTAAAGATGGTCGACTAGGGAGGTAGATAACTTGATCTTACTGGCCCGTGGCTGTATGGACCTGGTAGAAGTGATGGATAGTCAATGTCCTTAGATGACTATCCCTTCTGTGCCGCAGCACATACAATCAAAAGAAAGTCAGCAAGCCACAAAAATAACACAGAGAAGAAAAGAAGTATTTAAATAGTTTTATTCAGTTAGGCCCAGCAGTTCATCAGGCATCAGCAGCTGGTGAAAGACTACAAGATGAGGCTTTACAGGTTTTTTAATGTATCGTTAAAGCGGTGTTTATATGCGGCGTGCCACCCACTCAACTCCACCCATTAGGGTAATATACAGGAGCAGCGTCATGATTAACGTGAGAACCAACGCTACCAGGTTACTAATATATCCTAGTGCTAAGCCAAGCCATTTTTAGGCTTGGTGTCTGAGGCACATATTAGGTTTAAACAAATGAAGGTACAACAAAGCGCATATGACTGTGTTTCACACTCTGTCTATCTTTTACACGCTGTGCTGTTTTAGTTACATCGCTGTGCCATTTCCGTCACGTAATTAAGTCCTTACCGACCCCGCACGCACGAGCAAAGGAGTGGGCTGCATTTATCGCTGAGACAACTTGTTGGTGAGGTGTGAACATCCATCCTGCGGGAGGCCAACCAAACTGATCCTGCGGGAGGCCAACCACCCCTTAAGTTACTGCAGCTAGCAGTTCAAGTAAACCATATCAGAATTTCCTCTGGAAAAGAACTTTATAAGCTCTTCTTCTTCCACGTTTCTTTCCTGCAAATCCACTGATCTGTCCACTCTTGATATGAAAAAAAAGAAGAGCAAAAGATCATTGCCGCCACCACTTCCTGTACCTCCAGCGCCACTACCAGCCATTGATGACTTGAAGGTCGAAGAGCTTACTGTTCAACCCCCCGCTTATCCGGAAGTCCCACCCCAGCTCGCAATGGCGCCTCGGGAGCTTGAGAGTTTTCTCTCCTCATTGAAAGAGTATGGTAGACCCTCTGGGCATCAATTGCAACTTTCTAATACAATGGCCAGTTACTACAACACTGATGTTCTCTCTGATGTTGTTGTTGCCTGCGATGGTCAAGAGTTCAAGGTCCACGGGGTCATCTTGTCCGCGCACTCGAAATACTTCGCAACAGCGCTGAACGGCAGCTGGAAGGTATGACACGTTCTCGGAAGTCCCTTGAGAAAGATTCGCGGCTCATGGTCTTGAAGGAAAGCTCCGAAAAGAAGATCAAAATCAAAGATTTCGATGCAAGTGTTGTGGAAGCGATGCTTCGTTTCATGTATACATTTGACTACACCAACACCTACAGCACTTCTACTATGGTGTATGACGCCCAAGTCTACCAAATTGCCGACAAGTACGACGTTCTGGCGCTTAAAGAGAATTCCAAGGCCAAGTTCGGCGTCGCCATCACCACTGGCTGGAGCATGGATGATTTCCCACTTGCCATTACCGTGGTCTACGAATCCACACCTTCTGCAGATCGGGGACTTCGCGACTTGGTTGTGGAGACCTCTCGGAAGAATATCGACAAGCTCCTCGGGCATGACGGCTTCAGTGAACTTCTCAGAAAGACTCCTGATTTTGCAGCCGATCTGGTTCCTTTTCTATGTGGCAATCCCTCCATGCATTACTATAAATGCCCTTCATGCAAACATCAGTTTCGTGGCGAATTTTCGGGGAGGTCTTACTACTGTCCACAGTGCTCCCAACAGCGTTCAAACTGGGACTCCCACCGCGTTGAGAAATAAGTCGAGTTGCGTCGACTGAGACGGGTCAGGGTAGGCTCCTAGGTGCAGGCAGGTGATAGAACATGTCGAGATGTCACTCAAGAGGAATTTTCACCCTGCTATAACTGCTATGGTATCAAGACTACCATATTGTCCAATTTTCCCCGAGATTCGCATGTGAAAAGAAAGATGGTCAGACCAAGAGTCCTTCAAGGTCTAGTCGACATGCAACCTCAAACCACCCACGCAGCCACGGCATCATAATCTCGTGGGCGACGGTACAATCATGTCTGAGCCCACTTCAGTTCAGTCGGGACTACTCTGTACTCGAGTCATATCAGCATATACATGACCCGTGGCAAATCGTTGCCCAAAATCATCTCATCAATCCAAAAAAAAACTTTTTGAAGCCTGGCCCAAGGCTCGCGACGCCATCAACGAGACCGACGGCAAATGGAGCTAGCCGCCGAGTATTGCCATATACTGACAACTCAGAAGTAGTGGGTGTCCTCTTAGCTACTGGAGCCGACCCCTTGACCCAACAAGATACCGTCCGTGACGACGAATCATCAACGCCACTGAGCTTAGCCGCTCGCTTGGGAAATCAACGCTTTCTCCGAATGCGTTGGCAGTACTCCAACCCCGGCGAGAACCTGATCGACCCATACAACCTTCAGATCTGCCTTTTTGAGGCTGCTAGATACGGCTAAGTGTTGACGCTTGCGGATCTGCTATATTAGTAGGATAGCTGGACTTCCAGGGGCAAGGAACGAGCCTTGGTTCTTGGAGCAGCGGCGTGGGAGGTCGAGAGTATCGAACTCCTTCTCGCCAGGTGTTCATTCGAACAACAAGCTCTCGAAGCTGCCTTGGGTACTGCCCATCATGAGAGGCTGCACGCCTGTTTGAAGGTGTTTCTCAACAAGAGCGTGGATCCCAAAGCGGCCAACGGGCAAGGACAAACTGCGCTGCATTTTCTCCGTTTAGATATCCTACAACTCGAGCTCTCCACTATTCCAACCCAGGGGGAAAAGGACGTGAAGAAATTGTTAAAGGAGTAAGTAAGCACTTCGTAGATGCATTTTGAAACCCCTAACACCTCGGCATTGCATTTCGATCAATCTCGTAATGAAGTGACTAGGCTGCATTTCGAGAAGCCCCCATGGGAGCTAGCTAGCTAATTAGTCTAAGCCCGGAGACTAGACTATCTTCTGAATGGGAATGGCTTCATGAATAGCCACGAAGAAGCCGTTGAAATACCGGTAATCAACCGACTAGAAGCCGAATATTCCCCATCGCTGCGGCACAGTGGGGAAGATCGTGCGTATAAGCCCAGATGTTCCCCTCGTGGCTAATGTCCAGGCAACTTAGCCAAAAGACAGTAAAAAGGATGACAGAGAACCATGGCCAGCCATAGAAAAAATCCCGAGTTGATTGAGTTCGCAAAGACTTTGCAGGGCGTACCATGGTGCGAGGAGTACGAAAAGATGATTTCCGGCATGATGTAAGATGTTCATCGCTTTGACGTGTGGTTCCTCGTGACTAACAAACATGGTCCAGGTACGACGGGTACGGACCGGAGCTCAGCATGGCTCGGTTCCGCGCCAGGAGATGGATGAACAAGTACAACACCCACTTCCCTGACGACGCGACGCCGGAGTCGTTGACCGCAGACCGGGAAGCGATGTTGCAGGACATGATGGGCAAGATTGGCAAGGGGTCGTTCATCGAGCCGCCGCTGAGCATCGACTACGGATCCAACATTTCCATCGGAGAAGGCTTCTACAGCAACTTCAAGTACGCCTCCCCTCCTTTCCCAAATCTAGCAACGCTTATAATTGCAGCCTCGCCATCCTGGACTGCAGCGTCGTCAAGATCGGCAACCGGGTGCTCTTCGGCCCCAACGTGTCCCTCTTCGCCGCAACGCACGACACGGCGGTGCAGTCGCGGCGCAACCTCGAGGAGTACGCCAAGCCCATCGCCATCGGCGACGACTGCTGGATCGGCGGCAACACCATCGTCATGCCGGGGGTGGCGATCGGGAGGGGATGCACCGTCGGCGCGGGGAGCGTGGTGACGAGGGACATCCCGGACTTTTCGATTGCGCTTGGGGCGCCGGCGAGGGTGGTTAAGGCGGTGGAGGCTGTGGCGGATCTGTGAATTCGGGCGTTGTCTCTCGGGGCTGAATAGGCGTGTGGGTTGAAGATGTCTAGCCGTTTCCAAGGTCTAGAAGCCTGCACAAACTTAGACGCCAGGCACGACTAGATGATCAAGACCAACATCAAGCACTCCAGGGTCCATCCAAGTTCCAAGGCGCTAAAAAGATCGACAGTGGGCATCCCGCTGAAGAAATGAAGCGCCCCCACCAGGCCGGCCGTTAGCTGGAGCTTGTCTGTTAAAGTGTAGACAGAAGTCAGACAGTGACATCCTTACGCTTCAACGAGACGACTATTCTCAGTCATTCATCGCCTAGACATTACAGACTCATATCTAGGCAGCAAACAACAAAAGAACACTGCCTGCCTACCCAGTCAGCCCTGACCAAAGTCCTGGTGAGCACCTGAAATACCTCAGATGGCGTCTGGTGGATCAGCAGACACGTCACACTGCCCCCCCAACACGCGGGCAAGCTTCGTGATACAACCAATGATCACGGCGCCCGGATTCCCACGGATGGAGACGTGCGCATGCGTCCAGGCTGCACGGTGACCATCATGGCGTCATCCCGCTGCAACTCTGCGAGTTCCTATTTAACCATTTCTCCCTGGGGGCATCCTCGACCAACCCTGCGTTTTGTCCAGACAGGTTACACCAGGTAATCAAGGACACGAAAAAGAAGCCATCATGCTCGGCACCATTTCCCGGCTGCGGCGATCGACGACGCGGTCCAAACGCCCGGCTGCAGCCACGAAGTCGACCCCGCGCAGGGAAAAGCCCCGGCCGCTCAGCTACGGCGATCCGGACAGCGGTGCGGACCTTCTGAAGCCGTCGGCGGCGGGCTCGGGTCGCAGGGCCCGGTCGCATGAGACGGATCGCAGACGGCGGAGTGCCGTCGTTTCGAGCAGCGACGACGATTACTACTACCAGAGCCATCATTCCAGCGCTCGTCCGCCGAGGGAGTCGCGGCCTCGTCGGGAGTCCGTCTCACCTCGGCGGTCGGTGTCGCCTCGTCCGCCTCGACGTCGACAGTCTGTTTCGCCTCGTCCTGGACATCGACAGTCTCCATCCCCCCGTCCTACCCGCCGAACAACCTCGCTCCGCGACCCAAGAGACCAGCGCCGACGACCTCGTCGGGATGCCTCCATCTCCGCAGACGACCTCGAGAGCCGTCCGCTCTCGCCACGGCCCTCATCCGGCTCCCCGCGATATCCCAGCGACCGCCTTCCGCGACGCCCGGCCCATCCCACCGACTCGGCGCATTCATCCCGACGGCCGTCTTTCGCGAAGCCATACTCTGCCGAGCCCCGAAGGCCCGATGATAGAAGGCGCATGTCCTACGAGAGCCGACCGCCCGTTACTGGGGCGTCCAAGTCGTCGTCGCCGGCCGGGGCGAAGCCGTCTGCTCACGCGCAGCCGGAACCTCTTCGTGGCAGACCTCGGTCTCGGTCACGAGAGGACGTCCGCAAGCCGAGAGCGCATGACACGGCATCTGCGACAAAACTCGGCGACAAGCCCGCTCAGAAGCCCAGGCCCAAGCCTAAACCCAAGCCCACATCACCCAGTGGCTCCAGCAAACCCTCCGCCGGCGAATCCAGCAAGAAGCCTTCCACCGGCGGCGTAGACTTCCTCGAGAAACTGCCCCAGGCCCTCGCAACCTTCGGCGGCCTCAAAGCCCTCACCGACCACGCCGACACGGCCAAGGAATGGGCCGACTGGCTCAACGACCTGCACGGCGCGCCCGAGGAGATCCAGGCGCTCTCGGCAAAGGCCACGACGGCCAAGGACACCATCACGCAGATCCAGCACAGCCTGCAGGCGCGGCCGGACCTGGTCGAGGGCGAGAGCGGCCAGATCCTCAAGCGGCAGATCGAGGCCGCCGTGCAGAGCGCCGACAAGGCCCTCGCCGAGATGACGGAGCTGCTGCAGGACCTGGGCAACGACGGCTCCGAGGGCACCGTGTGGAAGGGCCTGCAGGATTTCTACAACTCGTATCGCTACAAGAACGAGTGGGAGGCCAAGATTAAGGAGGCGGAGGTCAACTTGCAGAAAGAGCTCGGTACGCTGAGCACGTTGATGGTAAACATCTACTCGTGAGTCCCTATTCATCATCCAACGAAGGTGCAGCTGCTGATGCGTCCTAGGCGCGCTCTGATGAAGCCAGCTCCTCCGGGCTTAGGCGCCACCATCCCACCACCTGCTCCTCTGAAGTTTGCCAATATTCCAGGACCAGAACCACCGACGGCTAAAGACGAGAAACCAGCAGCAGCAGCAGCATCTTCATCTTCGCCTTCGCTGCTCGGAGAGGTCAAGAACACTCACACATCGGCAACGCCACACTCCAGTTCTTCCAACACGCCTCCTGAACAGCTCCAAACGCCGCCAATGACCGCCAGGAGGAGAGCATCCAGGCCCCCGTCGCCGTCCGTCTTGGACTACGAGGAGGCGAATATTGGCACTGATCTTGCGTTGCACGATCCTCCGTTGTCTCCTGCTTCGCCAGACCAGTCAGATCAGCCAGAGGACAGTCCACCAGATGAGCCAGCAGAGAGCAAAACACCAGCGCAGCCAGACAAACCAGCGGACAACGGAGACGCTCCAACCACCGACAAGAAAGACGAGACTGCGTCAAAGGCAGCCCCATCTCGCGAGGAGCAAGAGGCCGCTCTCCTAGACGCTGCCTGGAACGGCGACCTAGAAGCCACCAAACAGGCACTCGTCCATCTATCCCCCATGACCCGCGATCTCCAGGGCCTCACGCCCCTACACCTAGCCGTGGAACGCGACCACCTCGCCATCGCCATGCTCCTCCTCGACAACCACGCCGACTGCAGCGCGCGCGCCATGGGCGGCCGCACACCGCTCCATCTCGCCGCGCGCTTCGCCTCGGCCGCCACGGTCGAGTTCCTGCTCGACGACGGTCATGCCGACGCCAACGCGCGCACGTCCGACGGCCGCACGCCGCTGCACTACGCCGCCAGCGCCGCCGACGACGGCGACGAGGAGCGCCGCGAGGTCATGCGCGTGCTGCGCGACTGGGGCGCCGACCCGACGCTCCAGGACAACAAGGGCCGCACGCCGCGGGATCTCGCGCAGAAGCGGGATCACTGGGATGCGTCGTCGACGCTGCGGAGGGCGGAGAAGAGGTGGGAGGAGAGGCATCATCAAAACTGGTTCCAGCGACATGGCTTTAAGAAGTAGTCTATTCGATCTTTGTAACACTACTAGTACGTATTGTATACACCACGATGAAGATACCAAAACTCCCTTGCGTCTGATAACGTCTATGCTTGAAGAATCACTAGAAGAACCGCCAGATGGAATCCACGGGCTTGGTGCTCTTGAACCGACTGTACCATCGCGTCACCGGCCAGAGAAGCAACATACACGTGCCCCAGATGGCCAGATACGCCCACACATTGTCGATGCCCATCGACTTGTCAGGATCCTGCGGATTCGGGATGCCCACATCGTGGCCCAGCAGCGGCACCAGGATGGCCCCGACAATGAAGACCATGAACAGATGCACGACGTAGAAGAACAGCGCCGCCCTGCCAAAGTCGAGCAGCAGCGTCAGGCGCTTGCCGATGCGCACCGGCAGCCCGCCGAACAGCGCCAGCAGGAAGAAGTTGCCCGCCAGGGTGAAGGCCCAGAAGGCCACGTCGGGGGGGTACTTGACGACGTAGAGGAAGGCCTGCACGGAGGCCAGGTAGGGGTTGCGCTGCGGGTGCGCGTCGTGGTCGGGCGTGTGCAGGCAGTCCTCGGACAGGTTTCCAAAGCGGAGCGCCCGGGTGAGGACAAACAAGAGGGAAAACAGCAGCCCGGCGAGGCAGTGTCCGAGCAGGATGGCGCGGCGACTCCACGGCCGGGCGAGGTCGACGCGGGCGTACAGCAGGCCCAGCACGGCGAAGGACAGCCAGGCCAGCGGCGGGAACGCAGACATGACGTGGTCGGTCTGGACGACCCAGAACCAGATGCCCAGGAAGGGGCTCTCGGAGACGGCGGGCGTCGAGGGCAGCCGGGGGCCATCGGCGGCGGTGGCGGCGGCGGCGGCGGAGAATTCGTGAAGCGTCATGGATGCGCTGCTCTGGGGTTGGCAGTGGCCGCCGGACGGCGAGAGCCAGATGTTCCACCAGATGGTCACGACGGCGAAGACGAAGAGAAGCGCGTTGTGGATGTGCCACGACGCCGCGGCCGCGCGGGTTGGGCGTTCACCTTCACGCTCCGGCGGGAGAAGCGGCTCGTCGGCGTCCTCGGCGACGTCCTCCGGGAGAAGCCCCGCGACGGCCCGGGCAAGCCACGGTTCCGTGCGGGCGACGGCCAGCCACAGCGCGCCGGCGAGGAAGTAATCCACCGCCAGCGCGAACAGCACAAAGTTCACAAACCACACGCGCCCACCGGTGACGAGCAGCCCCAGCACGGTGTTCACCAGCGTCAGCGCCGCGCCGCGCACGGCAAAGTGCCTCGCGATGCGCCCCGGCGCCCAGCCCAGCCGCGTGCGCGCCCGGCCCAGGTACGCGACGCCGACGCCCAGCAGCAAGGTGAAGCCCGGGGCGCACAGGTGCGTCAGCGTGCGGACGGCGTAGGCGGCCGGGCGATTCCAGCGGCCCACGACGGCGCCGTCCGCCTCGGTGGTGCGGCCGGTGCCGTGCTCCCACGCGTTGAGGGCGAGCGCCGTGTGGTCGAGGGCCATGGCGAGCATGAGGAAGCCGCGGAGCAGGTCCGGGGCCAGCGCGCGCGTCGTCGTCGGCGGCGGCGGCGGCGGCGCGGCTTTGGGCTGGCGGGGGGAGAAGGAGCCGTAGCCGCCGGGTCGTCGGGGCGAGCCCGGTCGCGTTGAGGCGGCGTCGTCGTCGGCCGGTCGCGCCATTGCGTTGCTGGATGGCGAGTGTTACCCTCCCTCCCTGGCGACGGGCCGGCGGGGATGATATGGGCGACGAGGGAGCGGACTTCGGAAGCCTCGGCGTGGGAGTTCGGCCGGTCGCTTTGCCAAATGGCTCCGAAAGGGCTTACCAATTCTTCTACAGGCGTTAGTTATTAGCACGGGCTACGAGTAGGCAAGGCATGTGAGAAGTGGGACGTGTGCAAGCTGGGGCGTGGATTGTCCATGCTGACGGCTGTGTGATTCATGGGCGGGAGAGGTGATGATGCTGTGATGAGAGTTGTTGAATGGGAAGCAGACACTATCACCAGAGAAAGAAAAACACAATCGGTTTGATAGATTGCGATGCCGATCTTATCGCTGATGCTATATACCAGAATTACCAGAGAGGTCGGGGCGGATAGCTGTACTAAGATACCAAGATATGACGGGGATGTGTGTAATCGATCCGCCCAGACTTCGCCTCACAATCTCAGCGTCCGACTCCGACACCAACCCAACAAGCCCTTCCCACATTCCTCTCGGCGTCCACAAAACGCCGCTTCCCCTTTTTACCTTTCCGCCGCAGCCACACTGTTTCGTTCCGCGGGGTTCCAGGCCCGCTGCTGACGGCATAGACTCCGGTCCCGTGCAACCACCACCGGAATCTGAACCCCGGCCGACGCAGGTTGAGGCGGCACAAGACAGACACGGCCTGGCCTTTTCCATCTCCCGACGGCCAAACAACGACGAAAAAGCAACGACTAGTTCAAACCCTTCTTGCACATCACTTCAAGCCACATCAAGTGACAATAGCGCACGGATGCATCCATCGCCTCAGCCATCGCCTTCCGCCCCCCACTGATCTGCGCGTCTCAAAACTCTGTACCTATTGTCCTGCAAGCCGCCGGAACGCCCCTACAGCAATAGGATGCCTGGGCGTTTGCGACAACCACCACTTCTCCGCCTTGTGATTCGTCGCCTGGTGCGCAAGCCCGCATGAGTATTGTCTCGGGAGCGCCTCCAACCTCCTCTCGTTACCTAGTTTCCCCCGTTCTCGTCCTCCCCCGCGACTCGTCATAAATACAGAAAAGAAAAAGAAAGAAGAAGAAAAAAAAGACCTTGCAGGCAAACAGTAATTCTGCCAGACGGATACTGTCCATCACCCAACCCCCGCCCCATCACGCTCGGCGATCCCATCACGCCTTGATCAGCCGGCCAGCCACCAAGCCATTCATTTTCGCAGACATGCAGATTCCCACCCGTTGTTTCTCATTGACCGCCGGCTATCGTGCCATAATTCAGTATTCTCAGCGTAGTCACCGTGAACTGGACGACCAATACGTACGTACTACACAGTGAACGGCCGTGGTCGCCACCACGGTCCTGCGTCCATCCGTCTTGGCAACCGCAACGACTGCTTGGTCATTGGCCAGTGCGCGGAAACGACCAGCTATTCAGCCCATGCGTAGCTCTTTGTTTGCCATGTCTCAGTCCCCCCGTCTTGGGTACAGGCTGGACGGTAACTCCCAGGCCATCCTGCCCAGCTCAGCTCAGTTCCGCTTCCCGCTTCCTGTCATAAATGACAGTTGCCCGTCCGTCTCCTCACTTCCGGGCGTCTATGCTCTATTGTCTAGACAAACAAGCCTCTTTCTCGTACACTCTCCCACTCTCAACGCAAAACTTGCATGAACGCCCTACCATGCACGTCACCCAACCCAAACGCAAGTGCATGAAGTCGCCAAAAACCGGCAACCCAAACTTCATGTCGCCCGACGTCGTCGCCAAAAAGATCAAGCGCCTCGATGAGCTTTGGGGCGAGGGCCGTTGGTTACCCCCTGCGACCTGGTTCCCTGAGGGGTGCGATGTCAGAGAGGAGCTCACGGATTCGGATATCAGCAACCTCTTGGAAATCTCTGTCAAGGCCCACGGCAACCAGAAGCTCTTCTTGTTTTTGGGCTTGCTCTACAAGCCAGGTCCAGCTGGTGTTCTCTACAAGCATGCATGTCAGTCTCATACGCATTCGGAAGACCCATGCCAGCCGGAATGGACGTCCATGACTTCGGTGAACGCACTTCTGGAAATGCGCAGCCTCCACTCATCCAAGGATTCCAAATCCAATTGGTCTGCAATCGGGTCTCCTCCATCGGGGCGCGCTCCCAGCCCACCTTCCCCTTGCAACAATCAAGCCCAGCCCAAAGCCAGGAAGGGGAGTCGCCAGGGCCCGGCGAAGGACCTCACTGTCACGTTCAGCGCGCCAGCAACGGGCTTACAGACGCCAGTTCAATCCCCCGGGGGTGTTCGGTCAGATCATCGCATGCGTGAGCATGAGGCTCTTGCTCTGGAGGCACACAACCAAATCACAAGCGACAAACTCCTCACGCCAGACGTTTTTCGATTCCTCCAAGACTACTTCTCCAAGAGCGTGTCCACGGACGTCACTTTTCTCGATCCCGAACACTTCAACATGAGCACATACACCGATATCGCCAAGAGATTTGACAGGGGACATGACCAAGAGCTCTTCAACAAAGTGCGACGCAGCAAGCATACCTTTTCTGCCATCTTCCATCCATGGGGTCACGGCTGTTGGACCTTTTTGCGAATCCGACCTGATGAGAGCGCACAGCGTATGCATGTCGACCACTATGACCCGGCCGCTCGAGAGCAAGCAGTCAAGCGAGGCCACTTGGTAGAAGAAACCCTTGCGTCATGGGTTACCACCAACTTTAAAGGGTGGAATATGAAGTGGCATATCATGGTGGGTCGACTGTTGTCTCCTGGCCTGACTGTTACTGACTCAATGGCAGGACGGACCCCACCATAAGGACAACATACAAAGCGGTGTCTTTGTCATGCTGGCTTGGAGCGAGCTCTTGAGCAGCGGTCGGCTTCCGGCCGACGACTGGGCTTTTGAGGACCCTCGGGCTCATCTCCGCCATTCCCTGTTGCATCCTCCGGCCTACAAACAGTCCAATGCGTCCTCACAAACTCTTGACAGCGAGCCATGCACCAATGACGGGAACGACGAACACTCGAAGCCAGGGGGCAAAAGCGTCTCTCTTCCTCCATGGGACAGGTGGGATGGTGGCGAGGCGCATGGTCCAGTCCGGTCGTCTACTCAGGAACCCACGGGGTCAAAACGACCAAGATCCAACTCGAGCGTCCTCCCTCCCCAAATTGAGAAGTCAGATCCCCCGACCAAGAAGAGATGCCAGGACAGTCCCCCGATGTCTGCTTCGGACATGCTCCAGCAAATGATGCCTTTCTGTGAAGAGCTGGCGACGATGATTGATCTGAAGAGTACTTCGGTCAATGCCACAACGTCAAAAGCTGCAGTCCAGGAACATGAAATGAACATTGGATTGTTGGAGAACCTAGCGGTGGCGCAGAACCAGACCCATGCTGAGGCGGAACGGAAGCATGAAATCGCTCAGGTGCGCAAAGCCGTCATTGCTCAGTATCGGGATGAGATGCTGGGCGTGAATGGTCGGGATCTTCCCCAAGGCAATGAACTGTTCCAAAAATACGAAGGCGAGGCAGTTGAGGCTAGAGAGGCAATCCTCACTGATATCGAGGAGTTCCTCGCGACAAGGTTGAAGGAGAAGACAGAAATGATTGATGCGATGAGTGAGGCGGTGAGGCAAGCGGCGGTAGAAGCTGAAAAGAGACGTCGGGAAGTCGATGAATGTCGTAAAGTACTTGCAGAGAAGAAAGAAGAAATGGCGGACATGATCAGGTGTAAAATGATCGAGGGCCCAATCAAGGCGTTGATGCAAGTCGCCAAGGAAGTGTCAACAGTCAATGCGGCCAATGCTTCAGAGCACTTTAGATCGGTCTTTGGATAGGAGTGATTCCAAGTGCATTGGACTGGGAGAAGGGGCATATTTGGACAGCCGTATGTTAGCTACCAGACTCACCAACGTGCCATCAAGAGCCTTTTCCGACGAACAATGCACTCTGTTCATGGATCTTCATTCTGCCGTAGAGTTTGCTTCTCGGACGTTGACCGTGGGCGGTCATCGGTCGTGCAAGTCTATGTCCGTGGGGCATCTCCACTCGCCGCGGCCATCGGCGGATCTCCGAGGAGCCGGGTTGGCCAGAAGCGTCATCGTGTCATCGTGTCAAAGCGAGAAAAAGACGAGCATGTTCGTAACCCAAGGGATCCGTACGCTCCCACACCCTTCCGCATCCAATGGCTGAAGCAGCAAACGGCGCATCGAGTCAACCCGACACAGCGGTGCACCCACGCCCAGGAGCACTAACGCAGCCGCGACAGGGAGTGTTCCCTGCAGAGTGCGTGGGATGAGGGCAATCTGACGGGCATGCGGGGGGTTTGTCCAGGGGAGAGAGCAATTGCCGTCGCATCCATCGTGAAAGCGAAGGGGAAAAAGGGCGCACCTACCAGGGCCTGGCCCAAGCACGAATCACGGAGATCGCGTTTGCCATTACGTACGCAGTGCGGATGCAACATGGCCATCTCTAATCTCGAGTTTCTTTGCCGTCCGCTGTCGATCCTAGAGATCGCGATTCTTGACGAGACATCCAGGAGTCAAAAGTCTAGGGCTTGGACCGCTGATGTTGCCCCGACGTAATCCCGACTCCTCCCGCATCACAAAAAGGAAGGAGCGGCGCGCACGCGCCAAAGACCAGACCTTGCTGCATGACGCAAGTGCAACCCTCAACAAATTTATTGCGACCAGCCCGAGCACACCAACCGCCACAACAAACACCACTGCAACCACGCACCACTATCCGTACAACCACCACCAAGAGGCCGGGGGGGCAAGGCTAAGGCAATCACTCAATCAATCAAGCAGGCTGGTTCCCCACGAGCGACAAATGACGGGTGACGAGTGACGAGTTCAACAACTCCGTCCTGTCGAGTATCCCCTGTCGTCCGCCGTCCGCCGTCCGCCATCCGCCAAACGCCGCGCCTGCACGGCAACTCCACCCATGATCTTCACGCGCCTCCCCTCTTCTTCCGCTTCTTCCCTTCTCTCTTTCTCATCTTCCTCTTCAACTCATTCCCTGTCTTCCGCCCTTTGCTTCAAACCTCTCGCCAAACAAACACGGTTCTTACCGCCTTCATCATCGCTCTCCGCCCGCTCGCGCACTGGCTTTCCGCGTCACGGAGGCTCAACCCCATACAAGTCACCGCGACCAGCTCCCATCAGTGTCAGCACCTGGCGCGCCATGGCCGACGAAGACATCGCCAAGTACCTCGAGCAGAGCCATGACCGGCTGTTCGAGAACAACCGCATCTGGGCCGAGGACAAGAAGAAGAAGAACCCCGACTTCTTCGCCCACCTCTCCGAGGGCCAGAACCCCGAGTACCTGTGGATCGGATGCTCCGACTCGCGCATCCCTGCCGAGCAGATCACCGGCCTGGAGCCCGGCGAGGCATTTATCCATCGCAACATTGCCAACCTGGTGTGCAACACCGACCTCAACGCCATGGGCGTCATCAACTACGCTGTCAAACACCTGGGCGTCAAGCACATCATCGTCTGTGGTCACTACGGCTGCGGCGGAGTCAAGGCCGCCATGACTCCCAAGGACCTGGGCCTGCTCAACCCGTGGCTGCGAAACATCCGCGACGTCTACCGCCTGCACGAGAAGGAGCTGGATTCCATCACCGACAGGGAGGACCGGTACAACCGCCTGGTCGAGCTCAACGTTGTGGAACAGTGCCGCAACGTCATCAAGTCGGCTGACGTCCAGCAATCGTACTCCAAGAACAAGTACCCCATTGTCCACGGCTGGGTCTTTGGCTTCAAGGACGGTCTGCTTAAGGATCTTAAGATTGACTTTGAAGCAGTGTTGCATGACATTCAGAAGATTTACAACCTTGTGGACTAGGAAAATGGCGAAGAAATTGCAGAAAACAAAACAACCCAACCTCCACTTACAAGACATCTCTGTTCAATGTGTGCTTCCCAGGCGCTCTCACTTTAAGCCTCTTAGATGCGCTCAAGTGCCGACTCTTGCTTAACCAGTGAATGAAGAGACGACATGCATGCGCCCACCTGACACATGCGAGATCAGATCCGACTCTCAGTTCTGGACGTGTGCTTAGAAGTCTGAGGTGGCCATTCCCAACCACACTGCACTCTATAAGTCCGCCTGCAGTTCTCGTACCTGGGCCCTGGAATGCAGGGAATGCGCCTTGCCCCGGCCAACCTTGCAGGGAGCCAGGGACCACGGCTTGGCTCCCGTGGCTGACCCGTCCCGCGATTTTCCGCACCGCCGTTAGCGGTAGTGTTGGTGTCAGTGGTAGTTGACACCACCAACTTCTCACTAAAACCTGACAGGGCGTATATCGGACCACGTCGAGTTCAATGGTTTGAGAAGCGGTCAGAGCCATTCAACCTTGCCATGTCCATCTCGATTCTCGAAAGCTTAGCCCACTGTCCTTCTTCCATCTCTCGTAATGCCCGTCTCCACCGTCTTCCCTGCCACTCCCAGGTTGTAAACTGCTCTGCATCGACGCACGAGACGATCTTGGCATGCGTGGAGAGGTTGCGATTTCACTGATGCCAAGGAATTTTTCCTTGAGAGGGTTTGCTAAGCTTCGAATCATGAGGCTACTGGCCAGAGCTGAGGCTACTTCCAATGTCTCCACTGTATCCAAGTCTCTCGCCAACACTGCCCACATATCGCTCTTCCCGAGTCCCAGTATCCATGACGTCCATCCGCCCCCTGTTCTCAAACCTCATCGCGGCCTCCTACTACTCCTAAAGTACCGTCCGCTTTTGAACTCCCCGAACAAAGCTTAGACACCGTTGCGCTTACGGCACGGCCCGCCTCTGGGGTACCTCACCGCTTCTCCCCTGGTCCGGGGTTTTTTCTGTGTTCCTGAGCTAAGGTGGGCGGTTCTCAATCAGTGGGGAACTACGACCTTGATACCCACGTCGAGGTTTGGCCAAACCGCTTGCCTGTCCGGACTGGCATGACAAGGCGGTCTCGTCATTGCCAGGGGTTCAGCGGAGGGTCATGTGAGACTGATGTAGGTTGGCAATTGAGCTGAGCAGGATAGTGACACCTAAATGGACGTATCAACTACGGCCAGAGTATGTAGTAAGAGTGGTTCTTGAACGTAACATGCCCAGGGGAGGTTATTGCCTATGCCTTCGTAGCTGGGTTGAGCATACCAGGCGTGAATAGATGGTGGGGTAAGGACAGGAGGAACATTACAAAAGAGCTGAACCTCTCTGCACTTCTCTAGGAGTATTGTAATTAAGTCGTTTATTTGACCTTGAGAATAATGTGGCTATCGATGAACCTGTAAAGGAGACCACCAGATGTGTAGTGTAACTGACTGCTAGCCGAGCTAAGGAGCTGCCCATTATGAGCGAAGGATACAGGGAACTCACCTAACTTGAATCAGATAATGAACTATAGAAACTTGGGGTCTGTGGAAAAAGGCATCCTTCTTTCAACCATGATGTGTGCATACGCTGGCATAAAGAAAGCAACCAATTCAGCGGGGGGAAATCTAGGAACCGGCGGACTTTTTGGAAGTTGTGAAAGGTGACAGCCAGCATTGTGTAAGGTAACGTAAAGAGTAATGTAAAGGGCTAAGGTACAGTTTGGCTTGTATCAGGCTGTAGTAACACAACAAAAGCATAATATTCCATCTTCCTGTGGTTCTTCCTATTCATGTTGTTTGCGTGGATGATCGTTAGAGATTGGATTCTATGTGCGATATATGACTCAATAATGATCCGCCTTTACATCAACAGAACAGGTCATTCCTTGACTTGCACGGTCTGGTGGTCTAGCGGTATGATTCTCGCTTAGGGCAAACCCTACAGCTTAGCTTGCGAGAGGTCCCGGGTTCAATCCCCGGCCAGACCCTTTCTTTTTTGACATTGGAAGAATTGTTCGTGTCTTTCTTTTTGTAAGTTATGAGCGAATGGTGCATAAATGTTTATGGGTGCTGCATGTTTCCTCAGAGGAATGGCCCGTGCATTTTACTTGCTAGTTGTCACGTGCCCCTACCGCCCCGCGGGCAGGCGCGTCATGCGCCCGATGGCTCCTTCCGGTCGCTGAGGGGAGACGCGAACCAGCGCTTGGGTTATAGTTGCTTGTTGATAAACCCAATTTTGCGACATCTTCCTTACTTTATTTCTTTCCCTCTGTCGTGATTCCGCCTATCAGACTCGCGTCCAACTCTCGATTACTGTTCCATCTACGCACTGCAACTCTCCGTCATGAATTCCGTCTTGGCGCTCTTCTCGCCTCGCAAGTCGCCGCCTCCACCTCTTCCTCCATTTCCCGAGGCGCCGTCACCCAAGGCGCAATCATCACCTAAGACGCATCCCTCGCCTAAGTCGAAGCTTATTTCCAAAAAGGACAAGATGCGGGCCCAGCGTGCTCTGGATCGCCTCACGAGCTCGGATACCAATTATGAGGTATGTAGCGCAATGCTACGCTGTTACCGCTTCGTCGCGCAACACACGCAGGTAGACTGACTGTTGTGATAGCGCGGCCAAACATCTTCCCCTGCGGCTGCAAATGATCCAATCGACGAAGCCGACCGTAACAGTCAACTGGAAGACGAACCCGACGAAAATGACATGATTGATCTCGACGCCACGCCTGCGATTGCGACCGAACTTCCTCTTCAGTCCCCCCAAGCCCGGCGGCGACCGGCTCGAAACTCAGAAGCGCATGACGTCGAGCAAAACAATGAGGCCGAGAAGGAAGACATAGAAGGAGAGGAAGGAGAAGAAGAGGAAGAGGAGGATGATAAGCAATACACATTCAAAGGCATTGTCGGCCACCGATGGAAGCGCGACGAAATCGAAGTCGAGGTGCAGTGGGAACAAGGACCCGCCACATGGGAGCCAGAGGAGAACTTCCACCGCGACGCGCCAGACAGCTTGTTTGCCTACTGGAAGGCCCAGGGCGGCCGGCCGTTGAACCCCAAGGACCCTGACCTGTTCGTTATTTTCGCGATCCGCAAGCACTCGCCGAACAAGAAGCGGCTGCTCGTCGAGTGGCTGGGCTACGGCGCTGAGGAGAACAGCTGGCTGCCACGTGAAGCCGTGGAGGAGACGGCCCCGGCGGCTGTGGAGGAATATTTGAAGAGCTTGCCCAAGGGGAGGAAGCGGAAATGAAGAATGCGCTTGTGATGATTGGCTTTGATGGGCTGATTTCCGGCGGGCTGGAGTGTATAGCTTATATGTATCATAGAGACGAGCCATGTTTGGACGATGTGGTGCTGGCTAGCACTCATGAATGAGGATAGGGATGAATGGTAAACTTGATGTTACTTTTCTGACCTGGTATCACTGTGAGGGCCTTTATGTCTATTTCGAGGATAAGAAGCTATCATCGATGTGATGTTGGTTGGAGATGCTGTTGGTCTTCCTGCCTCGTTCGAGCCAGAATTATGAGGCTCCACCTACATCGTCCATTCTGTCGCGTGTCTGACAGCATGACATCTAGATTATCTCAACCGCCACGGCGATTCTCAACACATACCGTTTAGTGCCCAGCTGAACACAAAAAAGCGCACCCTCTATCTGGCGGGGCTCTTCTTTTCTGTAGTCTCTCAATCGCAGCCTCATCCAGCCATGTCGCAACCCCCCGGGCCATCCGGACGCGCGCTCCCCGTGCTGCCCATCACCCTCATCAGCGTGCTCTTCCTCTTCGGCGCCGACGCCACGGCCGGCCAGCTTTCCCGCAACGGCTACTTCGGATTCGCAGCGTCTGTCCTGGAGGACGGGCTCGTCCTGCCGGGCTCCAACAGGCCTATCCTGCGGCGCTACGTGGGCGTGTCGGCCGTGGATGGCTTCCTGACCGCGGCCAACGTCTTCTGGGCGAACGTGGTCGATGGCTCGCGGCCTGAGCTTTCGCTGTTTACTTTCTTCTTTGGGTCGCAGCTGGTGGCTTTCTTTCTTGTCATTATGATTGAGAGCCAGCGCGTGGCGAAGTGGAGCCCTGTTCTGTTCAAGTGAGATGCAGACAGCTGTGTATCGAGAGTTCTTGCTGACAATTGTCTAGTCCTCTGCTCTGGGGATTCGCAATGCAAGCGCTTGGCTACGGAATCGCGGCGCCCTTCTTCTTCGTCCTCCACCTGATCGTGACGTCGAAGTTCAACCTCTCCGAGACCGTCCGTCTCCGGGACCCGACCCGGCTGCACACCGTCGTGCCGGCTTTCATGGCGGGCTACGTCCTGCTCTGCTGCTTCCTTGCGTACCCGTTCTCACACAGCTACGTGCGCCAGTGGGCAAACGTCGTCTGGCAGACGTTCCCTCTGCACGTCCTCGTCTGGCAAGCGCTCTTCACCGGCATCGTCAAGAGAACCAGCCTCGGCCAGGATGCCTTTACGGCTGGGGCTCAACTTGATAGGACGGCTCTGTCGCATGCCTACGGCTTCGCGTGGAACGTTGCCGTCACGGGACAGCTGTGCACCGTTGCTGTGCTTATTACCAGCGCGGTTCTCCCGGGGCTGTATCCTGCGGGCGTGGCGCGTTCGCTCACGCTGGAGAACGTCTTTATCCCCGGGCTGCCTCACTCATCGACGCCCATGGTTTCTCCCGCGGCGGCGGTCCACGATTTTTTCATATACGACCTGTTTGTTGGTTCTGCGGTGACGCTTATCTGGGCCGTTTATCTGTTGTCCCAGGTCCGCCCGGTGTTGTCGACTTCGGAGGAGCGGGCAAATCTCGCGAGGGGGATCTTGACGAGCTTGGTCTTGTCTGGGCCGGGAGGTGCCGTGGTTGCGCTTCTGCAACATCGGGACGAGACTGTGTTGGCGGATGAGCTGAAGGCCGAAAAGTCGAAATGATGAGTCTGTTCATGAGAAAACTGGAAACTATGGGGATTGCATTGCGAATGGGTCATTGATAGAACAAGGCTCAAGGTCACTCGGCAAGCGGTGCGTTCACGGATGAGTTGAGCAAATAATACACTTGAAGTGAGGCCTCTTAGACCCTGGAATGAACATGGTGTAATAGACTACTATGATAAGCTGCCTAATTTCCTATTTCTTCTCGCCGAGAGGAATATTCATGCCGTGACGTCCAGCGTAGGCTGATGTCTCGGCCGGCTTCCATCCGCTCTTCTCTAGCAGGCTCTCGTCGGCCAACCGGTAGACCTCGACCTTCAGCGGCCGACAACACTTGATCATCTCCTCCTCACTATCAGCGCCGAATCCCCACAGCGACAGGTCGCCGCCGGGACAGGTGCTCAGGGCCATCAGCAAGTCCTGCTCAGCGAAGAACTCGAGATGGTCGCCAGGCTGCGCGGGACACGGATTCATAAAATAGCGACCACGCTCGTCCAGCCCGGTGACCTGGAAGATGTTGATGACGTCGTGTACGTCGCCCTCGTTCAGGCCAAAGGGCAGCACGGCGCGCGTCAGGTTGGAGTGGCACTGGAAGTCGTAGGTGCCGCCGCTCAGCACACTGTTGATGTACGGGTCGCACCGCGTGCCCAGCAGGTCGTGCACGCGCCCGCCGTGCTCGTCCTCGCCGTACCAGGACAGCGTGTCGGTGATGATGGTGGCCAGCGGGCGCATGTACGGCAGGTTGGACCACAGCCGGTCGTAGGTGGTTACGTGCGAGGCGTGCAGCTGCTTGGTGCGGCTGGCCCAGAAGCGCTCGCGGGGGTTGTGGGCGTTCCAGATGTTCAAGTCGCCTGTGTGGACGCAAAGGGCAAGAGAGGATCAGCAACTCGTCTCATCTCATCGTCTTCTCGCTTCCCGCTTTGAAGCTATCTTTACCGGCGCCCTCTCACCCGGAAATTCATACCAACCTGCGGACCCTCCGGGGTGCTGATCTTGACGATTGACCCGGCCGGGGCCTTCCACGCCCTGCCGGACCGGATGGGCAGAGTGAACTCGTCGACCAGGACGCGCGGGGCCTCCCGGAACGCCGTGTACCGGGCCGCGTCCACCTTCAGCGGGGAGCTGTCGTCGGAGGGCAGGTACGCCGGCACGGGCTTCGGGATGGGCTTCCGGGCGGCGAGGCGCTCGGCGTCGGTGGCGGGCATGTTGGCGGGCGTATCGGGATGGGATCTGGACCGAGAAGATGCGGAGAGCACGACATGTTTGGACGTTGCAGATATATATATGTGCTTGTCCCCACTTGCTGCCGATGCCGCTGCTTTTCGCTAGAGGAGCAGTTCCGAGCGATCGGGGTGGGTCCGCGACGGGGAAATCTCGTGATGGTGCTGAGTAGGCAAAATTGAGTAATGGAAAACGATGGATGGACGGGGTGTTGCTGCGATAAGGACTACGGTGGGCGGGGTTGAAGACGTGATTTCTGTCAAGACTTGGCGATGCTGTCAGTGGTGGTGAGGAGCATGGCGGAAATAATGAATAAAGAGGTTACACTGCAAGTCCAACACAGCAATCTCACATTGATCCTGAGAGCTTGGGTCTAAACAAGCACTCGTTAATTTCGGGATGCGACATGTTTGCTTATTGACGAGAATCAGGCGCATGCAAGGGGGACGCTGTCAGACTCGGACTCGAATTGAGTTATCTTGACTCTGCGCTCGTTTGATCCAGAGGCGTGGAATTCCTTTCGATAGGGCTGACCTGGAATGTCTGCAGGGATGGCGAGTCCCTTGCTTGCCACCGTGCCACGATACCAGGACGAGGTCGGACAGGGATCCATCTCAGATCTCGACGGCATCCCTCTTCTCCAGGGAAAACTAAACCCATCTCGGGCACGTGGCCGTCGGCACCTAACGTACTGTAGAGAAGCCTCCATCTCATTCCCGGGAGGACGCGTCCCCTCCCTCGAAGAGTGAAAACTGCTTTGGAATGATACACATTCGCTGTTCATTGGTGGGCGGGCGGAACTAGTGGACGCAGCAAGGGGTAATTAGACAGAAAACAGTGGCGTGCACATCGGCCGCTAACTATTTACTACTAATTAGTTCGTAGTCTCTGGGCTGGCGAAAAGGTGCCCCTGATTTGAACAACTTGCCTTGGTTTTTATCCTCTCGATATAAAGGCGTCCTGGGGTCTCTTCTGTCGGGGGCTGGATCCAGTCTATTATTCCCTGCTTCGGTCTATCTGAAAGCGGCGCCTCTTCTTCTTCCCGCCCTGTGCAACGACACGGAGAAATGGTCGACGCCTCATAAACTGTCACACGGCTTCTCGACAAGCCCAGCCCTTCCCTTCTCCCCAGGGTAATTTCCTTGTTGATGGACTCCGAATAAAATAAAAATGGTCTCGATATCCGCTCCGTCCTGGACAACCAGGCTCATCGGCCTCGGCATCTTCGCCAACTGCTTCCTCTTTTACTACCTCTTCTCCACGCCCGCGTACCCGGAGCCGCACCGCACCTCGCCCGATGACTTCCCCTGGTTCCCGTCGCACCCCTACGTCGAGGTCGTCTACCCCGAGGACCCGGCGACCTGGCCCTACCGCGCCTACAAGAGCTCGCCGTTCACGCCGCCGTTCCTCACTATCACGGCCAACGAGGGCGAGCTCGCCGACGGGTACCTGTTCTTCACGCCCAAGTCGCGCCAGGGGAACGCCCTGCAGCAGAGCCTGCCCGTCATCATGTCGCAGGACAACGAGCTCGTGTACTGCTTCGACTACCCCGGCGGGCCCAACGACTTCCGCGTGCAGGAGATCCGGGGCAAGCCTCACCTGACGGTCTGGCAGGGCCACTCCAAGCACGGCCACGGGTTCGGCGAGTGGCTGTACATGGACGACGGCTATGTCGTCAACAAGATCCGCTTCAACGGCACCGCCATCCACGCCAAGCTGAAGAACCCGCCGCCCAACTTCCTCGACTTCCACGAGCACGAGGTCACGCCGTGGGGGAGCGTGCTCGTCAGCGTCTACAACACCACGCAGTACAACCTCACCGCGCTGGGCGGCCGGGCCGACGGCTGGATCAACGACAGCCAGTTCTACGAGATCGACATCGCTACCAACGAGGTGCTCTTCCGCTGGAGCGCCCTCGCGCACTTCAACGTGTCGCAGTCGCGGCTGCCGCTGCCGTCGTACCTCAGCGACGGGTCCGAGAGCCGCCCGCACGACTTCTTCCACCTCAACTCGATCCAGGCGCTGGGCGACGACGCCTTCCTGGTCAGCAGCCGGCACTACTGGGCGTGCTACGCCATCTCGCGGGCCACGGGCGAGGTGCTCTGGGAGCTCAACGGCAGCGGCGAGCCCGGCGCCGGCTCGTTCGGCGCGCTGCCGGCCGAGGGCCAGTTCCGGTGGGCGCACCACGCGCGCGCGCACAACGTCACGGACTCGGGCTTCGACCTCGGGCTGTTCGACAACCACAACACCGACGGCGACGCCAACGAGACGTCCACCCGCGGGCTGCTCCTCCGCGTGTCCACGCCGCCCGACGCGTCCGTGGCGCCCGCCGTGCTGCGCAACATCCAGCCGCCCAAGCGCACGTACGTCGAGAGCCAGGGCAGCTACGACGCGGCGCTGAGCAACGGCAACCAGCTGATGGCGTACGGGCTGGTGCCGGTGATCCGCGAGTACGGGCCGGGCAACGCCAGCGGCGACGTGCGGTGGGAGGGCCGGTTCGGGCACGACAGCATGGCGCAGAGCTACCGCGTGTTCAAGGCGCCGTGGCGGGCGACGCCGCGCAAGTGGCCGCCGGCGCTGGTCTTCGAGAAGGACGGCGACGGCGCGCTCAAGGCGTACGTGAGCTGGAACGGCGCCACCGATGTCGAGTACTGGAACGTCTACGACGTCGAGCTGGGCGTGCGCATAACGCCGCTGGGGAAGGCTGCGGCTCGCGGCTTCGAGACCGTCATCGACATCCCTCGCGACTACAGCGGGTCGCATTGTATCATTGCCGTGGCGGTGCAGCAGGGCAAGGAGGTGAAGCAGTCCAATCGGGCTTGTTATGATTTGCAGGTGTAATTAGCGAATGGACATTTCTGCGTCTCCCTTTACTCGATACCGACCTCCTTGATACCATTTCGTTGGTTGTATGATAAGCTGGGTTGATATGTGGTATGTCTAAGGGATACCTAGCATTCCACCTTGCACTCCTGGCCTTCTTGGCTGTGAATTATTGCCACCGTAACCTTGGCAAAACTCAGTCGATACCAGCCCATTCCAATGAACAGCTGAAACAGGAACTGAATGTGGTCTCACTTGACCCGACCCGGCTTGCTAGATTGCTCCTCCGCCCTGCGTCTACCCTTACTATGTATGTTCCGGAGTGATACCTCCTCGTGTGGCCAACCACTATCCCACTGAGCATCTGCTCGAGCTCACCATGAAAAGACGCTCCCATGGTTCCTCTATATATCCTCGCATGTCACAGTTTCCACAACGCTCTAAATCGTCCCTCGCTCAAGAAACCTCAACGGCATCTCGACGAACCGGCTTCTTAAATACTCCCCGATTCCCTTCCCCAGTCCATCAATGCGCTCCGAGGACGCTATACCCCCGGAGAGATTATCAAGGATGCGACTGACTGCTGTTAGCGACGTATTAACGGCGAACAAGGAGAACTCACAAGTGGACGGCTTTTAAGCCGGGAAACTCAACCCGCTCGACACGGCGAGATGTATCGCCCCTGTGCCAATCATCCCCCAGCAGCATTTTGAGCCTCTCCACCGTCAAAAAGCTCTTCAACCACTCATGCTCATCGTCGTAGTTGGAGCGTGCGAAAAAGCCGACGTTGGAGTTGTCTGCCTTGTCGCCCGACCTGGCGTGGAAGACACTCCCGAGCGGAACCCACCGCGTCGGACCGAAGCTTGTTAGATCCGCTGGACGTGCTGTCTCGTATGATGGCCGCTCGACTGGGTACTGCGCCGTCTCGAGCGGCGGGTTTATGTGCACAAGGTCTCCGGACGGGAGTTCTACCCGGTGGTCGATCGCGGCCTGGGCGATGGTGGCCGGGAATATCTCCATGAACTGCTTCGGATCCATCGTTCGGAAGTCCAAGTTCATGTGGTATCCCGGATAGCTCTGCATGCGCAGCGCGTAGATTGGAATCTTGAACTTCTGAGCACTGATGTCCTCTAGTCGTCTGGCCTGGGCGAAGATTCGGAGGAACAGCGTGCCCGCCTGCTGGCTTGTCGGGTTGTCGTGCTTCGTGCCGTACAACTCGATGCTTAGCTTGCTGAAGTTGTGGTCTTTGAATATGTAATCCAGCTGCTGCCGCATCATGGCCTCTTTGGCCTCAATGTCCAGGCCGTTGATGTAGAAGCTCGCCTCCGCCTGGTAGCCCCCGGGAGCAGCAAACATGACCTTTGTCGTGGCGGGCGGCGGAAGCCCGACGATGCCGGAAACTCGCACGCGGTCCTGCACATCTGGCTCTGCTTGTACCTTGATGTTGGAGAGGTCGGCTACCACGTCGGGGTTCAGGTAGAGATGCCCCTGGAGCTCATACAGGATCTGCGCCCGGACGGTGTCCTCCGTGACGCGACCGCCGCCGGCTGCCGTCGTCGTGACCACGCATTGCCCCTGGCTGTCGATCTCGGCAATGGGGAAGCTGAGGTCCACCAGGTCGCCGAGAATCTGCTTGAAGCCGGTGAAGTTGGCGCCGCACACGTACGGGCCGCACTCGATGAGATGCCCGGCGAGCAGGGCGCCCGCCATGGCGTCGTACTGGTCTTCGGCCCACTGGAAGTACCACGCGGCCGCGCCCATGACCGGCGACGCATCGGTGCATCGGCCGCAGATGACGATCTGGGCCCCGGAGTTGAGGGCCTCGACAATGCCCCTGCAGCCGATGTAGGCGGCGCCGCACGTCGGTTTCAGCTCCCAGTCCTTGAGGCCCTTCTCGACGTGGTCCAGGTGGGGGAAGTCGACGCCCTTCCCGAGCTTGCTGATGAGGCCCGACACGTCGTCTCCGAGGACACACGCGACCAGCACGTCCCCGTGGCCTTTTGCACTGCACAGGTTGCGGACCTCCCGGGTCAGCGACTGCGTGTTGAGGGCCCCGGCGTTGGTGACGACCTTGATGCCCTTGGCGACGATGTCGTCGAGGCACGTCTCCAGCTGGTCGAGAAAGCCGCGCTCGTACCCGAGGTCGGGCTGCTTCTCCTTGACGATGGAGTTCCACGCGATGTTCATTTCCGAGAGCCAGTCGCCGGTGATGACGTCGACGTTGCCGTGCTTGACGATGCGCTCCATGGCGTTCGGGCTGTCGCCCGTCGCCCCGGACACGTTTCCGATCCTCAGTGCCGGCTTGCTGATCATGGTTGCGGATTGGTATTGGTGATTCTAGATCAAGGCATTGGGAATATGAAAAGAGGTTCACAAAACACGCATGAGCTTTCAGAGCCGTGGGGGGAATATATCAACGTCGGTTACTACAAGTCGGCCGATCACCACGGCGCACCCTGTCCGCTGACGCCGAAGGGGCCGGATCCATCTCGGCGACGGCGCCGCAGGCCGAAGTCGTCCATCCGCTCCGAGGAACCACGCACTGTCTGTCACGGCTTCGACCAGGGATGGCCTTGTACCTGGAAAAAGCTCTCTCAGGCCTTTGAACCAAGTTCGGCGAAATCGCACGTTTCCCGTCTCTCGCGCGGCCAAAGACGCCGATGGTAGCTGCATGTTGAATGAGACGCCGAACACCACTATTCCCGACTATGAGATCTCAATCGATGCTGTGAAGAGCTGCGGTTTAGGCCGTCACCTCGATAATGCAATGCCATGGAAGTGGTGCGACAGGGTTCGGTAAATGTCTCTGCCTGTGTTGCCTGTAAAGGCCGGGGAATGGTGGTTCAATTGCAGCAAACCTGGGTGTATAGCGATCAAAGTCGTCCGATGTTTGGGCTATTACGATACCTGCCTTGCACCAGCAACGTCTTCGGTAAAACAACAAGACTCCGAACAGAAGCTCGGTGTTGGGACTCTCGCGATGTGTACGTTAAGGAGGTGTCTCCGGGGAGATGCTCGGCGATGACGGTGATGTACTTTCCGTATCCTTTGTCGCAGAGGACCAAGCCGACATCAAGGCCGATGATGCCAGCGCTATAGACCATTAGCTCTGGACCGGGATTATTAGTTGGTATCTTACCCGACAATGACAATGCTGTCTGGTGCCATCTTGAAAGAACTAGGCGTTGGTGGCTTTTGGTGAGCTAGAGGCTTAGGAGTTTTCAAGAAATTTACCGTATCTCGAACTGAGTAAATATTTGCAATCAAGATAATCTTAGAAGACTCACAGGGCGAAATAGAATGATCTTACGGCTAAAATTGAGCCACATTATGTCGGCGAGCGCTCGTCGGCATTCGTTTATTTCCCCACTTCGGCCGATCCTCCTGGCATGGAATCGAGCGTAGGGTAGGGTAAGATTTATTAGCTCTTGGGATCAGTACCTTCAGAACTACAGAGATTGGTGTAAGCACTAAGGAAAAGGTCTTTGGAATCTTGCCCTGAACTTGCTAGGCTATATTTCTTTGGTTGTAAATGAGATGTTTGCATAATTTGCCTCTATAAGGCGAAGAATGGTTAGTTTCCGAGAGCTGACGATGGTGTATAAAAGCGTGACTTTCTCTAGCTTTTATTGAATAATCAACCCTAGTGTATATCTTGGAGAACCTGAGCTGTGTCTTCGATGAACTCGAAGCTCGTTTTAAATCCCCTTTCCTGGTGATTGTAGTGGGCGAAAGCATGCGGCGACCCTGCATATCTTTTCACAGTGACCCTGTTTCCATTATCCCTTAACATCCGACCATAGCATTCCCCTTCATCTCGTTCAAGATCAAACTCTGCGGTGACAATGTGCGCTGGAGACAAGTCTTTCATGTTGGGGGCGAGTACTGGAGTGAGGATCCAGTTGTTCAAGGCTCGCTGTTGCTCATCTGAGGTTTGCATTAATCATCAAAAGGGTGTAGGACAATCTTCGAGATGATAACCTACCAGCGTCTTCTCCAAGCCAATACTTCTGAACCACTGTTCACGCCCCAATGAACCCCAAGGCAGGTCTTCGAACAGATGAGCGCTCTCGTATGGACAGTTTTCCGGCGTCAGCTCCTTAAACTTGGGGCTGCAGTATCGCATGTCCGTCGCAGGAACTATCATAAGATGAAGTTTGATATCTACACCCTCGTCTCTTGCAAAGTGCTCCAGAACTGCTGACATTTGGCCGCCTGCTGAGAGCCCACCGAATGACACGCTTTCGGGATTAATATTTAGTGATTCGGCGTTGGCAGTTACCTGTCTGTGTTAGCTTGAGGCAGGAATAGTGTCGGACTACATTGCTCACCCATTTTACTGCATTCCAGCAATCATAAATTGCGGTTGGGAACTTGAACTCTGGCCCTATTCGGTAATCCACATCGACCACTTTGATGGCGGACTTGTTGCAAATGTGCCGACACCGCGCTGCCTCGGTCTTGAGACCTCCCAGCACCCAGCCACCTAGTTTCTGTCAAATTCAGTTAGTTCAACGGCTTATGTGTATTTTACTTGCCTCCATGAAGTTTAGATGCACAGGAAAGGGGCCTGGTCCCTCAGGCGAGTATATTCTCACCGTAATCTCCCCGGCTGGTCGCGAGACAGGAATTTGGTGGTCTTGGACGTAGAGTACATCTGGACCTGAAGGGTTTGTCAGCAGCCGAGTTACTGGCGGCATACATGGAATTACCTCGATATGTTGGGTACGTGAAGCTGTGCTTGGCGGGATCGGCTCTGTACTCGTCAAGGGTAACTTCTTCTGCCCGAACCATTGAGCCTCCGTGGGCATTCCAGAGTGCACGCCATTCCGGATCCAGACCCTTGTATTGATGGGAGGGAATTTGCAACCGGCCCGGGCTGGATAGTGGGACTGTGGCCGTTGGCGCTGAGACTAGGAGGGTAGTGACAGTGGTGTTTCCAGTCATTGTAACGAAGCGAGATGAAAGTTAGGCCGTATCTCGAAGAACCAGAAACAAAACCCCTTCGTCTCCAAGACCCCCAAATAAACACATGGTCTTCGGCGTTCATCCGGGATTGCAACGCCGTTGGCTCCGCATCGGGTCCCTCCGCGATGACGGCGTCGGCGGCGATTGGCGGCGTTGCAGCGGCCGATCTTTGGATCCACAACACCTATCGCCAGAGGTAGGCCTTCGAACGCCGCCTATCAACGACGTCGAACTCGTCCCCGCGTTATCTCTCGCATGTCATCCCAGCACAACGGGTCCGGGGCGATAGCTACAAGGCTTCAAGCCCCCGTGCTTTAAAGGGAGCCTCAAGCCATGTTGTTTGCACTGTAAACTCTCGAGTCAGAAGTTTGTTTGGTACTTATTCGGCGGTCCAACTATCAACCATCTGTTTGAAGGTTTAATATCGTCGATATGTCCAATATGAACATCGAGACCAAGACCACCAGCGCAATCAACACTGGCGACGCTGCCAGTGTTGTAGACCATGCCAAGAAGCCAGCAGTGCCGCAATGGTAGGGTCTTCGAAGGGTGCCCGACATGCTACCACTGATCGCGCTCTTGATCCTCGTTGTCGAAGTAGGTTTTGCATTTCAACCAGTGCGTTTGACTTGCTAACAACCGTCTTAGCTCGGTGAAAGGTTTACCTACTTTGGATTATCAGGCCCCATCCAAAACTACATCAAGTGAGTAATCTTGACACATGTCCTGGCGGGAGATTTGCAGAAACTGACCGAATGCAGCAACCCGTATGATCCAGAATCCGACCTTTCTGGTGCCCTTGGAAAAGGACAGGCCGTGGCTACTGCGTTGGGAAACTTCTTCAAGTTTTGGGCCTACGCATCTACAGTGATTGGCGCCATCATCACCAGTAATGTTTGCGTCCACCCGAATATTCGCAACCAAGCTGATCGTCTCTAGACCAATATCTCGGCAAGTTCAAGGCAATCATGTGCGCATGCGGCATCTACATCGCAGGCCTCCTTATCCTGGTATCAACATCAACGCCAACAGCCCTCACAATCAACGCTGGGCTCGGAGGCTTGATCGCCGCCATGGTGGCTTTTGATCTCGGAAAAGGAGGCATCAAGGCCAATGTTACTCCTCTCTGTGCGGAGCAGTATACCAATTCTCATCCTGAGCTAAAGACGCTCAAATCTGGAGAAGAAGTAATCGTCGATCCCGAACTCACTGTTCAAAGACATTTCATGTGGTAAGCTTGGCTAAAGACTTCCTAACCCTGCCTCACTGACAATTGATAGGTTCTACTGGGTGGTTAATATTGGTGCCCTTTCGCCGTTGATCACAGTCAACATTGAGGCACACCACTCATTCTGGCTAGCATACTTGGTACCACTGATGTAAGTTTTAGTACAGTCGTGCTTGTAGAAATACTGACGTATCTGGTAGCACAATTATTCTCTCCACTGGCGTGTTCTTCCTCGGACGTAAGAAGTACGTCAGAAACCCTCCAATAGGATCGGCCATTCTCGATAGCCGAACAACAGATATCGCAATCAAAGAACACGGCTTCTACAATGCACGACCATCAGATTTGCGAGAAACGGGCCATGACGAAAAGTACCCGATTGCAAGCCAGGAGAGATATACGGATGACTACGTTGACGATGTTCAACGTGGGCCGAAAGCTGCAAGGCATGTCCGGCATTACCAGACCAGAAGCCAACTAATGTTGAGTAGGTGTTCTTGTTCTTCCCAATCTACTTTATCTGTTGGAACCAGATGTGGAACAACCTGATCTCTCAAGCCGGGCAGATGGCCCTTCACGCAACCCCTAACGACCTTTTGCAGAACTTGGACCCAATTTCCCTTTGCATATTTATTCCTTTCCTGTATCGTAAGTTCTTCCCAGACATTACTGACTTCCAAGCTAACGTCGTCTAGTAATTGTCTACCCATTTCTCCGGAAACACAAGATCGACTTCGCCCTATGACTCGCATCTTCATGGGATTCATGCTCGCCTCCATCTCCATGGCCTACGCGTGCGTACTTCAGCACTATATATACAACTCTCCGCCAAGCAGTATCCACGTATGGATCCAAGCACCGAGCTATATCCTCGTGGCCTTTTCGGAGGCCTTTGTCATCATTACCGGACTGGAGCTGGCATTCACCCAGGCGCCTAAGAAGTAAGCCATCATGACCTGCAAATGCCCAACTGTTACTGACTGAATCAAAGCCTTCGGTATGTGATCTCGGCACTATCTTGGTTGACGATTGCTGTCGCTGCGGCAATCTGCATTGCGCTTGGGCCCGTCTCGCAAGATCCGTACTTGGTATGGATGTACGGCGCAGTTGGAGTTTCGGGATTTGCTGACGGATAAGCCTTCTATGCCTGTTTTTTCCGGGGGAGAAAGAGGTGGGCTCCTAGAGAAGAGGTTGTTATTGAGGGATAGCATTAAAATAGCCTCAGAAACAGTGTTACCAGAGACTGATTAAGACCAGGACTTATACCGTCATGCAATGTGTTGACAATAAGTCTCAAAATCTAGTGCTCGCATTTAACTCAGTCATTAACAGGTCAGTTGTCTACATCTCAAGACAGGACGTGTTATAAGATCTTATATTGTGACTGCTTGGGCAAGACGAATTGTTTTCGGTTGGCCGACAAATCACGACCAACTCAACTACCTAAACGAATGACTCATCCTCCTTCCCATCCCACTGTGCCCAAACAGAGATTTGACTCAAAAGACAAACGAGTAAGGAAACCTCCTTTATGCTTACTGTGAAAACACTTGTTTAGGCAGGGAAGCGTCACTCTCCCTTAGCGTTGAAAACGCTGTAGTAAACAACCATACAGCATGTAGATTGAGTCTGTAGGACGAATGGGATCAAAGTGTCCTAAATCTGGATACCGTCTTGCGAGCTCGGACTCCAGTTTCTACGAATAGAGATGGGGTTTAACTCTGCCAGGTCTACACCTCCCTATTCAGAAGCCTGAACTAGACGTATCACTGCAGTATCCCCTGTATTGGTGACATCACTAAACTCGACGGCGTCCAATAGCTCATAATTCATAGAGCCGGGTCACTACGTGATAACCTGTGCCGCCAACGCGTCTTGGCGCACGCGTCGGGCTGGCGATGGTTTCCCCAAGCTTCGCAAGACACCTGCACCAGAGACACCACCTCCGACCGCCCTTTCCCATCGGTGTATCTGTAGCTGCGTTTTGAAACTATTTGGACTCTTTTTAAAGAGTCTGTCTATCTATTTGCTTGCCCTTCGACTTTCGTGACGAGCGTGGAAGACGAGTTTGCTGCTTCTTTTGATGGACGTGGAATCCTTGGGCCAGATACCAGTTCTCGTACGAGGCAGGTTTTGAATCAACCGAGCAGCTTTAGCTTGTGAGAGAGATTATCCTTGGAAGAGGCTGATTTTTTCTGTCGTGGTAGACGAGTTGACCACGCGAGTTATCCCGTTGGGGATTATGCTCGGTGAGTTTTGGAAGTTCAGATAAGTACATTTTGGAAGTTCTTTTCTCACCGGTGTTGTAGAAAACGAAGAAGCGGGCCCGGTTACTAGTTCTCTTGTGAGGCTGGCTTACTGCTTCGGTTGCTCTGCCTCTGTTGCTCTGGGTCCATCCTCCTGACATTTTCGAGTCACTTGCGCTTTCGCTATGTCTGAATAGACAAAGTCAACGACTGGCATCATGGCTACCGAGAATGATGTCAACCCTTCCTCAGATCCAGTCCCCCTCGAGAAAGCGGAACCAACCACGATCGTCTACAAGACACTTGCCAGTGACTTCGCGGTACTATTCGCCGATGCCTCTGGCCCCGTTGTTGCCAGTAGGAAGCTTCTAAGACTATGAACGTCGTCGAAGATTGGTGTACGGTTTGTCATCTCAAAAGCCGCCGACAGCAACACGTGGATCGGCCTGCAGCTCGAGATCCCCTTAGGTCACGAGCAAGAGGACAACGAGAACGCTGGATTTGGCGTCCGCCATATTTGTGAGAATACTTGATTTCCATTTCGTTGTTTGTCAATTTGCCACTTATGACTGGTTCTTAATAATTAGATGACCGAGCTCAATCTCGGGTTGCAGCATTCGACCAGCACCGCATTGTGGTCAAGTTCCCTCGCGGGCAGTGCTCTTATCTTTTCGAAGAGGTCGACCCTAAGCTCATCGCCTGGTTTCCCGATGCCAAAGGTAAAGGCCTCACTCTCGTCTAGATTCGACTCAATGAGGGAGCAAGCGCTACCGTTGATGGCGTTGTTCCGTTCGCCAACTCCTTGGATGCAGAGGTCGAATCGTGGGTGAACGAGAATGCGCCGATCGTAGAGGCCGTCACTCTCCTCGATGTCCTTCAACTGAATGAGGTTTTCGTTGTCGTACCCAGGCCTATAGGCGATGCAAGGAAGGAGTTTGATGAAGGACGTCTGCCTCCCCCGTTCATCTATCCCTATGGGACCGAACACAGTTGGAACGAGGATAGATATGAGCAGCTTCTCATCAAGACTAAGTCCAAGAAGCAACTCCAGCCAGCCTATCGGTAAGCACGTATCCTACAGCATGGCTCCTCTCACCAAATTACTAATGAACGAGATAGCTATAACGACGACAACTCACATATCGCCGTTGTGACCCAATACGTCGTTCGGGATATCATGTGGATAGAGCAAGCCGCCGACGAGATTCGCCGCGAAGACTTTGCGGTCTATTTCGTTCCGATTGACCCTGTGGACCCCGCCGAGGCTATGAGATTCTATCTCATAGTGCCTCCCACCCAAGAGTTCAGAGATCGGTTCGAAGATGCCTGGCGTCGTCTCACCAAGAGCGACGTTCTCCACGTCATTCTCCCAGATGTGAACTTGGACCCTGACGTTGAGACCAGCAGGTGGTACGTGGTTTACTTGATACATTGGGCATCGTCATGGCCTCTGCTTACTGTTACAACTGTAGGCCATGCGCCATTGGCGACCATGCCCAGGGCATCGATGCTTTCAAGGACCACCCCCAGGCCAAACCCTCACACGAGATCCCCGGAGGCGCCAACGACATGATGGATCTGCATCGGGCCCTGATGCGTGGAACTGGCTTCTTCAACCGGATGATGAGGCCCCCAGTCGCCGACCTCGTTGAAGCAATGGCGGCCTTGTCGCTGGATCCTTCACTTGAAGCCCTGCCGCGAGTCGACCGACGAATGGATTGTGCAAGCCTTTTCCAGGCTGCACCTCCAGGTCGAGCTCTTCAAGCACACCCATCAACACCGGTGCCTTGTGCTACAAGCCGCTAGTCCTGAAATCCCTGTCCTTGCGTTCTGCTCCATCAACGAGGCGTGGCAGGGGATAGACAAGTTGTTGAACAGCGTCTTTTATTTGACTAATAGGGGCCGCATGGAGGTATTCGATGACCACACACATCAGGAAATCGATCTTCAACACCAGCAAAGCATTCAAAAAGAACTTGCGCGGTGGTTGGTCATGTGTAAAGCATTCAAGGAAGCTATGCATGGCTCTAGATCTGTCGAAGAAGAAAAGTGTCACCAGCTTTTATGCGTCTACCACACCATGGCAACCATCATGGCAGATACATGTGTGGGGGTAGGCGACGAGTCGATATTTGACTCTCACACAACCCAGTTTGTATTTCTGATAAAGCAGCTGATAAGTCTACGAATAATTGCGTCGACGCCGGCTCCCATCCCGGTCCGCCGCCGTCGCATCTCGCCGACATGGCTCGCTCGGTCGTTGACACGGGCTGGATTCCACCACTGTTCTATGCGGCGATCAAGTGTCGTGTGCATCGAATCCGACTTCGGGCAATCAGGTTGCTCGAGTCTACGTTCCGCCGAGAAGGGATCTGGGATGGAAAAGTGGCGGTGTGTGTGGCCAGAAAAGTCATGCACATTGAAGAAGGGGACTTCTACAATGGTCTGGACACGGCGGGCGACTTTTTATTAGCGAGCCCTCCCAGTTCACAGAACCTTTCATTACTAATGCTGCCAGAGTCTTGCAGGATTCGTGAGGTTGAAGTGGTTTTATCGGGGTCTCCAATGGACAAGATTTTGTTGTTCTGCAAGCAGAAACAGGCACGTGGAGATTGTAGCGTGCTTCTCTTGGAATATTATGTACAATTTCAACAATGGGAAGACAGATGATGTGGGGTCATGTATAAGACTCCGAGAGAGTCGGCTAACTCATTTCCGTACCCAAATTGTTCATTTCTCCAATCACTACTCTCAAAGCGTCGCATTATCGATACGTTCCTCCAGTCCTTGAAAGCTCGCTAGCCCAGAGTCCATGTCATCGAGCCAGCGTTGTATTCTGCGAATCATAAAACCATCATCGCAAGAGCTGACCGCAAGGTCAAAGTCTCTCTGCCTCTGGCTCGACTCAAAGATATCTACCCACCTGGGCTGCAACTTGCGCATCTCCTCCAAGAAGACTTGACGAAGCTGTGTCAGCTCGAAGTCGTCCAAGTGTTCCCAATAAAGCTTAGCAGCATTGTCGTGCTGGTACTTGCTCTTGGTTGGTTCGTCGTGCCGGTCTTGCCCATGCAGGAAGGAAGGGTATTGACAGGCAGCCCACAGCGGAAGGGCTGCGATGCATTCCCAATCAACCACACCAGACAATGCCCCGTCGTGGACCAGGATGTTATGGCGAGACATGTCGTCGTGAATGATCATTGATGGTTCAGGTCCAGGGCCAAGCGTAGGGAAGAATTCGTCGAGACGATTTCGGAGCCGGGAAATGATGTCCATGGTGGACTCGAGCTCCTCAACATCATACTCGTCGTCATCATCCTCCACTTCCTCCTCCTCCTCCTCATCCTTCTCATCTGGCTGCTCCTTTCCATTGTGCTCGTTTGCAGTCTCTCTGGCTAGTTCGATGTCACCTTCCGTTGCGCCTTCGGTTTCGAACGCGACATGGCTTTTGTGTGCTTTATCATTTGTAGACTGCCTTGCTTTAGCTAATCGTTCCTGGCAAAGCATTTCCGCGATCGTAAGTCGAGCTGATAGCCAGTCACGGCTGGATTCGAAAGGTCCGCGAGGAATGTCCCTATGAATGCGACCATCCCAGATGAAATCTGTCGAAGTGATCCTCCGAGGCTGAGGGGAGTTTTGGACTTTCTTGGTAGTCGCAGATAGGAAGCCGGTGCTCTGCTGACACCGCAAAATGGTCTTGCCACTCTCAGAAACTGGGGACGAGGAACGGATGACTGTAACTTCGTGGACTGGGAAGATACTCCCGACGGCATGGAGTTGATTGCAGAAAGTGTCGGAGGAGAAACGCGCAAGCTGATGAACAAGCTGTTTCTTGGCTGCAAAGTCGATCGCTCGCCAGACATCAGCAAGAGGTTTTCCAGGAATTCGGGTCATGGCAATCCATCCAAAGCCGACAGTATTTCTGCGAGTTGCGTCGTAGGCCAGGATTTCGGGAACTGGAAGAGAGGTGTTGCGCCGAACCCAGGAGATCGTGGCCACTTCACTCAGAGTCTTGTAGGCAGGGTCAACTGGTAGCGTCACTCGTGCCACTACCTCTTTGTCGGAATCCTTGACGACGTAGAGCTTTTTGAAGGCGCCTTGTCCGAGAAAGCTGATTTCGCAAGAGTCGGAGAGTTGGAGCGTTGATTGAAAAGTGCGTTTGATGGCAGCCTCGTCTGGATCGACGGTCCATCGAGTCTCGGAGCCCCAGAGGCCTCTGGCCCATTTCAGACCGTGGTAGTCGCCCGGCTCAGGGTTGGACGCCATGGTCTTGGATATCGCTGCAGGATGAGGACGCCGAAATTGAGTGGCTTTAATCTTTGATCGCACTGGTGAGAGGAAGGCGAGGTGTGTTGGTGTGTTGTAACTGAGGCCACAAGATGTTGTGCTTGTGTGTGCGAAGTCGGCCCACAAGTTAGATCTGAGCGTTCATACTTTCCGCCTTGGTTGCTAGCCATCCAGAAACACGCACCAGGTTTCTGCCTCGCATCTATTGTGCGACCGTATTGTAAGTAAGTCGTATCTGACGTAGTGCGCGCAGTGTATCACGACAACTTACATTTTGCTGCTCACCGATACGTGACAGTTCAGATGACAGGGTGATTGCTGTTAATGAGACGTTCAATGTTTTTAAGGCACTGCCGCAAGTTTTTATTTCCTAATGTCACATGTATCGGGATATCGGATATCTACAGCATCACACCACCAACACACCATCGCCACCGGCCTCGTCACCGGCCTCATCATCTAGGCCTAGCTTTTCCTTGATTTTATCTTTAGCTAGTTGAAGCCAAAGACTCCGAAGGATCCGGAGCCTCTTGGCTGTCCGAGGTCATCCGAGGTTATCATTAGTCTCTTCGTCTATAAGACTGACCCAAAGACCCTCATTAGATAGGAAGAATATCAAGAGCTTCTCGCACACATGATTATATCTATCTGCTAGATGCAATAGTTATGAGCCCGGCCGGCTCCTCTGACCAAGTGATCACCTTTATCATCTATCTTTGACCCCTCCTGACATCCTTCCTTCCTTAAAAGAAGGATCTCCTTTTTGGCTCCTCTAGTAGCCCTTATTTTTGCTGTTTTAACGGTATCCCTCTTATCTTCTATTTCTGCTGCTATCACGGCAGTTATCTTATTAAAGCCTCCTAGGCTCCCTCTTTCTAGCTGTCTAACTAGCTAGCTATCTAACATACCGTCCGACTAGCTGTCTAACATACTGTCCGACTAGCTGTCTAACTAAGCTATTATCCTAGCTACTTAACAGACTGTTAAGCTAGCTAGCTATCCTTCCTTTCTCTTCTAGATGGATTTTTCCGTTATCTCTTGAGATCTCTATTAGGTTAGATTAATAGCTTCTACTGTAGCTGTCTCTATATCTAATGGATCTAATAGATCTAGGAAGCTCTTCCTAGACTACCCTCTAGGGTTATGGTAACTGGAAATAATAGATTAGTATTATCTAGAAGTATGCAACCGCCTTAGATATCTAGGTCTATTTGGACCCTTCTAAGCCCGATAAGCCCGTCCTAGTAGCCCTTATAGAGCCTATAGCTAGTACGGTTAAGCCGGGAGCAATAGGGCTAGAGGCCCTAGATTCTAACTAATTTAGAAGACTTAAATTCCTTTATAATTAGTATAAGACTAAGCTTTAAGTCTATTAGGATAAGTAGAAAGCCTTAATATCTATCTAGCTTTATATTACGAAGACTATTAGTAGCTATTATAGTACTATTAAGTCTAAGAATAACCTTACTAAGTAGCTATCCTTTCTAAAGGATATAGTTAAACTAATAAGCTAGAATCTTAAAGATAGGATCTTAGAATGCTTCTAGAGCGTCCTAAAGAGCCTAGATAGGACTAAATTAATAGAATAGGTCCTAAGCTAGTAGAAGTTCCTAATAGAAGCTAAGAAGATTAGCCTTCTAGATACCTAAGGGATTAGACCTACTTAATATTTCCTTTAAGCTATTAGTACTATTAATCTAGCTTTTTCTAACTTCTAGCTTTAAATAATTAAAAATATTGCTTATAGTAATGAAAAGGGATAGAAGGCTAAGATTCCTAATAGTATTAAGATTAGTAATATATTCGAAAAATAGACCCTAATTTTATTATTAAGGGCTAGTAAGGGTAGCTTTTCTAGCTTTTAAGAGTCTTCTAAGATATCTAGTAGATCTAGCCCTAGCTCTAGGACTCCTTCCGGACCTTCTAGACTAAGGCTTATAAAATTAGGCCCTTCTAAGCTGCTCTATATATATAGAAAATAGTATTTCTATATAGAATGCTTCTATCTAATTAGCTAGATTAGACCTTCTAGATAAAAGGCTAGAGAAGATATTAAGACTAAGGTTAATTAGTAGCTTAAAGAGCTTAAGATTAAGGAATAGGTTAATAGGGCTATTAAGAAAGCCTAGAGGAAGGAAGCTAGGCCTAATAATAAGCTAGAGGACTCTAAAGATAAAGAAATCAAAGGATTTACTTTTACTAATACTAGCTTTCCCCTATTTTAAGGTTAATAATAATAGCTAGTCTTATAGCCTAATCTATAGATAGCTCTAGAAATAGCTTAGTAGCTTAATTAGTAGCTAGAATAGTAGCTTAGTTAATAGATAGCTTAATAGTCTAGTTAGTAGCTAGGATAGTAGCTTAGTTAATAGATAGTTTAGTAGCTTAGTTAGTAGCTAGGATAGTAGCTTAGTTAGTAGCTTAATTAGAGGTCTAGTTATTAACCTAATTAGAGGTCCGGTCTATAGCCTAAACTAAAGCTAGGTTAATTATTATTCTTAGCTACTATAATCTATCTATTAAAGGATTTCTTTATCCTAAATTCTAGGTTAGATATATATATCTATAATAATCTATTAAGATTCCTAGGATATTAAGCTTTTAGGGAGATTAAAGTTATCTATATAAGAGGCTTCTAAATAGAAATCCTAGGCTATAGCTAAATCTATCTTTAGATTAAGAATAGTTTTTTCTAGCTACTAAAGATAGCCTATATTCTTATTTTTTATATAAATATTATTTCCCTTAATACCCTAATTACTAAAGAATATAATTAAAACCTTACTTCTAGGGCTATCTATAAAGGAAGGGATATTCTATTCTATATAATATAGCTATATTATTAATAGGTTATTAAATTTAATAAAGTTAGATAGTTAGATTAGCTAGTATTAGTATTTTCCTTATTTAAGACCCTTAAGCTATCTTAAATAAAGAAAGCTAAGCTTTAGTATCTTAAGTTAAGTTATTTAAATATTATAATATATATAATAAGTAAGTAGGATAAATAAGTAAGTATAATAAAAATTCTAACCTCTAAGATTTAAACCTTAATAAAACTATAATAATACTATTAATTAATTAAAACTAATTACTATACTCTTCCTTAGAGGTCTTAATTATAATCTAATAGGTTCTTATATTATAATCTACCTTTCTATAAGTTTTATAGTACTTTTCCCTTAGTATTACTAACTTTTATTAACTACTACTTCTTAATAATTTAGCTACTACCTATATATTAATATCTTTCTAATCTATCTTATCTCTCTCTTTATCTATAGTTATCTTCCCTCCTTTATATAGGTAGGTTCTTTTTACTTTATATTACTTACTAAGAGTTTTATTTATCTATTAAAGGATCTAAACCTTAGCTTTTAATAGGGTATTCTAATATATTATTACTTTTATTCTCTTTAAAAGTAACTTAAGTACCTTAAGAATTAATACTAAAGAGCTACTTTAATACTTTTTTATTTATCTTTTAAGATATTTAGATTAAGAGCTAGCTTTAAGTATAGTCTTTAAGGTTTTTAAGATCTAAAGGTTAGGAAGGCTAATCTTCTTTATAGTTAGTATTAAAGTTTATAGCTATATATTAAGCTTTAATATAATATTTTCTAGATTTAAAGAAATAAGTTTAGCTCTTTAAAAACCTTTTTTAATATTACTCCTTATTATAGTAGCTATATAAATAATATAAAAAGCTAGGAAGAACTTAGTCTTTAAAATATAAGTTATAAAGTATTTAATTAATTATTTAATTTCTTAATTATAAGCTATTTTAAGTAGCTTAAAGTACTTAATATTAAAAGGCTAAAGTAAATAAGATAAATAAAGTAATATATAAAGTATAATAATATTATTCTTTTTATAATATTTCTTAAAGTTAATAGAGTAGTAACTTTTATATTTATTAAAGATTAAAAGATAATAATAATTAATTAATTAATTCTTTATATACTAATTAAAGTACTTAAACTACTTAAGATCTATTTTATTATTAGTCTAGCTATTTTAAGTTATAATAATAGCTTAATTACTTAAGAGGTTACTTTCTTAGTACTAACTAATAAGGTAATATTAGCTTATAACTATAATAAATAGCTAGATTACCTAGCTTTCTATATTAATTACTTAAATAATTATAATTTATTCTTAGTTTCTAAGCTATATTAATTTTAGGTTTTTATACCTATTTATACTTATAATAACTATTCTATTTATAATAATACTTATTATAAAGCTAGTTTTATTAAAGTTATAGATATTAGCTAAGTTAATATTATATTTTATAATTATATTCTTTATAAGCTAGAACTAATTATAAATAATAGTTAGATTTTTATATTTAACTCTTTAATAATTATATTTATAAAAAAAATATATCTTAAGCTCTTAGTATTACTTAATAAAGTTTAAAGCTTAGTACTTACTAATAAGTAATATATTATAGTTAGTAAGTAGTTAGTTAGCTATTTCTTTAATACTATATAGTTATAGAAAAAATCCTTATAAATCTAGGTTAAGAATAAACTAAATAATAATCTATTCCTTTAGATTAAATAGTTAGTATAATTTTAAAATAGTATTATATATAGAAAGAATACCCTTCTATTAATACTATAGTATTATATAACTAACTTTATAGATTTTTATAGTATATTAGAGCTTTAATTTTAGGTTATTTTAAAGAGCCTAAAGGATAAGAAGGATTTTAGCTTTAATATTTAAGTTTAATATAGTATATAATTAAGAATTAATTAATTAAATAGAAATAATATAGATTAAGAGATTTTTATTATACTTACTTATTTATCTTACTTACTTATTATATATAGTAACCCTAGAGTACTTTATTAAGTAGATAGTAAAAACTAATATTAAGGGACTTACTAAGATTAACTATAAAAGCTACTCTCTAGCTAAGGTAATCTAGCTAATCTCTTACTAAGGCTCTTAATTTATAGCTTTAAGGCTATTTTAGTATATTTATATTAATATTTTTAGCTTATTTATTAGCTATAATAGTAAAAAAGTAGCTTTTTTAATTAAAGATTAGTTTATAAGAATTATTTTTATCTATTTATTAATTAACTTAATATAAAAGGCTCTTTTAGATATTCTTAAGGACTTTAAAAATTATACTTAATAGTAATATAAGCTATCTATTTATATAATCTATAAAGATAATAATAGAGCCTTAAGGTTAGGTTATAAAGATTAGATTAAGAACCTAAGGATTAAAGATAAATTAATAGCTCTTTATATACCTACTTAAAATAGCTTTATAAAGTAATCTAGGGGAGTAATAAGGATTAAGGCTAGGGTAATATAGCTAGGAACCTCCCTTCTAGCTAACCTTTAGCTAGAGATATAGAAAATAATAGTCTATTTATATAATAGATTGCTTTAATAGTTTAGTAATTAGAAGACTCTTTTTAAATAGCTTTATAACTAGCTAGAAGCCTATAAATAAGATACTAAATATAGTAGAAAAATATAGCTTAATCTAATATATCTTAAGGCTTATAAATATAAAGCTTATCCTTTAATTAAGGAAGCTTTATAAAATACCTAAAAATAGTCTCTTAAGATATTAGTCTATATAGAAGAGAGCTACCTTATTAAATATAAATCTAATAATATATATAGAATCTAGGTCCCTAGCTAATCTAAGGTCTAAAGAGTTAGGAATATAACTTTTAATAAAAATATTCTTTATAACCTAAAGAATTATCCTAACTCTCTTTATTAGCTAGAGCTACTATAGCTATAGCTTTCTAACTATATTAAATCTAACTTAAAGACTAATTTACTAAATAATAAAGATATTAGGTTAATAATTATAGTCTTATAAGATAATTAAAGCTCTTATTAAAGCCCTAACTATAGCTTTATTTAGAGCTTTAATTATAGTCCTAATTAAAGCTTTAAAAATCCTAATATCTCTAACTTAGCTAAAGATCTTAGTATTAAGACTTCTTAATCTAAGGACTAAAAGACCTTTAACTTTAATAAGGAAAGTTCCTATTTAACCCTAAGGGTAATAAGTTCTTTATTTAGTAAGGTAGCTAGCCTAGTAATTAGTCTAGTAGCTAGCCTAGTAATTAGTAGAAACTCTAGTCTATAGAGGCTAGCTAGATAGTACTACTAAAAGTAAGAAGAGATATATAGTCTTTAACCTTCTTAAAGCTTTTAATACTAAAGGTAGGATCTACTAGCTAGCTTTTTTATAGTATTTTTTAATAGAAGAGAGGAAAAGATTTATAGATAATTTCTTCTTCTAGAGCCTAGGATCTATAGGGACCTTAAAAATTATTAATTTAGACCTTAATTTAAGGAAGCTACTAATAGAGAAATAAGTAGCCTATAAGCCTAAAGGACCTTTAAGGCTATAGCTAAAGATTAAACTACTAAAAACTCTTTATTAATTACTTAGATCTTTAAATATAAGCTAAATAAATATAATATATATAATAAGTAAGTAAGATAAATAAATAAGTATAATAAAAATCTCTTAATCTATATTATTTCTATTTAATTAATTAATTCTTAACTATATACTATATTAAACTTAAATATTAAGGCTAAAATCCTTCTTACCCTTTAAGCCCTTTAAAATAACCTAAAATTAAAGCTTTAATATACTATAGAGATCTATAAAGTTAGTTATATAATACTATAGTATTAGTAAAAGAGTATTCTTTTTATATATAATACTATTTTAAAATTATACTAACTATCTAATCTAAAGGAATAGATTATTATTTAGTTTATTCTTAACTTAGATTTATAAGGATTTCCTTTATAATTATATAATATTAAAGAAATAGCTAACTAATTACTTATTAATTATAATATATTACCTATTAGTAAGTATTAAGCTTTAAACTTTATTAGGTAATACTAAGAGTTTAAGATATATTTTTTTTATAAATATAACTATTAAAGAGCTAAATATAAAGATTTAATTATTATTTATAATTAGTTTTAGCTTATAGAGAATATAATTATAAAATATAATATTAATCTAGCTAATATTTATAACTTTAATAAGATTAGCTTTATAATAAGTATTATTATAAGTAAAATAATTATTATAAGTATAAATAAATATAGAAACTTAAAATTAGTATAGCTTAAAAACTAAGAATAGATTATAATTATTTATTATTATTATTATTATATTCATACGCTATAGACCTAGAAGGTAGATAGTGCTTCTACTCTATATAGATATAGGAAAAACCAGGTGGACGAAAACCCATATCCTATCCGTAGTGGGCCTGGGTCGGGCCCCTTGTGCTGTCGCTACGCGTGAGTAAATAGTCCTTCATGCTAGGACTGGAATTATCCCAGTTCCCTATGGTTAGGGAAAAAAAACCCCAATGGGGGGTAAAAGGGGAGGAAAAAGTCGCCCGGAGCGGGCTCGTGTTGGTTGCGCGGCGGAAGCGCGCTGGCGGCTGAGGCGTAGGACCTCTGTGTGGTTATGGTTGTGGTCG
>JAZAVK010000142.1:0-101331 GCA_037954305.1 Neonectria magnoliae | reverse complement strand
ATTAACTAAACCAACCGATGCGAACAAGCTCTGCGACTAAGGCACGATCGTGGCTGCAGAGGTTTGTCAGACCGAACCCTATTCAGGGAGTATCCAACCTAGGCAGTGCTTTAAGTGCTTCCGCTTCGGACACATTGCGCGATACTGCCGGGAGCAGGCCGGGTGCGGCCGCTATGGGGGAGCCCGCCATGCGAGGGATACGGTTTGCCCTGCCTTTGTCGGCGAGATCCCCTCGGTGTGTTACAACTGCAATAGGTCGCACCTAGCGTGGTCCTGCGCGTGCTGCGTTGTGCAGAAGGAGTGGCAGCGAGCGAGGGATGCCTACTCAGAGAGACCTATACGGTTTAACATTCCGGATGAGCAGCACGGGCGCGTAGCGTGCCCGCCACGAGATACACTAGCACTAATAACATTAACCGTGCCAATTCACCCTGCCCGTAGGGGACCCGGGCGGCCTCCGAAGCGGCCTTGGGCCGGGACGGATACGCCGGCCCTGCCGGCTCTAGCGGTAATTGGTCTAATAGACCGACTGAGAGAGTAGTTACTTGCGAGAGTAAGAGAAAGCATACTACTGAACGAGGAGGACGATTGGGAAGATGAGGATTAAGGATAGCGAAGACGACTTAGACCCGCCTTAGGATTGAAGATATCCCGTGATGCTATTCGGGCCAAGCCCTATGAGGAAATTTCGAATGCGGGTATATGACTAGCTTTTACAGTAAAGCAGACCTACCCACAACTTACGCCGCTATGTATGCATACTAAACCTAACTTGCTTCCCCCTTAGGTAAAGGTAGTAGGGGGTTTTCATCCTATAGCTTACTAATTAGGTTTTCCCTCCTACCCTAGACTAGTCTTAGCGAAGAAGGACTAGATAGCTAGTAGCTAAAGTAGTGTATGATTAAATAAATAATACCTTAGAGCTATAATAGCTATTCTTTTAAAACTTTACTTATAGTATTTTTAAGTAGTTAAAGCTTAATATTCTATAAGAAGTTATAAAGAAGAGATTTATAACTTATACTTTATTAGGATCTTAAATAGAGAAAATTATTACTATTTCTATCTTACTCTACCTACCTATTTTCTAACTTTCTTAGTTTATATACTCTCTCTCTTCTTTATAAAAAACAAATAGAAATAGCAACTATATCCCTAGCCTAAGACCCTACCTAGATATCGCTAAATAAGCTACTTAGGTCCATACATCCCGGGTTCGCTTGAGCGGTTAGGCTAGACCAATCGTTCTCACCTTAATGCAATAGCTAAGCACGCCATAATACTATCCGACTTAGCGCACTCACTTAGTAGCGTAGCATCATCCGCATCTGCTCGAAACCCTCCGAAGCCCGATGGGCCCATAGATGCAGCCAGGCGGGGGGAAAAGAAACACCGAGCGCGGAATATTATTTACAGCTGGGTGTACCCCTGCCGGCTAAGCCGATCCCTCCCTATTCGTAGTAGCAGGCGTACTTTAGTCCCCCCCCTGAAATAACGTTAGTACGATCTGTAGGCTAGGATCTCTTGTAGAGTTATATAGATAGTATGAAGTATAGTAGATTACATTACATTGGTAAGAGCCAGGCTGGTGCGCGCTATGTTGATAGTATGTGGGGCATCGAGGGAACATAATTGAATCATCGACTGAGCCGCGCGTGCGGGTTCAAACAAGACAACGAAGCGGACATGGGTACGTGATCCATCGGGCCGTAATGGCGGCGCCTTATGATCATGGACAGGGGCCAGGAGTTTGATTTGGTCACGCTATGAGCGGAGGTCCTCATAAAGATTTAAACGTTACAATACTCGAGGGCGTAGAATTTGGGATTACATGAGTAATGGACCTTTTTATTTTTAAATTTTATCCCTGAAAGCTTGTACAAATTGAAACGCTACACTAGACAGCTATGAAAAATACTGTAGAAAAAACCCTAAGCTTCCATAAGACCTTTCTCAATGATGCTCTGAGGCTGAGCGGCCACCTTATACTGGATACTCTTGCGTTTCTGGCGGAAGTGAACGGCCCCGTACCTCAATAGTCCTGTCCTTCGTGTTGATCCCACAACGTTCCGAAATGTGGAGTCTGTGTGAGATCCTTAGCGTGCGTCACCTTTTGTAAGCTTGAACTCGCCAGCAGTCTCCATACGAGCTTGTATGCATCCTTGTAGGCTGGCGAGTTTGTGTCTGCATCACGACGGACCGTCAAGAGATGGTACATGCGAGGGCCAACCTCGTCGAAACCTAGTGTCTTCTCGCCGCCCTAGAATTCGTGGAGCACATCGATGCAAAGAATGTTCTGCTGCCAATAATGGCAGCTCTCGAAGCCATCGCCCGTGTCACGGACCATGCATAAGCGTTGCCAGCACAGAACCTGCGTTATGTACTCCAAGAATTGAGTGACTGAAACACTCCAGTCCCAATGGAAGTCGTTGGCGTCTTCATAGCGTATATCTTTCATGAAGCTCAACAAGGGGTTGCCGCTGATGCCTTGTGCGTTTGTTTGACCTTCCCACAAGTGGATAAAGAGCTGATACCTGGGTATGATAGATCAGCTCAAAGTCTACCGTATTCTCGGTCATACATACCACTTTTCTATGAAAATGTCTTCCTTCCGAGCGGCCACGAAGTGATTTGCTATTGTCTGCCCATACAATAGTGGCACGGCAACCTCATATAGCGAAGTCGGGTCGGTAAGCATATCCCAACAGATACGGTCGATGTGCCGCAGAAGGATACACCCGACATCCATACTCACGCCTCCGTGTCGAAGAAGAAGGGGGCCTCGTATGAAATTCGCGGAATGCTGACCGACATGATCACCGTCCATGGTGCCGTTCAGGAACGCCTCAGGTAACAACTTTCTGTCTGAAAACTTGAGAACGTTGTTGGGGGAATCGGGCTTCATATCTGTTGTAGATGCCTCAGGCATCTACACCTGCAGCCTCGAGCCCTACTTGACACACACCCTGATGCATGTAGGCCCTAGCTAGCTTTTTACACACACACATCTTCACTTTCGAGACCTCACGCCCCCTTTGACGTGAGACCACAACAATATCCAGTACTCGAATAGTCCACTCAGGCCCGCATATACGTACCCAACTGGTGACATTTCGCTGGCACCAAGAGGGCATGGTACGGCGTCCGGAGTCCCAAAAAGCTCAGATGTTCTTCTCAGAGGTGACAGGTCGATATTGCTCTATGAAAGAGAGGATTTCATCATCACTTCTAGGGTCAACTGTTTCGACAGTCTCTAATTCTGATTCAAATTCCGGCGGTATATTGAAGGCCATACTTATAGTAAGAAGTGATAAGAGCGTGTGAAGATACCGACGAAAGATGGGTGCTTTAAAAGGCTTGGAGAACGGTTGTATTAAACATCCTCTCTAAGAGATCATTGTCTTGTAAATAGAAATTATCTTTGACCCTTGCAGCACTAAGGCACTATGGCATAACTTTCTCATTGGTGGACTTACGTCTGGGTACTATTGCAGTCAAGATTTTCTTGCAACTACAGTGCCAAGACCTTAGTCTGTCTGTTCCCTTTCTCCTCTTGTTCCGTCGGTCCTTCATGCTTCACGAGACTCAAGGCGCGTGGCCAAGGTGGTCATCAGACAAAGAGTGATATAATAAGCTTTACCGATGGACAAGAATCCATTAGCTGTAGCTAGCAACGATTGAAACCCTACAAACTCTAACGTCAACGAGACGCGAGGCCAAGGTGGTTAATGGCTTGGTTCTGGGTCTCACCGAGCAAGCGACTATTGGGAGCTACAAGATTCACTCGCAAACCCAATCGTTCTTTCTATCATGGTCTGACGATACCTTTCGCAGGCGCCTGATAGAATGGCATGCTAAGGTAGTATTGTCTGCGAGTCGCAGTCAGGCTAGCAAGAGGTAGCGTGTTACCGTGTCTTGCATCTATGCTGGATAAGCATGTCGGAGCGCGCGGGAGGCGGGCCGGTCCTCTGTCGATCAAGCTTGATTGAGCAGCCGGCATTGAAAAGTGGTTTATCCTTCGACTCTAGTACTAGGTGGTAGCCGCCTGACCAGGAGTTCGTTATCAGGCCTGATCCCTACTTCGCGATGTTTATCCCGGTAGGTTACGTCACCGAGGTTGTGACATGGAGCCGCCTTCCTAGCTTCGTCGCAGCTTAAGGGGTGGTACCCAGGCAACGCCATTCGTAAATCAATCTAGTGCAAATTTGAGGACTGGGCTGTGCCAGGAAACATATTTACGGTACGGGCGCTGAGCTGGACATAAACCAGCTATCATGATTGACTGTTTTCACGGTAAAAGCAAATTCTACAAACATTTCAGGTAACCATTCTTTTCTTTATTAATATGCAGCGAATGAAATTCGAAAAAGAACTATCGCAACCAACCCATTGTTACAGAGGTAGTCGCGGAGCAGATCCATGACGGGGTGAGAGCGCCGGTCGGGGTCATGATCGAACCTAACATTCATGCTGGCAATCAGCAGATATCTGATGAAGGGCCAGGGGCCCTCAAGAAGGGAGTCAGTATCACTGACGCTTGCATAGACTGGCATACTACTACTGCTGTCCTCGAAGGGTTTGCTGTAGCTACACGAGAGCAAAGGGAGGCAATTGCGAGTGCCGATGCCAAGGAATTATCTTGAGAGCGAGTTGAACAAAGTTTGGAGCATCTCTCGTGGCGACCTGAATCGAGAAAAAGCTTTGCAAGAATGTAGTAGTGCCGAGGATATATGTTGTTATACCCTTCTAAGAAAACCAGGTCGGTTCTGTATATCTAACCAGTAGTCGTATGACCAACGGGTCGTGTAAGCTTCGAGGCTGTAAATCGCGCCCATCAAATCATTCCAACGACGAAAAAAACGCGTAATTCTTCTTAGTAAGGTGCGACGTGCCCTAACCAACCTTTTCCAACGCCCACCGATGTTACTGTACCATTGCATCTGAACATTTAGTCAGAACGCTGGTCATCGATGCCATGTATTAATATCCTGAAAGTGGTTTAACCGGTCTCGGACCCCGTTCTGGAACGGCTCCGATGCACGATTTATTGCAACCACGTAACACTTTTTGAACTTACATAGTTTAATAAACTTGATTCATTATTAATCCATACAGGTCAGAGAAGATTCTCCAACCCATTGTCTAGCACAACTAGAGTAAAAAAAGGTGCAACTATACTTCTTAACTTTCCCCCGTGACCAATGAAATAGTGGGCTAATGCACGCTGAAGGGTCGTAATGCGTTTCGTTCACTGCTACATCCGGCTAATTAGGAGAATCATCTAGTCTTGTCACCCTAGCTTGTCTCCGAACCAACGCTTGTCTTAGAACTTCAGCGGACCGAAACCGAAACAAGAAAAGGAATAGGTCACATAGCTTCTAAGGACGCGTGGCCCGCGGGTAGCGCGGAGTTGTCGCCTTCTAGGGACGCGTGGCCTATGGATAGTGTAGAACTTACTATAGTATAAGACAACCTAATAGTAGAACTGTGAAAACACTCTAGTCTAGCTTCAAGACAGCATCTCCCGACTCATCAGAAGCTATATTTCTACTCAAGACTATCTATGAAGCTTGTGGACTAATTGACAAATGGCTTCTCAAACAATTCTCAGTAGTCTAGAGAGCTATGGAATTGCTTTTGTTCTTGGTATTCTCACCCATCAGCTCATCTTCCGCCGCGGCGAATGGGATCTGCATGTATTCAACATCATGCAGACCCTCTTGGTTCTTGAAGGCATCCTAGTATGTGTTATGTCAGCATACGTTAATGATGTGGTTCATACATGGTGGCCCATCATCGCTGCCTCATGGTGCCTTACTTTGTCAACACTACTGGGGTTATTTACTAGTATGCTAGTATACCGCGGCTTCTTCCACCGATTTAATCGGTTTCCTGGCCCCTTCTACGCCAGATTATCCAATATCTACATCACTTTTCGCGCTTTGAAGCACTTCCGCCTTTTCGAAGAGGTACAGCAACTGCATAACGTGTATGGAGATATTGTGCGGATTGGTAAGTAGACAGGGTCGTCTCAACTGTTTCTCAAGAATCAGAATGCTCACAATGACAAAGGCCCTACCGAACTGTCTATCATAGACCCCAATGCCTTGCAAGTCCTTCATTCAAACAGCTCCCCCTGCAGCAAGGGTCCATGGTACAGTATCGAACATCCTATCAAGGCTTTACAAATGACGAGGGACAAGGAGGAACACGCTCGTCGCCGCAAGGTGTGGAATATGGCATTCAACTCTAAAGGTTCGTATAGAGGCAGTGCCAAATCATTTAAGTAATTAAGTGGCTGACAGACTCTCCTAGCTCTTCGAGATTATGAGAGACGAGTGGCGAGCTATGCCACCCAGCTTCTCCGACAGATAGAGTCATCCCAAGGAGCTCCGATCGACGTATCATTGTGGTTCAACTTTTACAGCTTCGACGTAATGGGCGACTTGGCTTTTGGGAGGAGTTTTGACATGCTCAAGAATGGAACGATGCATCCATTCATGGAGCTGGTGCATTCTAACATGCTCATGGCTGGCTCTTTGAGTCACCTTGTCTGGGTGTTTCCGCTTCTTAAACGGATTCCAGGATTCAACAGAAAGAACCTAGAGTTCCAAGAATGGCTAAGAGAGCAGGTGGCATGGAGGCGAAAGGCAAGTTTGACACTAAGCTTGAAGACTTTGAGCAGTTTGCTAACAGCTATTGTAGAACAAGCCAGATGCGCCAGACGTTTTCTCGTGGATTATCTCTGACTATGAGGCCCTTGTTAATTCCACAGTCCAAGACAATATTGATTTACATGGAGATGCTCAGCTTATTGCTGTAGCTGGCAGGTTTGGAACTTTGCATTTGACTTATACCAAAATGGAACTAATCATCATGTTAGCGATACTACTGCGGCGTCACTCACCTGTCTTTTCTACCAGCTGGCGATCAACTCGATGGCATGTCTCAAGCTTCAAGAAGAATTAGATCAGTATCGCGCAGAACACGACACGCCCGACCACAACTCTCTATCAAAACTCAGCTACCTTCAAGCCTGCATCAATGAATCAATGAGACTCTACCCATTGATTCCGTCAGGCTTACAACGAATGACACCGCCTCAAGGGATTCAAGTCGGAAACACTTACCTTCCGGGAAATGCGATAGTGACTGTTCCGACCTATACGCTTAATCGAGGTATGTGTATATAGCGTCACAGGAAGCTTGAATCGACTAATACTGTCGTTTTAGATGAGAGGTTCTTCATGGGTGCCCATCAATTTATTCCAGAGCGGTGGACTACTCAACCTCAACTTACTAAAGACTCTTCTCTCTTCGCACCGTTCTCTATCGGTGAGGCTTCTTTACCAGATGTTATAGCAGTTCTAACGTTTTGCAACATGGTTTAGGGCAATACTCCTGTGTAGGAAAGCAGTTGGGCTTGATGGAGATCCGTTTTGTGGCAAGCCAGATCTTACAGCAATTCGACGTAAAATTAGCGTGGGAGGGCCTTGCTAAAGAATTTCCCGCTAAATTGCTAGATACCTTTACTCTAGCCTCTCCAGGACTCAACCTAATCTTTACCAGGAGGATCAGCTAGGCCCCCTCCTCAGTCAGACACGGGTAGAGTCCCCATTGATTAAGGTGGTAGCATAGGGGAAGGTAGAATTCTCGGCCGGAGCACATATGTGTGATCTGAATGAAGTGGCAAAGAGCTTAAGTTAGGGCTGATGGATGTGATAGAACGTATTCAATATCTCAGTGAGATAAATCAAGGGCTATGGATATAAGATAACGCCCTTTCGGTTCTTCCCTCAGTCTATTTTCTTTTTCTTTTTGTGCCCCTTCTTAGAAGCAGTAATTCATTATACGTAATACTTCCTAACAAAATCTTTGCATCTCAGTTTTCTCCACATTATAATTACGTTATGATTTAACCAGTTACCAAGCTTATTTTATAGATTGCAAGTTCTTTTATGGAAATAAATCGCCTCATCCTTCGTCGGTGCAGTGTGGTAATATCAGTGGACACCACTCAATCATTACTAGCTATAGCTGGTGGATTCTTAACTATTGAGAAAGCTTACTATATATCACTCTTGTTCTCTGTCTCTACTTCTAGTCCAGTGCGGCTCCGCAGCACAAAACTACTTTTTGAACCACACGGCATCCCGAAGTCAAGCATTGCCACCAAACGATCATCGTAGAAGATTCGGTCTTATCAGTAGCTCTCGCGGAAATTCCACTCGACCGTAACAAGATCATCCATCAAGCAGTCGCAGCGTGTCCTTGCCTCAGTCGCACATGGCGTGTGTTCTCCCTGTCCGTTAATACGCAGCTGACTGTGATGTAGAGTTGAAACTCCATGTCGGGCTTCAGCCTCTAGGCAATAATACCTTATACAGCTTGGTGTGTCAGTAAAAAAAAAAGAAACATGTGCCCCTCTATTCATGTCGCATACAGCTCGGGGTTCTCGTGGCAGCTAAAGACACCTGCCTACTAATGATATAGTACACGCGTAGGATGTAATAAACTGTAATCGCGATTAAATGATGGAAGACGAACAGCACCCTGAAATTCCACTTGTCCAAGGAACATCGAAACCTTGGAGTATCTGCATCAGTCTATGCTAGTATGACAAGTCTCTCTTTTGTGCAGGTAATGGATGTTTTCTAGCTACCTGGGCAGCAATGTGGAGTACCATGAGTTCTAAACTGCTAATTGTAGCTAAGGCATAATTAAAAGGCGTGATTTTTAAATCTGTCTAGTATTGATGCTAGATGCGCATGTCACGATTAGCAAAGGTCTTTGGGATTCACTTTAGACCTTCTCAACTTTTGATAGCCGGCAAGAAGGAAATCAATACTATTCTTGCTGGCGCCTTTCATCTCGTAGATCACGTCACCACCCTCAGATACCCTACAGTAGGTTGCGACTTCAGCCGAGGAGCCACAACTCTGCTCACCCCACACTGGCTTTAGCCTGAACTCCATGTACGACTTAGCCCCGCACCAGACGAAGGTCTACTCTAATCAGGCTACTACCGACGTGTGAGCAACATTTGATTACTGTCACAATTAGTAGAGCGATTATCACGTGGAGATAGTGATAGTCAGGGTGCACGGGACTGGACATTGGTGCGGAATGCCTACATTCGGACCTTCGGTCTGAAGCTCATAACCGAGACTACCTCGGACTGTTACAATAGTCCGCAAGCGCGGATGAGCTTGGCAATCAGTGGGTCCTGGAACACACATTTAAGGCGGCCTTGGCTGCCCCTTTCCTTTGTAGAAGACAAGGCAAATTTACTATGTTATCCAATCACACATTCCGCTGTAGCCCGTAACGTGACAATTACTCAGTGGACTACTGCTCCCAGGATATGTTACCGAGAGTTCGATCGCTGCTGTACGCTGGCCTAAGTTTTGTCGCGCGTTGACAAGGTAGGCATCGCTTGGGGACCAACGTTTGCTCAGGGACTTTACGTTGCATTTGGCAGAGCGGTGACATCCCCTGCCACAAGCCGGCTGATTTGCCTCAATAGTATTAGCCCATGGTTCAGCATGGACGGAGGGAATGGCTGCCCAGAGATGTACTTCAACTCCACGGATTATAGCCCTGATTTCTTTCAGCCGAAACACCCGAACCTGTTCTGATAGGCTGGGGGATTGTCACGTTGCGTTCGCAAACTGCACCGCAAAACATACGATGGGACATACGAGGGGGAACATTCAAGTCGTGACTGGCTAGACCCGCTTCACTGATTCCGAGATGTGGGTATGGTCAGGCTTGAGGATTTTACACCGCAGCAAATTTATCCACGGGGGGCCGCAAATCAGCTAAGATCCTTTCTACAAACTTAACCTTGTTTCTTTGAGGGGCTAGAACGCTTGGATATATAAAGTCCAGTTCGGGTCATGACGATCTTGTCATTGTAGGTTCGAAACCACCCCTTTTATTCATCAGAGAGCTACCCAGACCACTGCTTGTCAACATGGTTTCATTCAAATCCATCCTCCTGGCCGTTGCAGCGGCTACTTCTGTATTTGGTCGTCCTTTTGACTTTCCTGAAGAGACTGACAGGAACTCAACCGACGCCTCTACCGAGCTCTTCGACAAGCGTCAGGTAACTCCTAACTCAGAGGGTCACCACAATGGCTACTTCTACTCCTGGTGGTCCGATGGGGGTGGCCAGGCCACTTTCACCATGGGTGAGGGTAGCAGGTATCAGGTGAACTGGAGGAACACTGGCAACTTTGTCGGTGGCAAGGGCTGGAACCCCGGTACTGGCAGGTAAGAAACCGCCAAGAAAGCTATTTACCGTGTAATTTACCGACGCCAAATCTAGAACGATCAACTACGGCGGCGCATTCAACCCCAGCGGCAATGGCTATCTGGCCGTTTACGGCTGGACTCGCAATCCTCTGGTCGAGTACTACGTAATCGAGTCCTACGGCACCTACAATCCTGGAAACTCAGCCGAGCACAAGGGTAGCGTTTCGACCGATGGAGGCACATACAACATCTACGTGTCCACTCGCACCAACCAGCCTTCCATCGATGGTATAAGGACCTTCCGGCAGTACTGGTCGATCCGCACTTCCAAGCGCGTGGGAGGCTCAGTTAACATGCAGAACCACTTCAATGCCTGGGCTAGGCATGGCTTGAATCTGGGACAGCACTACTACCAGATCGTAGCCACCGAGGGCTACCGGAGCAGTGGTTCCTCTGACATATACGTACAAACTCACTAGTATGTGTGGAACCAGTCTTCTGGTAGGACGGCAGTTGACACTTCTCGAAGAGATTTCCGCCAAAAGTGATATCAACAATGCTTACGAGACTCAAGAAGGGTGGCGCGTATGGGTTCGTATACAAGGATGGTATATCAGGACGTTGGACAAATGTACTGACTTGCTCGTTTGTATTTCGGCTTGCTGCATTCTCGCTTCTTCTGGTTACTCAGACTGTTTTCATTTTGCCTTCCCTCTTTTTTGATATACCTTAAGGTCGACGTATGCTGTCTCTTTCTGCGTCCATATCTTATACCTTGCACGATACATCATTCATTGCATCCATCATTGAATAATGATTTTGTCCATTCTCTCAGTTCTTCGTGCACTTTGGATCTATTGGAGTGGTGCAACGGTGATTGTGATGCTTGAGCCACCCGAACCTCAATTAGCTTCAAAGCTATACATTTATGCTTCACGTTGGCGTGAAGTTATAGCAGAATGCTTCCAATCTACTACCAATCTCCCGTCAATAACCAGAGAACTTCGCGTCTTCCACATCTTGGGATGTGCAGGATGGGACAATTGTTGCTGCCTGGATTTGTGAGTGGGCAGCCCTTCGATCAATCCGAAACGTACGATCCAAGTACCGATACCACTTTATCTTTGGTAATAATGTACTTCTTCGAAGGTGGCGGGAATATAACACGATGATCCTCCACCGCCTTCAGCGCCCCCGTCCGTGCGGCCCTCACAAGCTTGGATCTGAAGGTATTGGTGACCATCATGTAGGTCAGGAGCACCACGTCCTCCCCCGCCGGGATCCCTAGCCGGCCCTGCATCTTCATGGACCAGACGTGGCCCAGGGTGTAGAAGAAACTGGAGGCCTGATTGGATCTACCAGTCTCACCTCTCGATGTTTCTCATTTTATTTCCCGCCTAGATCTAACATACCACAAGTACGGTCCGCTCTAGCCACGAGAGGAGCTAGGTAGGGAGTGGCCATCAACTCTTCTCATAGGTTGAGCTAGGGAGCTGGATTTCACACCTTCTCGCGGCTCCCTTTCAGCTAGAAATTTCTCTTGCCGTTAGACATCGCTACGTGAGTCGTGAATATAAGGGCGATAAGGGCACTGTTGTGAAATCCCTAGTTGGTTCCTTAAGGGTTTAGGTGCTAGGCCCCATTAGGCTCACGGGTACCCGCGAAAATAACTAAGTAGGTTAAGGCTAACTATTTCGCACAACTAAGAATCTTTTATTTCAACTTAATATTATATAAGTAACATTTTCATGAGATTATATTTCCCCTTTGACGTTGTCTTGTCTGTCCTTCTTTCTGGCTGCTAGAGGCAGATGAATAAACTGAAACGTGTTCTCCATTTACGCCCTTTACGCACGATCCGGCCCGGTCCAGCCGCTCCGCTTCAGCCACTCCTCGAATGAGCTGGCAGTCAGTCCGAGTTCCTCGGCAGAGCGATCTACCTGCGGATCAAGAGATCCGTAGGCCACTTTGCTCTTGGGACAGACAGCAGCCCATTGCATCATCTGCATGGCATCCTCTTTAAAGGCTGGGCCGACAAATGCAGCCGTTAAGTCGCCAAACTCCTCGAATGACGTTTGGGAATGGATGGCCGGTTTCCCGGTTACCCTCGTAAAGGTCTCCGCCATCTCCCGCGGGGTGACCCGTGGGCTCATGACGAGGTACGTCTTGCCCTGGGTCTGGTCGACTCCCAAGGCGAATACTCCTGCGATGAGACAAGCAGCGCACGTCAGGATATGTTCTCGGCTTATCACCTTACTGCTAGAAAGGTAACGCTGGACTTACTTGCGGCAAAAGATCCCATATCATACTCCGGATCCGTCCATTGGGCCACCTGGTCCGAAGGAATCGGATAGCAGAATCTGGTCACGCCGTCCTCTATGAGAAGTAGGGAAAAGTCAGTTTGGCTTCCTGTCATGTTTCGACGAAAAGATGTCCTGGGTTGTGCGGGCGGCCATACCCTGAAGTCGAGAATACTGTCGCCATTGTAGGTTCGTGTAGAAGAAGCCCGGAATGAGAAAGGTGCCTCTCCCCGGCAGCTCTTCCCTGGCGATCTTCTCGATGGCATGTTTGTTGTTCATGTGAAAGATCTTGGGGAATCGGCCGGACGTGGCCTGGATCATGTCAGGCAGGCTGCTGAAAACAAAATGCTGAATGCCGCACTCCTTGGCGGCGCGAACAATGTTACGCCCAGCATCGACTTCATGCTGCATGGACGCCTCGTCGACGATCTCCTTGTCGGGGTGCGACTCGCTGGTGATGGCGAAGACTCCATAGGCGCCAGAAAACGCCTTTCGCAGGGACTCGATGTCGTACACGTGAGTGGCGACCAGCTTCAAGTATCCGCCGTCGGTTTGCTGCTCGGCCAGGAGCTTCTGGGCCTTGGCCGAGCCCGGGTCGCGGGTGCCAGCCCGGACAATCCACGACTTAGACTCGAGCAAGGCCCGAACAACGCCACCGCCCTGGTGTCCGGTCGCTCCAAGGACGACGATGACTCTCGGACTGCTTGACGGCGTCGACATGTTGATAACACGACTTTAGTATCGAACCGATGACGGACGGAGGACGTCACATAGAATCTCTCGGAGCAGCTGGGTATTTGAGGGACGAGGTCGGGGATGGCTTAGGGCGTGACGGCTCTGTAATGAGGAGTGAGCTATTACTGACTCGATTACAAATCATGATGCACAACTCGATTACCAATCATGGTCTTCTTCTGCCCAACTCGTCGACCGAAGAGGATTCGTAACACCTGCATCGACGGCGCACCAGGATGTATGTACACATCGGCGTCATAGTCGAAGCTAATGTCATTGCCCCGGCCCATGATGTGATGGCATGTTTTCTTGAAGTTGTCGTTGCTCCGATCCCGCTTTGTGCGTTGATCTCTGAAAGATGAGATATGGCGGAAAATACGCACGTAGGGTCCATCTGTCAAAACCAAGTCGGGGATGCTTGAGAAGCCAGACCTGGATGGCCGTCCAGGAGCGTCAAATCACAACCTGGGCCGACGAGCAATCCAGCATTAGCTTCAGAGATCCGAGATCAGGAAGCGTACTTCGCAGTTGTTGGATCCCAGTTACGGAAACGGAGTCAAGACCGATAATATGCATCCTCGCATACGTCGCGAGATCAATCCATGCTATTGATGCTTTGTCGGCCTTCGGGTTGCTTTTTAATTCGCCGGCAACGAGGATGTGTGACTAAAGATGTCTCGACTCCTCAGAGTCGGGGTTGTATGTGATGTCGCCATTGACGAAGCCGATATCCATGCTGCGCTTGCCTGTGGAGCCTATCTCTTCGACTTCTGTGTAGGATTCACTCTCTTGGGACTCGCTGCCCCGTCGCTGCTGCCATCGTCGTCGTCGTCTTGGACCAATCTATACACGGCCTGACGACGGGCGTGGCAGCGCGTTGTCGAACCCAGAGGCGGAAAAGGGGGCACCCAGGCTCCCAATGACGATTGAGGTCCGCCCTAGGACAATTCATGGGCGTCAGTGTCTTCAGAACCGCGACCGCTTCACAAAGACCACCCAATTTCGGTCAAGGTTCGGCACGAAGCATAGTGCGGCCTGCATCCCACCGTAGATGGGACCCCTACAGCTGTTGTGGTAGCTCGACGCGTGCTCCTTGGACGCGTGCTTCGAGACGTAAAGGCCGGTTACCGTATGTGTACGTCTTGTCTCACTGTAGAGGGCTGAAGTACTCGTATATGCTGTCGGCTGCTCAGGTATGGCTACTTTCGCAGTCTTTGTTTGCAATCGGTTGGCCATTAGGAATGCAGGTCCGCGGAGAAGTCGGGCGAGTTGGCTCAGCCCCGCCAGCAATTTGCTGATTTACGCCGTTTGCTATCGCTCTGCTTACTTACTAGTCAACGCCTTTTTGTGACGGCCCTCGCACTGATGCGTCGATGATTTGTTCACTGTGGCTAACGCCATCCAATTGGCAATTCATTTCTTTCTTGCCAGCCCCGAGCAGACGAGGTGCTACATCGATTGTAAGCGCGTGTTTGTTTGGTGGAAATAGATTCTCGAACCGATGTCAGAGTCCTTCCTGCAGCAGGTATGGATTTCACTTCAAGAAAAAGTCCCAATACTGCTCAGTGTCGCCGTAGTGGTCTCGTTAGTTCAAGGGCTCTACCAAGCGCTTAGCAATATGGACTACGAAGGTGCTAAAGCCGAATGGATTGAAGGTGTCGCTATCATTGTTGCCATCACCGTTGTTGTCCTTGCAGACGCGTTGAACGGCTGGCAGAAGCAACGTCAATTCGTGAAGCTGAGTGCAAAAAAGGAACATCGATTGGTTAAGGTGGTTTGACCGGTAAAGCGGGCTAATATTTCGGTCCATTACATCCTCGTTGGCGATGTTTTACTCTTAGGACTAAAAAATGTCATTCCTGTGGATGGCATCCTCATCTACGGCCACAAAGTCAACTGCGATGAGTCTTCTGCCACAGGCGAGTTCGACCTGGTCATTTTCGACAGAATCCCCATTCATATTGATCCTCCAATAAATAGAAACTGAATCTTTGCTTTAGGATATATTGCCAAGCTCGGAACTGGGGTTGCCAGGTTTCGCAAGGCTAGAACTCAAATCGCTGGATTTCTTGACAACCTGTGGAATCCCCAGTTATCCAGGGTCACCACCTCCCATTGATCATCCCGTTCATGCTCCTTGATCCTGAAATCTCTGCATTCTGCTAATTCTGGCCTTTATCATATCGTCTCTGTACACGGCTCCGTCGCTTCGCTGGGTATCCCCGTTACTCAACCCTACAGACGCGGCCGGTGCACCTCGCCCCTTAGCAGTTGCCAGATGATCCTTGACAGCGAAGTGTGCTGAGGTGCTTGAGGGTTAGGGTTAGGGTTCATCCCTCACTTTGCAACTCATTCCGAGGCATTATTTATTTCGCTCTAACGGATCCGCTTTACCTTTCAGCCCCAACCTACAAACCTACTTGTACCGCCCAACCAGGTTGATATAGCGAAGCGCAACAATGGTTGAAGACATAAATCTAGATCAGAGCTTCGAATTTGTTAGTCAAGATTCGGTGCCGGCCCATGCTCCCAAGCCCGATGACTCGCCCCAGAAACTCATCACCGACCTCGGCGCATGGCAAAGTACCTCGTGCGTGACTTTGCGGCGCAGTTGCCCCCTCATTGCCCTGCTCTGGGGACCTCCTTGATGGCGCTGTCGCAGAATCATGCCATCAGTGACTGTGAAGTGGACCTGGTGTGGCTTGCCGTCGCCAAGGCTCTCATTGAAGAAGATATAGGAGAACAGATCTTCTGTGTGGTCGATGCCTTGGACGAGATGGACAACTGCGACTTTGACGACATGCTTCAGTCAGAAAACAAAGAAAGGACAGCCTCCTCTCTTGCGATACAACCTCGGCCATGATGGCTATGTAATGTTGAGCGACGATGGCGAGAACATGCTCCGAGCCCTGATGAGCTCCGGCATGGATATAAATGTGAAGGATGAGGAGGGCCGAAACATACTATGGACCATAATCGAGTGGGGACACGAAGGCCTCAACGTCATCAAAAAGTTCATACGCCTCGGCGCTGATCCTAAAGAGCGTGCCAGTGATTCCTTCAGGACGAGACGATACATCTCGTTGAATTGAGACATCCTGTCCATGGTCTCACGTTTCAAGACCAATTTCAACCTCTCGTCATGGCCGGGCGGAAGTCCGTCCTTGATATCAAGACAGGCAGTTTTTAGCAAAGATGAAAAGCGGAACGGCTATGTTGACAAGGCTCTGGAAGTTCGTCTGAGAGGGCCAACCGTCCAGTTGCTTGTAATTGTTCCGGATCTCTTCCAATCTGGATCGTAAGTATTCGATAATGTCGTTCCCGATGGTACGTTCATCATCCTTATCCAGACGTAGAGGTATGTAGGCGACATTGATTTTGGCAAACTCCCTAGGAACCGAGCCTTCTAGTCAGCTCATCACGAAGAACTTCAGTGGGATCGATGGCGATTGCATCGCTTTCTGCAAGAGGCCAATAATGATCTCCGCATAGTCATTATTATAGCATTCGTCGAGAGCATCGACTCTGACCACCATTGTGCGAAGGGAGCCTGCGAATTATGCTTGACTCCTTCCTGAGGCTTTCGGATGAGCTCGTTGTACTGTTGATTGATTTTGTTATTAGTATACCCTGCAGACCTCAGCTAAGCAAACATCATACAGTATTGGAGTTGGTCGATGAATAGGCAGCATGATCTAGTTGATCCGCTTGATTGATACAATGGAAGAAGAATTATTAGAACACTGTATCTGCGCACGGGTGGCGTGCGTGAATTGGCGTTCGGGTTGCCGCTTCTTCACCTTGCATCACAGCATCAAACTATCCAACGACTGTCCTTTCCCACCAACCCTCCAGCTTCAGACGCACCAAGCTACCCAGATGAGTCGAGCCGTCGGTTTGCACAGCCCCATCATCCATGTCGCGCAGTATACGGTCGATGTAACTCCCAGCACCACTCAGCTGAAGAATCTTACATATCGCGTGATGAACGGCGAGAAGCCGAGCCGATGAAGGATCGATCGCCCGCTTAGGGCTGAGGTAGAGTTGACGGGTTATGGGGAACATCGCCCTCCGTAATGTCCGACGTTGGGTAGTATCAATCCGATAGCTATGAGGCTCGTGCATGGGTTCAGGCAGGGACTCGAAAAAGACTTTGAAACTGCCAAATTGTCGATGGAGATCAATCCGTAAGATAAGGGCATTCAGAGGGCGGTCAATATTAGAATCTTCGATTAGATGGATGATGCCATAATCGAACATATTGAGTAGTTCACGTGCTGTTTTCTTAGATTCATCCTGATGGCTTATTAGCTAAAGCCTTTTATTTCTCAGGTTGGCATACCAGCATGTCGTTTCCTGTCGTAGTCATAATCGAGTGAGGAATTATATGGGCAACCTCTAATTCGGCGAATGACTCGGGATCCTGATCTCTAAGAAACTGTCCCTCGTCGTCTAAGGCAGAGTCTTCTCCGCTATCCTCCAAGCGTCCCTCGGCTTCTACCAAGTCAAAGTGGCCAGAAATCATGCAATGATGTATGTCGCGAATGAGGCAATCACGTCTCAGCGAGGCCACTCTTTGGATAGGTCCTAAAGTAGAAATTTTGTTTGGAACCTGTGAGGATTGCGCTGGCGAGGGTTGCGGTGTCTTCCTGGCAGATGCCTTGACTAGAGCATGATTAGCGTGGACTTTAAGACCGTGGCGGTGATCAACTACGTGGGAGAAGAAAGTTTTCGTTCAAATAATCAGCGAAGGAGTTCAACCTTGACCGAATCTCCTCCACTATCGTCGCATCATGGTAGTCAATTGAGTCGTCAGCGGGAGTGTTCCGAGCGAGCATATTCAAATATCAAGCGAACTAGTTTGGTACGGTCGAATGGTTTCTCTGTGGTCGAGGAGCTCTCGAAGTGGTTGATGATGCTGCAGAAAACAGCCTCGGCCCTGTCACGTTCACCGGGACTCACTTCGTCGGCGAAGGCTTCAATAACTCCTTCAAGCGGCATTCGATAGCGACGGCGAGGCGCAGAGGGATCCATTCTTGATAATCCCAGATTCTTCGTAGTTGAAAGGATAAAGAAAAGTGCTGAGGCAAAGAATGGATCCTTAACCGATGTCCCACTGGCTGAGCTGGGTTTGAATGTCACGGGGTCCGTTAACCGAGTAGCATAGCATTTACTACCTCAGAAATCAATTGTACAAATACAGCCAAGGTGAGTTAGTGGAATGGTGAAACTCGTGCAGGCAGTCGATGGAGACATTTTATTTCGCCCAAATTCAAACAAATACATTAATGTATACAGTAAGATAAGAACTGCATTACTGTGGGTGCTACTGGCACAACGAGGGCTAGTGATTTTGACCGTTACGACCCCAAATTTTCCCCAGCAGCTTCAGGAGTGAAGGATACTGCAATATTCAGTAGTAGGGGCCCTAACAAGTCCAGCAAGAACTCCCAAGGTGAATACATCCCTGGCCGTATCAAGCCAGACGTCGTTGCGCCAGGCGTCGCCATACTGTCGACGGCTTCGCGATCGGTCTCGAACGGCCAGCGTACCATCATCAGACGATGGCACGGGGGAGTCCGAGGATGAGGACTGGTTCTTCATGTCGGGGACTAGTATGGCCACGTCGCTTGTAGCAGGCTGTGTGGCTCTAATGCGCGAGGCAGTGCAGAAGAAGAACGGAAAGCAACACCGCAGTGCAGCTCTGATCAAGGCTCTGCTGGTTAACGGGGCTATCAACTACTCCAGCCCGGACGGCCCCGGCTTTGACTACCAGCAAGGCTTTGGGCAGGTTGGTATTGACAAGTCTATCGCCATGATCGAGAATGGGACGTTGACGACGGAAATCAACTGGAGACGAGTAATTGGGCCGCACCTCTACTCCGTCAGATTCCAGACACGGAACGGCAATGGGAAAATCTTGAGATCCCCCTTCCCAGCGAGCGCCATCGACTCGTCGCCACTCTAGTATATCCCGATCCGCCACATGCTCTGCTTAAGAACGACGTGAACCTCATTGTGCGGGCTGGTGGGGAAGAAAGGCACGGAAACATGGGCAGTTCACAGGGTTTTGACCATACCAGTAAGCGGGTGCCACGTCTCGCCTATTGAAGTTATGCTGACCGCGCTGCAGACAATGTCGAAAAGGTTATTTGGGACGACGTGCCTGGTACGACGGCCGTGGTTGTTTGCGTTTCCGGTTTCACGAAAATAGGCTCGGAGCAATCGTTTGCAGTGGCGTGGGATATTTAAGCCTTGTCTGAGTAGTGATGTATGGGTCGCACTGATCAGTTTCGACGGGGACTTGAAACGATCCGTGTTAAAGGTCGATGTGGCCAAGGTGAGAATGCCAGCACTAGCATTATTAAGTTCTCGTTCAACTACTATCTTAACATAACCTCACACTTTTGTCCCTTTGGAACGATAACAAACATATTAAAAAAGTCCATATCGCTGTCAGACATCGTTTCGGCCAGCTTCAACCCCTTACAAGACCTGAACAGACCAGCTACTGCATGGAGCATCATCACGTCAGCCAAATGCATGCCCAAGCAGATCCTGCTGCCGGCTCCGTAAGGAAACAGGGCCGTCTTCTGCTCTGGCTTCAAATTGGCCTCCAGGAAGCGATCCGGGTCGAATGTCTCAGGCGACGGCCAGAGGTCAGCATTGCGATGTACGGTATACGCCTGCGTTACGACTGTCGAGCCAGGCGGGATGGTGTGGCCTGCAGCCTGCAGCGGCGCCGACTGGGGCACGACACGCTGCAAGCCTCCTGGGATCGCCGTGTAGAGACGCAAAGACTCCTGTATGACGGCCTTGAGGTAAGGCAATTCCTTGAGACGGGCAGTATTGTAGCCTTCCTCGAGCTGGGCGACTTCGTCCTCGAGCTTCTGCTGAACCTCGGGATTCTTCAGTACGGCCCAGATCAGATAGGCAAGAGTGATGGCAGTGGTGCCGGCGCCGGCCAGGATGAGGCCGAGCACCTCAAAAGCCGTGGTGGCATCTGTGTCAGCGCTCTCTTCCTGGATGAGTGCCGTGAAGACGTTTGCCTTGGAGCCTTTCCGCTCCCGAATGTCGCGTACAACGCCAGCGCAGTAGGTATGGATCCGCACCTCTGCATCGGCCATGTCTTGGAAGCTGCGCACGAAGCGACGGGCGAGGGGCCAAGCAGGCCCCAGAACGGATCTGACGACGTTGATGATATTCAGGATTTCGAGGTCCTCAAAGAAGCCGGTTTTCTGTACATGACGGATCAGCGAGACAGATACAGGCACAGGCATTGAAGACGGGCACATGGCTCACCTCGCCTGCTTCGGTCAGGCCAAAGTCATTCCCGGTGGCAATGTGACCGACAACGTCACTACTTGCCAGGTTCAGCCACTTGTAGGCATCGCCCGTCCCCGCCAACGCATCCTGCTTCAGATTGGCAACCGCTTTCTGGATTTTATCTTGAACCAACCATTCCCAGTTGGTGCGAAGCGCGGCGGGGCTCAACGCCGGGTTGAGCACCCGCCTTCTGGAGGCATGGATCTTGGGGTTGAGCGTGGAAAAGACGTCTTCCACCGGAGACTTGGTAAAGTCCTTGTACCACTTGTGCTTCAGGAACCCGTTTCCGATCTTGTGGATGGTCTTGAAACCCTTTACGTCGGCAACATCCACCTCGCTATACGAGATTCGGACGACCGGCCCGTACTTCTTGTGAAGGCCATCCACATAGAAGATGCGCCGTCCTCGCAGAGTGTGAAAGGTAAGAACCAGGTTGGTGAGACGGTTATACCATGGTCCTGGTATCCAGCGCAGATGGCTACTGAGCAAACAATAGACGACCTGGAATTTGCACCGTCAGACTGGACAACCAAGGATCCTGGTTGCTTGCTTGACTGACCCAGAGCATCGAGAGCACAACGGAAGAGTAGGCCCAGGTGCCAACAGAGTTTAGGCCATCAAGGTGCTGAGAAATAGAAGCCATGGCGGCTTGTGTGAAGAATAGATGAGTGGCAAGACTGGTCTGCTCAACGTCTGTGATTAGCGAAACTTGTGCTGATGCAGCGTGCTCCATCTGGCGAATAGTTCTGGCGTTTTGTAGTCGTTGATAACAGAGGTCCAGGGCCTGATGCGGGTGACCGGGTATCTATCTGCAGCGTATCCGGATCCTCGGATTCCGGACTGCAGGCCAAAAAGGAGCATCTGAAGCTCTACTATGCGTGCGGAGGCTGGGTTATCAGTCTCGTACGTTCCCGTAAGTTGAACTGCTTCCCTGCATGGTTCACTTTATCTAGGCTTCTTTTGACCTGACAACACCCGCCACGTCATGGACAAGCAGGTATTCAGGCATCGGAAGACCAGAACCGGCTGCGTCCAGTGCAAGGGACGTCGCGTCAAGGTGGGTGACGGTCTGACCCCGGCCGGCATAGACGGATTCCGGCTCCATCAGAATCCGTCACTGACGCTCGAGTCAACCAGTGCGACAAGAAGAAGCCAAGCTGCTTCAACTGTATCCGCACCGCACGGCCGTGCAGCTTCGCCTACACGGCCCCTCCATCCCCGACCATGGAGTCACGCCACCAGCAGTCATCACCATAGCGTATTCAACCTCGCCGATCTGCGGCTTATCCATCACTTTACCATTATCGCTGCTGGCAACCTGGTCGATGTGGTGGCCGTGTAAGACCTATAGTCTACTGTCAGCATCGAGCTCGCCTTCCACTATAAGTTTCTACTCTATGATGTCCTCGCCTCCAGTGCGCTGTATCTCACTTATATTTCGGCTTCGCTTCCGGCCAATTATGTGTCTTGTCCTGTAGCTGAGCATTACGCCATCGCCTTGTGCTGTGTAAAAGGCGAGATGCAGCACGTTGATGCATACATCTATAGTAAAGTCCTCCGCGACCTTCAACAGTCCTGCTAATTTAAGGAAACGAGTGAAAATACGCGCCATGATCCCTTCTTAACTCTTATGTCGAAAGTGGTCACATCCCTCATTTGACTGTACTGTGTGCGTGATAAGGCCCTTGATTCGACTCATTAAGTAACGGCATCCGTTAGCCCTGCTTTTACTATACTATAGCCTTACACTGGTAGAGAGGCTATTAGGACACTGATGGGCTCACGGCATAGTCGCCTAGACCTAGGATGCCATCCTTCCCTGTATCCCACCCAAGCATTGGCCAGAAGATGAAGTTTCATATTGTTAGTTACTAGGAAGTCGCTGGGGAGCTTGGGAGTGAGCAATCGAAAGGGGAGATAGAATCATGGATGAAAATAATTAAATGACCAACTCCTAAAAGATTAAATAGCCGTCGTGGTAACACGTGTGTTTTGAATCGCATATACCTTTACGTGAACTTTTCATGCCCTCTCTAATCTACATATGCAAAATTCTCCACTGATCCAAGCCTTCAAGTCTACCTTGTCCACATATAATGTTCACTGACACACTACCATAACCATTGTTTACGTCCTCTCAAGATGGCAAACAGTAATTCTAGGGATCTGTGATACAAGGTGTCCTTCTTTCGCGGGTTCGTGATGCTATGTCTGAGACCAGAAATCAATAATCCAAGTCCAGGGAGCCCTAAAATTCCAAAGTCAGACATCATCATCTTGTCTATAGTCATCTTTTACTTACGTATTGGGGGCGGACGGCCATGGCTTCGTCATAGTACCGATCAATCTGTTTCAGTCTCTTCTGACTCCGCGGAACGATGTTGATGGGCATCTCGACACCTGCAATTCCAGGAATGTAATGGGGGAAGTCTTCCATCTGGATTGGGTATTTAGCTCGAGGCGCGGGCTTGATATCAAACGCCCACGCGGTCCGCATAATGGCAATGGCGAAAGACCGTTCGGCAACGTGCATTCCAGGGCCTATGTGCATTGTTAGATGAGTTTGGATGCTTCATATTGTAGCCTTCCTTACATGCTCTTCTTCCTACACCAAACGCGAAATGGTCTCGCTGGTTGACATCTGCGAGATTCGCGCTTTCTTGGGACTACATCACGCATTAGAGATTACAGATAGCATGACCTAGAAGGAGGTGCCCAACTCACGTTTCGAGTATCGCCGGCATATCGTTCGGGCTTGAAATCTCTCGCGTCTTCATAGACGGCAGGATCATGGCCGATTGCCCTATTAATCCAAGTTAATTGCATGGACGGCGCCGATCTTGTTTATCCCAGCTTCAACTTACCAGGAATTGAGCTTGAGACGTGATCCCTTGGGAATGATGTAGCCATCGAATTCCACGTCCTTGGTGCTTTGGTGCGCCAACATGCCGATGGAAACTGGTGGCCGGAGGCGCCATACTTCCTTCATGACACATCGAATGTGGGGGATATCAGTGAAATCTGACCACATAGGCAGACGGTCACCACAATGCTTGTCTGGTTGTTGATTTAACGTTAGAACGCCCTTACATCTTTTCTTTTGGTTGGGGTGGGGGAAAGGGTTCGCTCAGGGATAAATCTTCCTTACCTATCAAAGCTTGAATCTTCTTGTATGCTTGCGGATTTTCCAGCATCAATTCCATGAATGCCCACGCGGCCATGCGACTCTAAGACGTGTTAATGACCAATTGTTAGAGCCTGCATTTACGAAGCCATACCGTATCAGCACCGCCCAATACAAGCATCAAGGCCAAGTAAGCAGCCTCTTCCTCAGAGGGGACACCCGCAAGGTTCTCGTCTTGAAGGACACGGGAGAGGAAGCAGTCAGGAGCGCGGTCTTCTTTGGTCAGGGTTTTCAGATACTACACGAGCCGGTGAGTTAGGGCCCATCACATTAAAGGGCCTGGACTATTAAGATACGAGAGTCAAGGGAACGAACCGTTAATCTTTCCATCGACCACTTAATGTCCCGTTGAAATCGCTCATCTCCTTGAATTTGCGACTTTCGGAAAAAATTAGGGAGGTGGTCCAGCAATGGGAAACTGTCGACCAGCTCAGCGCCGGGATTGATGCCTTATAGAGTCAGTAAAGACTACAGCTGATAAGAATGTGTTTTGAAAATACCCTCAATCTGTGTTGCACCGGTCTCTGTTCAGCAGGTTAGCGACCTTTATTTTTTGTCAAGTATCGGCCATCTTACCATATAGGTACCCAATGCTGGGACTGTCCGAGGTTTTGATCTTGAGAAGTCAGTATCCGGCTGGAGAGCATGGGTCATCTTGGATAACCTACTTCAAGACCGAATAGCTGTGTCGAAAATGTACTGTAAATATAGCGGCCCATTTTGTCCCACAACGTTTGTTTATTGGTACCAGCGTCAGGATCATGGGCGACTTCATGGATGAACTTCAAGACCTCAAACTCAAGAAAGCTAAGAAGACGGAGAGTCAGTGCAGTCCTCGGGGGATAGAGGCGCTATCAGTTGACCTACGGAACAGCGAGTTCCGCCTTGGACAAGCTGGTCAGGTTCTGGTTGGTAACCCGTCGTTGTTCCTAACCATGAGTTTAGCAGGCTAGAATGTCCGAGTCTCTGTGGATCAGCTCACCTTCCAACGTGGGTTGCTAGCGGGAAGCAGCAGCATGTTCCAATTACCGCAGATGTGTTCTGAAGAGACGATCCATCGTGGCCTCTCTGCCGTGACTATGGTGTTTGTATCCATAATTTGCTTAGCAGCACGGCGACTGTTGATGTAGTACTCATCACTGAAACCAGAACGGATAAGCATGACATCTCCATGCTGCCTAGCCCAGTCTTCAAACAACAAATGCAGGCGCTTGCTCTTGGCTGCGCTGACAATGTCCAGCAAGTTGCCAAGAATGGGCCATCCCTTCGGGCTAGGAGGCAAATTCTTGGATGACTTGGCAATTGATAGGCGGAAAAGGAGAAAGGCTAGAGCGGAGGCGATGGCAAATGCAAGGGGCGAATACTTCCCCTGCAAAGCGAGTGAGACGAGGTCGAAGCGGGCTGCCAACATTGTGAAAGGCGGCAATACCAGGATTGGAAGATTCCTGTCTAAGAGATATGAGTGTTGTATTTGCACAAAATGACAAAAGACCAGCAAGTTCAAATTTAAACCATCTTCAACTTCCCATATATGATTAATGGCCTACACGGCTTTTCACATTAAACGGACAAGAGATGAAGTGGATGCACCAAAAGTCATCTTGATTGTCTCGGCACGTTTGTTATCAGCCCGGAGCGAGGAATGCAGCCGCATCCCTTCGGCCCCATGTTCTAGACCAATCGCTCTCAAGTTCGGATAGCATGTATTCCGGATCCCGGCATCCCGTGGAATCGAAGCTCCCCACCGAGGGGAAGTCTGGGTGTTCCGGCCGAGCCAATGAATCCGCGACAAGGGACGAGGGCAACTTCGCGTTAGCTCAACGCATTCCAGCCACTAACTACATTGAGTCAGCTACCAGTCATAACATTGAAAGATGCGGGATCGATACGGAGCCAGGGTCGGTCTTACAAAAGCCGGTCGATTGCAAGCTCCGTTTGGTTGATTTCTTGCGTTGTCGTACAAATCTTAGCCTCCCCGTGATTGTTGCTGCTCGGTCGCAACGTCGAACACATCATGGCTTCGGCGTACCCAGAGCTGGGAACGTTTGTTCGCAACCTGACCACCTCGTCGTCTGTACCATCCATCCGTTTTCAGAACGACATCTGGATCTACGTCATTACTCTCATTGTCCTGTCAAGTTCTGTCACGATCTTGCTCCCTTTGGCACAGCGAGAGGTCAAGGTTCCGATCCCGCTCGCAGCCAACGTCGCGAACAAAAAGAGCAGGAAGGAAGCATACTGTTTCGACTCACGAGCGACTCTAAAACAGGGATATGACCAGGTAAAGCATTTCGCCACGCATCTTTTAGACCATCTTGAACACTGACATGTTTCAGTTCAAAGATAAACCATTTGGTGTTGATTCTATGGAAGGTAAATCGATGAGCCCACCATTCAGGGACGCCGTGCCTGACGCAGAACAACAACAACAGGAGTCAAGTTGATCGTACCAATGAGCTTCCTGGACAAGCTTCGAAGTCACCCGTCGCTAAGTTTCCAGAAGTCAATCGATAATGTAAGCAAGTCAACAGAGTGGTATCTCGGACTCGTGATTAATTTGGTCAAGGATCTCATGAGGGCATACACTGGAATCGGTGGTATTGATACCTTTGGTGTAAATGTCATCACCAAGAACTTCAACCCTACTATACGTAAGTTGATGACGACGAAGGAGTATGCTTGGGTAAACCAGCTGATCAGTCATCTAGCCGCTTTCGTGCCTCATCTCCATCGCCTCGTTCGCGAGAATCTTCCAGCTACACTCGGACCGGCAAAGGGTACACTCAAAATGCAACCCCCCCAATGACATAAAAGTATATGATAAAGCTAACCAAGCACGCATGCGATATAGGTTGGACTGCAACCAATCTCCATCACGGTCTCACACACGTCATATGTAAAGCATCTGCGTTTGTCATGCACGACGAGGAAGCCAGCAACAATTCCGACTGGTTAAAAATCATCGAAGACTATGTCATCCAGGCTGCCGGTTACGCACAAGCCCTCAAGACCTGGCCGCCCTTCTTGCGCCCGTTCGTGTGCCGGTTTTTGCCTCATCGCAGAGAGATGTCACGGCAATGGAGCTCGGCGAGGGCTATTGTCAAAGCCACATTGGATGCCAAAAGGTCTGGAGCGAAGTCCATCTCAAACCCACCTACTATTCTCGATCATCTCACTTCAGGACCCAATGAAGAGCGGATTCGGGATCTCGACGCACAACTGCAGCAGCAGTTGCTTCTCGCCGTTGCCAGTATCCATACAACTAGCTCTTCGGTTCTTCATTGCTTGTATGACCTGGCTGCTCGTCCCGAATACGTGAGCGAGCTTCGCCAAGAGGCTAAAGAAGTACTGGAAGCATGCGGTGGAGTCTTCACCAAGGAGGGTCTGGGCAGATTGGAGAAGCTTGATAGCTTTATGAAGGAGAGTCAGCGACTATGCTCTCCTGATCTAAGTGAGTCTCAAAAGAATGCTTCAATCGGTGCTTCACGCATGCTAACAAGTTCTTCACAGCCACATTTCAGCGAATGGCCGTTAAGCCCCTCACCCTCCCTGACGGGACGTACGTTCCCGCAAAGACCAAACTAGAGATCGCTACCAGCGCCATCAACATTGACGGAACCTATTTCGAGAACCCAGAGACATTCGACGGTCTTCGGTTCTACCGCCGACGTCAAAACGGCGAATCTAACTTGATCTACACAAGCGTGGGCAGAACTAATCTCGGATGGGGCGTTGGAAGACACGCCTGTCCTGGCCGATTCCTTGCTGATGTTGAAATCAAGATCATCATTGCTGAGCTGCTACTCCGCTATGACATCAAGAATCCGGAAGGACAGGGGCGCTACAAGAACTTTGAGTTTGAGGCTATTGTATTCCCGGACCCGGAGGCGAAGATTATGTTGAAGGCAATCGAGTAGTTGTCTACTAGTCATTTCTTCAAGACCATAGATCGTATCAACGTGGAAGAGCTTTTTGTTTGTCTGAGTACTCGTCTACGTAACATAATCTTCTTTTCTTAAAGTAAGCGATATGTCCGACAGAGACTGTAATTATCGCTAGTCATCCAGACAGTCTCGGCCTGAACTTGCTTGTGTCTGATGCGTAGATCTTTCTTCGTGTAGAGGTCCACTGGGTATACCAAGCATCTTATTTTGAACATTCCAAGCTGCAGGAAAGACAGAAAATACCCATTCAAGACATTGCGAAAGTCTAAGAATTGTACACTGCGCATAGAAATTCGTCTTTGAACGAGTCAAGAACAATCTTCAATGTAGATTCTGAAAGCTAAGTGTCCAAGTTTTGTATCTTATTACTGAGTGAAAACTACTGGGTTTGCAGTCAACAGCAAGATAACCCCATCCCACCTTCAGTGAAGGCCCATGGTCGCTTCGTCACTCTGACGATGATGCCTTCTCTGCTGCCTGCCGCGCAATCTCTTGAAGGAAGTATGCAATGATAGTGTTGCTCTTTGCATCTCCAGGAGGAACCATCTGGCTAGCAAGCACTCCGGCAACACCAAGATCCCGGTTTACGAACCAAGCCAGATGAGGCATCCCACCCCAGGTGAGAGTGTTTTTAGGTAGATTGGTTGTATCCTTGCGTGTTACTACGCCCCCAATACCAAAGCTAACGGCCATGGTGCCATCGCCGTTCAAGGGACCCTCTCCGATGAGATTCTGATACATGAACTACGGATCGGTTCGTTAGTACCGTAGTACATCTCGCATTGAATTCCACCGAACAGAGCTTGAGCTTACCTGCATTCCCACAAGTCCCTTGTTCACACCATCGTGGAACTCGAATTGGGGTGTAAACATGGTCTCGATCGTGTCTAATTTGAGTAGAACTGGGGACTTGCTGGCCAGATCACCAATGACCTTAATCAGATCTGGGACAGTTGAAAATAAGCCGAGGCCGCCACAGTCGTCTTCGGCGTCTTCGGGATACGTCCAGTTCTCGGTGGCAGGTTCGAAGCTGCCATCTGAGCTGCGCATTACCATTTGCAACCGCCTCTTCTCAAGTTCCGGCTTGTCCTTGGGGTGAAACGTGGAGTCAGTGATGCCCAGGGGACGGAAGATGTTCTCTTCCATGTAGTGTCCCAAGGTTTTCCCGCCATTGAGCCTCGAAACTAGCAAGCCTGTCCATTCTAAGCTGCTGCCGTACTGCCAGCTTTCCCCTGCTTCAAATAGACGAGGGGTGGCGTAGGCTTGGAGCAGATTTCCACATTTCCACATGGGAGAAAGACCCTGCGTCTCCTTTCGCCAGCGAGCGAGAAGAGGGTTCTGCCCGTCGTAAGCTAAGCCGCTGGTGTGTGTAAGTAGGTGCCGCAGCGTGATGGCCTTCTTCGCCGGCTCGTAGGCCAAGGAGCCATCCGCAGCGGCGGAGATGATGGGCTGCTTGGCGAGCTCAGGAAGGTGGCCAGACAAGTCATCGTCAAGACCAACGAGGCCGCGTTCAACGCACTGGAGCGCGCTGATGGTGGTCAGGGGCTTTGTGACGGAATAACAGGAAAAGAAGGCATCATGAGGCACGCTTTCTTCCGATGCCAAGGATCTACGTCCTGCTTGGTTCTGATAAAAAATGCTTCCTATGCCTGTTAAACAAGACCAGGATAGGAGATGGATTCGCAGTATTGAGACGTACCTGAAGCATCAACTGCAGCGATTACAACACCAAACAGATCATTTGAGTCGCTTGCTGTGCGCTTGCTGAGAAGCTCATTGAATTCCGATACTGAAGTCGACATAGTGAGAGGTGAATAACCAGGAGGTTTCTTGCTGATTGCTTGCTTTGCGATGTTGGCTGGCCCGGTAAGGATGTGTATGTGTAGGTGATTTCCTTAATCAGGTTGATGCGAACAACAAACCTGTAATCAATGCATACTCATCCGATACTTCGGTACGGTCTGAGCCATCGATTGGACAGCCGCAGCTCCGCGGTTCCGCAGTTCCGGCAGATAAATGTCCGAGATAACCGTGATCATGACTTCATCGTTGATCCGAAATAAGTCAGGATGGAGATGGATAACCGTCCGTCCTTGAGAGGTTACTACGGATCCCGACACGCCAGAGTCCGGCCGGATCCGCTCGGTCCGACCAGTCCTAATCATATCGCCAGGCGGAAAGTCTAGCTCAGACTCGGATAAGACATGTGTAAATCAGTCTTGGCTTAAGCCTATCGCAGCCAATGAAACGTTCCTCTCATGTAGAGTCATTATACCACCCGCTTCTCACCCCACATTAGGCCATAATTCCGATTTAGGTTAGACTATCATCTAGACTTAGACAGACCAGTCTCCCTCACTAACAAAGGAGGGAGTAGGATATCCACGCACATAGTTAATCATCACAAAAAGAGTATTCTGCGTATATCTTTCCAAGCTCTTGCTTGGTAAGTTTGAGACGTCCCTTAGAATACGATTAAAGTGCACGGCGACCAGGTCAGTGGGGATGGTATAGATAAACTCTTTCAGTCAACGTCGGAGCCCTTTGTTCTATTACTCACCAGTTTCAAAGATGCGAGAAGTTAGAAAGGATTACGATCCTCAAAACATGATGAGAGGCGTGCGTTGATTTGTAATCGACAGGCCTAAATTGGTTAGGTGGCTGGCATTCCCGCGCCAACTTTCTGGTGGTGCAGCATTCTTAGCCGAACCTAAAGCACCAAGTTTCACTAATTAGGGTCTTTATGCAGATTGAGGCTTCGTTTATTGAGTCTATACACAACCATCGACTTCAAATATTGGCGACGCAAACACCCCACTCAACGTTCATTCGTCCTGAGGGAACTTTGCACCGCCTTGCTTCCTGATCTCATCCATGATCCTCGTAACCAACATGGTCTGTGACCAGGGCATCATACTGCTCATGGTCCGGCCAGCAGCTATATCCAGCGCAACTTCGTCTGCTTCCCAGTAGAACCCCATTCCTCCAGGGCTCTCGCACTCGTACTTTTCTCCTCTTTCTTCCTCACCCTCTCCATGCGTAATGTTACTCCCCTTCTTTTTGTTGGCGTGAACGGTAAAATGAGTAGGCAACGGCGGAGCCATCCCGGATAGAGTGATGTGACCGTCGGTACCGTCAATACGACAGAAATCTCCCTTCTCTCTCGTCGAGACCGAGGTGCAGGACAAAACCGCCTGAAGCCCGTCCGTACCGAATTGCATGAGAGCTCCGGTCGCGATGTCGACATACTGGGCTTCTGCAACTGTTTCAAGAGTCTGCGATGCCAGGATTTTGGGAAGATCCCCTCCTTCAAAGGAGCCTCCATCGTCATCCTTTTCCGAGTCCTGGGTACCAGCAGCGATGAGTGCCCAGTTGACCAAGTAGACGCCCATGTCCAGCAACGACCCTGCACCTAGTCTCGGATCCTTATATCTGCTACTCCATGGTAGCGAGGCGACATCAACATGGAAGCCGAAGTCAGAGACAACTCTCAAGACGCGCCCAATTGCCTTGTCCTCGTGGATGACCTTGATCAACTGTTTCGTAACTGGCAATGCCCGGGTCCATAGACCCTCTCCAACCCAGACGTTTGCGGCGCGTGCAGCCTTGAATATGACTCGGGCCTCTTTGGCGTTCATAGCGAGTGGTTTCTCGCAAAGGACATGTTTGCCCGCTCTGATTGCAGCTAAGCACTCCGTCATATGCACGCCGTGGGGGACTGCGATGTGAACTATGTCCACTTCGGGGTCGGCATAGACCTCTGCATGAGAGGTGTAAAGTTTGGTGTCTCGTGGGACGCCGACTTTCTCAGCCAACGCAGCCGCGTTGGTCGAACCGATGGCGCCTACAATGTGGCGGGCTGCGGCATTCTTTCGAGGCAGAAGGAGATCTCTGGCGAACCAGGCTGCGACTGTCCCGGAGCCAATAATGCCCCAACGAAGGACAGGGATGCCTGAGGAGAATTCGGTGACAGACATTGTGTTCTGTGTGTACGGATCGGATGTACGGATCAGTTGTACAAGCAGAATCACTTGGCTGTCGACGGAGGAAGAAATAGTCGCCATGATGGGCCGCTTTAGTCGCCGGACTGTGGGTTCCCGGCGGCCGGAATCAAGCTCCATTGGGCCACGCCAGTTTCTGCCACCACGGGATGAGTCGGATCATGCAGGTTCCAGGTTTCCGGATAGGTCAACTCCGTTGGTATTGACTTAGCCTCCCGATTATCTGAATGTTGTATACTAACTAAATTGAGCGATCGCGACCTGCCTTACTACATGGCACAAACGACAGGGAGCCTCGAAACCAGTAAGTGGCGGCTGGTCGGTGTTGCTCTCGCAACCTTTGCTCGAATATCGGCCTTGAAGATTACCTCCCAGATGCAGTTTCAATTACTTCTCTCCTGTTTCCGTATCTTTGAGCGACGAACTTTCCCCCGCGACACTGTCCGATTGGAGAACTCCGTCAATCTCCTTGATCGGGCCAACAAAGCGGCCCCGGGCGTAGGTTAGGTAAAGCACCGAAGACACAAGCAGCACTCCCCCCAAAATAGCCGAAGAATAGTTCCTGCAACTGTTTTAGCTTCGGTCCAGCCTTTCAACTGTTGATTGGGTGGCTTACATGTTTGCCGGAGTTACGGGCATGTAGATCGGAAAGGTAAAGAAGAGCAATCCCATGATGCACCAGCAAAGCGCACCAGCATTGACAACGTAACCGACAACTCGTGGCATCTTCCACGGACCGTACGGTATCTTCCCTCGCTGAAACAGATGTAGGACGATGGGGATCGCGTACGAGCTCATCTGGAGAACCAGGATGCCCGATATGATGCCGTAGAAAGCAGTGACGTTGCCGATGTAGATGCAGCCAAACGCGCACTCGACAATGCAGATGACAATGATGGGCCAAACAGGAACATCCCATACAGGATGCACCCTGCCGAATACTTCGGGAAAAGCGTTATCGCGCGCCATAGACCAGATAGTGCGAGCGCATGCTCCGTTGAGATCGATAGCGCTCAAAAAGGCGACCGCACTTAGCCCAAGATTGAGAAAGACGGCAGCTCCGGTGTTTTTAGTCGCGTTCAGCAAAATCTGAAAGATGGGCATCAGTGATCCAAACCGCGTCGAGACTAATTCTTCGATGCTTCCCATGGTGAAGAGCAGCGTGATGATCCAGGGCAGCGTTGCGACCGCGTTTCCAATGACACTGTACATCACTAAAGTTCATTGTCAGCATGCTTCATAAGCATCTTCTTCTCTAGATGGCCGCTTACTTGCTCTGGGGATGTCTCTCGTGGCATGATTCATCTCCTCACTGAAGTGGGCTGGAGCTTCAACAGCGACAAACCCGATGACTAGGCCTAGGACACCAATGAGAAAGGAGACGCCATCACTGGACCAACCAGAGACGTTCTGAAAGTTGGTGAAGACATAGGATGCCGAGTTGAAGTTCGGGGACGTGCACGCGAGTAACGTAATTATCACCGCGATATAGAAGACGGCTTGGTGAACCATGACTGGTATGAAATGTGAGCCAGGGACGATAAATGGGTACAATCCAGTCTCACTTACCGTAGATATTCATTACGTGGTAGAATCGAACGCCGAATATGTTCACCAATCCGTTGACCAGGGCGGATGCGATGAATATCTAAGCATGGCGCCGTACGTGAGCAATCATGATGGGATAGAAGTAGCCGGGGACTCGCTTCTTACCATGGTGACATGCCACTGCTCAGGCACATACTCTGGATTACACGCCATGGCGAATACCTGGACCTGAATGGAGAAGGCAAAGATGCTTCCCACAACGCCCAGAAGCATGGACGAGAAGGCCATCCAGCCTGTCATCCACGACAGCAGAGGTCGCCAGCCGTCGTTGGACAGCTCGGCTACCCAGTGGTACTGTCCGCCGGAAGATGGCCATATACTGAACCGTGTCAGTGAGAAAGAGTTGATGCACAAACACACGGCTTATCGTGTTACCTCGCCAGCTCAGCCAAGGAGGCCGTCACCAGGAGCATGCCCAGGGCCGCCGCGACGAAGCCCCATATGAACGTCACGGCGCCGCCCGACACCAACGTTGGAAGAAGGGAGGCGGAGATGGCACACCACTGCAACCGAAATGGGCAATTAGCAATGCCTCGGGCGGAGGAGGAAGGGGTTCGGTTCATGCCGTTGAAGAGATGCAGACGCCAATTGCCACCACGGACCAAATGTTGTATCTCCGATCGAAGGCCTGTGTCTTGCCAATGGCCGCCAGGCCAGCGGCGTCATCGGAGAACTTGACAGCATGGAGATGCTGTGGCTCCTGGTCGGGCTTCATGATGGTGGCGGGTGAGTGATTGGTGCCCGTGCGAACAGCTGTTGGCCGAACTGATTGATGGCAGAAATGATGATGGCAATATCACAGATCAAGCGTTGCCTCGGTCATGTGTGCGTAAGAGCTGACATTTATACTTGGATGCGACCCGGGGCAAAGCAGCTGCGGCATCTCGAGGTTCACTGAGGGGGTGACATCTCGAGATTCACTGAGGGGATATCTGAGCGGCATGCTGGTTCCAATCGGTGCTTGATCCAAACCGGTCCTGACCCTGGAGACAGGAGTCATCGTATCTTGGATCCGGATAGACCTTATCTGCTAGCCTGTAGTGATTCGTCCCCCCCGCAATCCAGCTGCCAAGTACCCTGCACCTCCAATCTGGAGCTGTGCCGGTCTTCCATCGAAGGCCAGACCAGACTACTTGAGGCTACTGAAGGTGCCAAGCGTGGCGGCTCTCAGCCCGTTATCCCCGCGGCGACTGGTCGAGACTGTAGCTAGGGGCGCCTGCGTATCGCGCTGACAGGCTCTAGGCTCGACACCCTGCGCCCTGAGTCCGTCTTGTGATGGTAGATTGTGGGTTTCTATTACTTCAGCTAGAGACGCGGGCAGATGCACGCGTCGCAAGTGTGCAAAGGAAGAGTCGGATTTGTCTCAACAAAATAGTTAATGAAACTTGCACAAGGTAATCAGTCAACTATGTGTACCAAAATCACACGACAACATCAGTCTGTCCCGATGGAAGGGAAAGCTCCTCCAAAGTCCCCTTTTTGCCATCCCGAATGTCTTGTGCCACTTGGGCGTAATGCTTTTCCGCCTCCGCCTGCGCGTCAAAGTCCAGCATCCACGGGAATCGACGGTTGGCAAGCACCTTTGGGTCCAACTCAAGCGCCGCCCAGTCAATCTCATGCCATTCGTCCCTGTTCTTGGCTCCACTCGCCAGGATTACATTCGACCGATTGTACCGGAGTCTCTCGGCAGCTCGGAATGCCAGCGGAACGTCGCCGCTGGACTTTTCCAGGCAAACCGCCACTGTCACGGCGTCTTCCAGTGCCTGAGAGCCTCCCTGGGCGGAGCTGGGTAGATGGCAGTGGCAGGCATCACCGATGAGGATGGTGCGGGCCCCTGAGCTTGTCCAAGCCTTGACGGGGTCCCGATACACCAGCTTGTAGTCGATGAGGACCTTGGGAGGCGTCACTTCAAGCAGTGCCCTGCAAGTAGGATCATGCTCGGTCAGGAGGGGCGCTACGTCCTCCTTCTTGGCTGGCAGCGACCACGACTCGACGATGTCATCGGAATCCTACCGCTCCATGTCAACAGCTATGCTCGGTTGAACTGATGATGATGATGGGGACTCACCTTGTGCATCAGAACCCACGCAATGTTCTTGCCAGAGTTCCACGCGTATCCCAGCATGGTTGTCGAGTTGGAGATCCAAATCCGGATCGTCTCCTTTTCAGGATCGGTAAAGTCCTTTAGAAGGGGGTTGGCTCGCATCTCATCAGTCACCTCGAAGTAGGCCCGGAAGATGGCCCAGCCGCTACTGGTCTTGGTATCTGCAATGCCAAGGACCTTCTCACGAGCGAGGGAGCGACCTCCGTCAGCCGCAATCACTGCGTCAGCCCAAAGCTCGTTGCCGTCAGCGAGAACGATGCCCGCTCCACTCTCCGTCTCCTTGTAGTCCACCACGTGCTGGCCGAACTGCATCTTCACGCCAATCTGTTCAACGTACTTGGCGATAATGCTGTGCATGCCACCCCGGTGACCGGCAAATTGAAGGCCTCGATCCTGAGGACGGTGGTACCAGGGATCTTTGTAGAGAGACTTGCCGTCGTACTTGCACAGATCCATTGCTGCCACCTTGGTAAAGCCAATCTCATTCAGCTGGCTGGCGACTTTACCACCGTCCCATCTCGCAATGATCCTGCCACCATTGGCGAAGAAGTCGATGATATCTGGCAAAGTGTGAGCTCAATACTGAATCTCCGACGGCTCCGGGCAACAGTGGCATCGAACCTCCATACGAGTTTGAGTCGGCGTATCGCTCAACCAATGTGACGTCCATGCCCCGCTGGGTGCATTCAATGGCAGCTGCAAGTCCGCCAAATCCGGCGCCGACAACAATGACCTTGAGCGGTTGAGCGGTTGCGGTAAGAGAACCCATGCTGAAGTGTGACGAATGAAGTCTTTTCAAAATGATGTGCTATGCTTGGAAACTAACAAGGATAAGCTACGAACTGAGGGCGATTTCTAACCATTAGTTATAGGTCCCTGCCAAGACCAAAGACATGTCGAACTGTGCGAGCGTTGTAGTTCGGACTGTACATGACCCTAAAAGCCGAGGATTCGATCACCACCGGCCCCCCAACTGATAGCCGGAATGTGCGGACCCGGCGAGCCGCGATATCTAGCCATTCCAGTGTTTGCTGGCTGGTCCCCAAGACGTGAGAATCTATCCGCTGTTTCTCTCAGCATCATTACAAACTTGTTCGTACGAGGGGAATCCTAATCCTCGTCATCCTGGAGCCTGCCATGCCGTCAATTCCAGTCGTCCCTTTCGTTGCTGTCTCGGCCGTGGTTGAACACCCGATCGAGATGGTCTGGGACGCGGTGCAGATGCACAATTTCCACAAATGGTATCGCCCTGTGGCTCGATCCTACAAGCTGCCCAACGAGGACGCCAGTGTGGAAATCGTGCGGTGGGAATTCAACGCCATCTTTGAGGAAAACTCGTGCGATTTCGAGATTATGGCTAGAGATGTAAGTCAATCAACCAATGATCACTTCGCCCTCTGATGTTCTGGGTTGACCCCGTCTTGTAGAAAATTAATTATACACTGAGCTATTACGTTCATGACTCTCTCAAGCCTCTCAAATATGCAGCATCTGCTTCTTCTATCAAACTGTTTCCTATAACCTTTGGTGAGCACAAAGGGCATACCTTCATGCAATACACCGGAGAATTCGCCTCTGACGCCACCTCTGGTGAGCTCCCACTCTGTCACAGCACCGTAACCAAAAGACGACTGACGTTTGATCTATAGCTATGATTGAAAATTCCGTCTTCGTCAGGAATGATGCCATCTCATGTTTACGAAGCTACTTACAAGGATTTGGGGATTCTGAGACATAGTCAGTGGCATTCGATCTGGTCATTCGTATTACTATCAATAGAGCAGAAATAGATTACCCACTATCAAGCTCTTGCTATTGTAACAGTGACTTCCAAAGTGATTTCACCCTGATGAGTCTCGAAAGTCCCTGCCTTCTATACGCAAGGCCAAATAAGCCCCTGCTTCAGGGGAACGTCATTTGCTCTTCCCAGACAGCAAGTAGGACTCGACCGCATGGTTTCCATCTCACATAATGGCAGGTGAGAAACGCCTACCCTGTACAACGCGGAAATACCGTTCTAGTTCACGCTGCTGAAGTTCCAGGCTTCATGCTGGCGCAGTATTTCGAATCCTAGGCAAATCTCCAAAAATTACGGCCGGTGGATTTGAGACGTACGCATCGACCATGCAGGACTGAGTCGTCAACTTGCGTTGTAAATTTTGGTGAGGTCCAACTATCTTGAGCGCAAAAGCATATCTAGGAACATGTCCCTAGTGCTGCAAATCTATCCAGAAGCGGCTTAGCGGTAGCCTATCTAGATACATACTGCTTTCAGTGTTGACTGAATGGCTTGGTTGGGACCTACTCCCGATTGGGATATGTTGTTATCTAAGTCCTGGTCAGCGCTATCCGGATCCTCGGATTTTCGGGATCCAGATAGACGACAAGATTATGAAGCTCAGTCATCGGACATACCGCCTGCAACGTCCGGCTTGTACGCTTTCGCCATCTTAGGAGGGCCAAAAATATCGGGCATGCCGTACCGACGGGTTTGCCGGGAATTGACAGAGCCGGCGTGGGCGTTAAGTGGTGGGGAAAGTTGGCGAGGCGTCTCGTTTAATGTATGGAAAAGCTTTCTGTAAAAAGGACAGTTTGATATGTATAGTCTTAGTTTCTTGCTCTCTATCTTGACAGCTCCTGAGCTCAAACACGCATCATCTTTCAATACAGTCAGAATCAAAAGTACTTCTTCAACTCGCTTGACTTTGGCTAAAATGGGTTCGATATCGGCAGACGATGCTGCGGCAACTCTCCGGAACAAAGTCGCCGTTATCACCGGTTCATCAGCTGGAATAGGTGCAGAATCTGCAATCGAGCTTGGGCGCCGAGGTGCCAAAGTCGTACTCAACTACCCCTTCCCCTCTTTGAAGGAAGAAGCCGAGAAAGTCGGCCGGTCCATTCCATCGGAATGGATCGCTGTTGAAGCCGACCTTTCCACAGTCGACGGTCCCGGAAAGCTCATCGCCGCCGCTGTTGAGAGATTTGGCACCATCGACATCTTGGTGAACAATGCTGCACGGGTCCTCATGAGCCCTTTTGCTCAGGCGACTCTGGAACAATGGCAGATGTCGATGGACACCAATGCCCGCGGCATGTTCCTCACCACCCAGGCCGCGCTGCCGCACCTAACGCCCCGAGAGGTCGGCGGCGGCGCGCGTATCATCAACATCATCTCCGCAGCGGCGCGCGACCCAGAAGTCAACCAGACCATATACGGAGCCAGCAAGGCGGCGACAGATGCGATGAGCAAGTGTTGGGCTGCCGAGCTGCCACCCCAGTATGGCTGCACCGTCAACTCTATCTCTCCAGGGCCTATCCTGACGGAAGGATCGAAGATCTCCATGCAGGGCATAATGCACATCATTGAACCCATCTTTGATGCGAGAACACCTATGCCTGGCTGTTACGGATATCCCAAGGACATTTCATGGGCCGTGGCATTTCTTGCCGACGGACGATCGGGCTGGATCAACGGGGCATGCATCAACGTCTCGGGGGGCATGTTCAGAACTTAGATTTAGATTCGCCTTGAACTCTTTATTCACTTGATGGCTGTTAGATAAAAACTCGATCTTATATCCTGAAGTAATATACTCATTTTTATCATTGCAGACTATGCCGTATTCGTTACTCCTTCGCTGTGGGAACCAGCTAGATGACTTGAACTCCATAGAGGTCCTCGTTTTCTCCGAACAAGAAGCAGCAACCGCACTGTCAAGTATGACCGAGCTCAAAGGTTCCAACCAGGTCATCAAAGTGCGCCTCAAATAACTTCCATATCTGATCCCCATTGTTCTCAAGTGGCAAGGGGTTAGCCCTGTCATCGTTGAACATACCCAAACCCTCCACATTCGACATGAAGTCATCGCTATCCAGGTCGACTCGGAGCCCGGATTGAGGAGTCGCAGTAGCACTCGGTGCACGCGTCTGTCGTCCCGTTGGGGCTTTTCCCATGTCCTTGTCATTTGGCGCGTTCTGCATCGGGATTTCCACAGCTCGATTGCAGCTCTTATCACGATTGGGCTGCGATGGCGGGGGTTGTGCGGATGCCATGCTGCTGCTTTGCCTAGGCTTGGTTATGGTCTCGAAGCAGAGCTTCACTAGCCTCTGACAAAAGCTTTCGATCTTTTGGATTGTCGGTGCATCGTTTGATATGACGCTGAATCCATCCGCGACGTCCTTGAGGAGACGAAGATCGCCAAGATCGGCTGTGGTGACCACGTTGCTGAAAACGACGAAGAATGCGGAGAATGGAAAGATCAATATGGTCCTGCCGGATAGTCAGCCCAAGTTCATACGAAGAAGTGCATCGACGGAAAGAGGATCGAGTTTGTCACGAACCAAGTCAGTGATGAGGCAAAGGCTTTCGACCGTATGAAGTGCGCCCAGGCATTATCTTGCATTGACTTCAGAGCCCTCAGTGCACGGCGAGCACTGATCAAGCGGAGCTGAAGTGTTTCAGCATCAGGCTTGCTTGCAAGAACGATGCTAAAGAGTGCGGCTCGGACAGAATGATACGTAAACTCCATTGCCATCCACTCGCCTCGTAGGAAGTTGTCGGATTGATAAAGCGGCGAACGAGATGCCTTGCCGATGTTAGTTTCGGGCCGTGAAGGAGCCAGTCGTGAATAATGGGTTGTCTCGTACCTTGTCTACTATTTCGCTTACGGAACTCAGCGAGTCAAGAGTAGCATGCAGTCGTTCGAGATTCGCTTTGCCGTCCCCGTGACGCTGCAGCCTGCGCACCTTGACCAAGGAATCCATGGCCTGCGCGATTTCCAGCAGGACGATGCAAATATCGTAAGCCGCCTCGTCCTTTTCGGCCAGGACCAAACTGGCTATGTTGATTTCCATATCCGGCAGGCTGCAAGGGCGATCCATGCTGATGGAGAAGGCTTTGTCGAAAATAAAGCAGTTAAAGAGACTGGCGCGGACTTCCTGGGCCTGCGTCGACGTTGGATCCGATGCCCGATCGGCGAGAAACTGACCGCCAAGCGCCACGCAGGCTCGACAGGCCGCGGAATTTAGGATCCAGCAGTTCTCGAAGTCGCCGACATCCAGGAATAGCATGACCTTGGTGAAGAGCCACGTTAGCACGTTGTCGGGACAGGAGGACGCATTCGGATTCGACTCACACCGGAGAGCAACGCCTGGAGCGTGCTGACTGTGGGGGTGGCCAAGATGCTCATGCGCTTGAGTGCGCGTTTGGCATTGCCGAGGTATCTATCGCGCGAGCCTCCCAAGTGTTGGGCCATGGCGGTGGATGGATCTTCTGACTCGATCGAGGTGAGCACTAGATAGGCCCAGAAGTTGACGCAGACAATGTATTCGAGACGCCTGTGGCCGTGTACGGTGTTCTCGATGAGTGCCAGCTCCATGCGCTCGAGGGTAAGCTTGGATAAGTGCGACCCGAGATGGAGGTAGAATCGTGTAATGACACTGCTGTTGCCGAGACCTGAACAGCCTCATGAGTAAAGCGAGTGTCCCGAGAGAGGGGTTGCTCTTACCATTGAGGGTGAGGTAAAGGAACTCAAGGGGAGGATACATGCGCTCTGCGTAGAAGTCAACCGTGTCTTGGAGCTCAATCCTGTTCATCCAGGCCGGTGCTGCTGGAGAGTCGACGCGCTCTGCCAGAGCCAAGCCAGACTGAAACAGCCACTGTCGTTCTTGGGTCATATTTAGCTCGGACCTATTGAGCTCTCCCTGGAGGTAGTGCTGTGCTTGCCTCAGCAGCGGGCTTTGCCAAGTGGTGCAGGGTTCGTCCTCGTGCGAGCTCTGCGTCGAGGATCCAAGCGATGCGGCAAGCGAGAACTTGCGTCGCTTGGAGCCCCTCGTCTTCTGCATACCGGTCGGCTCTTGCTCGGGAGACTGTATACACTCTTTGCTGGCGTCGTCGTTCGTTTGCGAGGCCCTGCTTTCGGTTGGAGATGGACTTCGGGGCAGACAGGGCGGCGGCGCGGCTGTCCGGGTCGATGATTCAGAGGCCGACCGAACAGTTGGATCGAGCTCGTCTCGAGACTTGGAAGCCAAGGCGTCTTCCAGGTACGCCAGCCTCCGCATCAAGACGTCGACGCGACCGTCACTTGCCGTCCATCATCAGTTCCAATCGTTCGAGGGGCAGCTGTGGGCTTGCCAACGTACTTGGATTGCGAAGCAGCTGAGCTAACTTGCCGCGGATATCGGGGTCTGTCCCGAGTGCACTTGGCTGGGTTTTCTCGACAGGCGCCGCACGGATCCTTTCGATCGCATTTTATCTATGAAGCAGGGCATCAGTAAAGCAATACGTGCGTACAGGTCCAACGTGAGCGGCCTGTGTATCAAGGGTAGACCGCAAGTACCTTCTTTGCGTGACACCAATCACACTTTTCGACAGTTAGTTGAGCTGTGAGCCAGGACAATACGAGTCATGACCTCGCTTACCGCGCGTAGAACCTGGGGGTGCATTTTGGGTCAAGATGGTTCGACTCTGCACATGTAGAGTGGTGGAACTGTAGTGTAGCATGAGCGTTGAGGAGCGATGGATGGGACGACGCGGGGTTAGTGAACAAGTTAACCGGCAGACTGCTCAGTTTGACTACGAAGTACTCAGTCTAGACTGCATACTAGATAATAGGCTGAGTGCTGGGATAGGTATGCCTAAGCTGGGGCTTATCTCCCCTGTACGCGGGGGCAGAATTGGACAAGTTTCACATGCCGACATTCCGGCATCTGCGATCTGCTTGCCAAGTCAATCAATATATGTAGCAATAGGGACAAAGGAAGCACTGAATCATCAGATGCCACTTTACTACGAGAATGAGAGGCATTCTTTAGAACTGGAACTCATCTATACCTCGGGCTACCATATGGGCAAAAGTCATCAGGAACATGCATTCACGCTTCACACTGCATTTACAATGCTAGATTTCTGCTTGGTCCTTATCATCCAAGGCTAGATCCCTGTCCATCTGATCTATCAGTAGGGACGGAATCAACCCCGCAGATTGACTAGCTTTATCTCAAACCTTTAGCCGCTGCGGGCTTCTTATCATCCTGCGCCGCCTGCGGAACCGGATTAGACTACGATTGGATATCTCAAGCCTGATTAGCAACAAAGAGCAGGGGTCAATCTAAGCTCCTAGCAGGGATGTCATTTAGGCGAGTCTAGACGTTTCTTCATGACAGGCGCGGCCCAGCCGGACAACGTAATTCTTCCCCAAGCCATCCAAGCGACGTTAGCTTGGAAAAGCCCAAGTTCGTAAGATTGCCCGAGTTAAGATATTCATTTTCCATCACACATACCATAGCAGCAGTCGTCCAGCGTTAGAAGACTAAGGTCATCAGCCTTAGACTTATCTTAGACAATGTATAAGTGCTCAATCTTAAGTAACTCGTTTATGAGAGTGCCAATCATCGCCAGTGAGGCCTTACTTACTATTAGCATAGGTTTGAAGAGTGTAACGAGCCAAGCGGGACATCAGAGATATCTACTGGGTCTCAGCTATCGGGGCGCTGACTTCTTAATTCATTATATATTCTATAGCTAGACTCTCCCAGGAATGCTGGAGACCAATATACCCATCATGAGACCCCTGCCTTCGCGCTTATAGCGCTGTAGCAGCGCCTTCACAGTGAACCACAGGCGAGCTCCCAGTTTCCCTAACGCCTCCAGCACAGAAACCCAAGCAACTGAAGCCCTAATGCTGTCGCGGCCAGGCTTTTCGATCAACCATACAGACTGAGGCAAATTAAGTAATATCCCGTCGCCCTCTCCGCCGGAACTAAGCGTCAGGCGGAGTGGGACCGAGCGCTGCTTCAGATCGGCACTTGGCATTCCTCTCAATGGAGGGCGTTGCAGTGAGCGTCTGACGCCAACTCGCGGGAGTAGTCTGCGTGCCTGGGATCATCGGAACAGGGACATACCTGGTATTTTATTGCGTTAACAGTAGAGGGGGGGACGGCAAAGCTATATCGTAAGTTGGATATTAGAGAGATGGACAGCCATTTCAGCGCGTATAAGCTGGTTTCTGCGTTGCAGTGCTTAGGGGAGTGGATCGAGGACGTTTATTGGCCTGCTCTTACACCAGCTGTCCTACACGCGGCACTGACTGTACAGCCTCCATAAATGTACAGAGATACGTGCGTAAAGGCTGGAGAGTTGAGACCTTGGGTGCACCAGCCCAGCCACAGCTCAGCTAGACCAGTTGGTGGCAACTAAGGATGCGACAATGCCGAACACATTCCACAAAACGAAACGCCCTCGCGGCGTCGGCGACGGTCTAAGTGGCGGCAGACTTGTTCTAGACGTTTCTGGGATATGACTACTGTCATAGCATATGTTGGGGTAAGTACACTACACCACACCTGGATGTTAACTTGATTCCTAGGCAGAACAGGTATTCCACATTGTCGCCCTTTTGTTGATTGGCCTATGAAACTGTCTACGCTCTATTGGTAAGAGCCAGTATTAATGATGTATGCTTATGATTATAAAATAACAGTTTATAACATTATCCAGGCTTCGCATAAGGCCACTAAGAGACCACAACAAACAAGAGCTAAATATTAGACTGCTGAGACGTAAACCAGGGGGGGCTGGAATTGCCGACTTCGCACTAATTCAGTTGGCAGTTCAGAGCCTAGTCAGTTAGTGGCTGATGAGTTGGATCAGCCGTGACCACTACTCATGACTAGAGAAGTATTTATGCTTCGACTAAGGGGAAGTCTAAGGTCGGCCTCGGACTCTCGGCAACCTGTCACATCCACGAAATTCACCAGCTGTGGCTGCTGAATGAGGTGGACTTTTCATTAAATAATCACTAGGTTCAGCCTTGAGTCCACCATTTTCATGTTGCGAACTATCGCATCGTTCACTACCTTACCTCATCTCTCATATATGAGATTGGGAAGCCACTGCTCTTGACTTTGGGCTCAAAACTTTGCGGATAAATCTTCCACCCAGCATTACGCAACACCGATTGTCTTTGAACGCGCCTTGCTTCTCGCTTATCTACCTCGCTTCAGCCCTATATAGCACATCTAGCAGTCATTCTCACCATGTCACACGAAAAAAAGAGCTGGAATGTACCCATCGCTGGCATGTGGGACATTTCCTGGACCGACTCTGGGAAGAGGTTTCGAAAAGAGCATCGAAAAGCAAAAATCACCACGCAGGGATGCAAGGACAAGACTCCATCCACAGAAGGGAACGTATCTGATCTCGCCTCGGATACTTCCAGCAACGGATCGCTTCCAGCTACTTTAGGCGAAAACGATATTGCCAAGGAAAGCGTCATTTCACTCTTCACCGCATTGGCGTCCATCGACATCTCCCCAACAGAAGAGAGCTTCGACCCAGAGACAGATACCGACTCGAACTTCTCTCTTCACGGAACAACCCCAAAACTAGGGTGTAGTAGCCCTACGTGGACGACTGAAGACGCTCAGGTTCTGGAAACCTTTCTCGACTGGTCACACGGGTCGTCTCTATCAAAGAGAGGTAAGTTTCTTCCTGTTTCCTCCTTTTCATAATGCCTAACTAATTTACAGACGCAATTTACATCAGCAGTTATGAACGCCCCAGCCTCTCAGCATTTACACCACACCAGCCAGACTCTGGTTTCTTAGGTCATAAAGACGATGAAGAGATGGCGCTGGAGCTCTGCCATTTTGTCCAGAAGTTTACCGAGGGGTCATTCATCGCCCGAAGCACCCAAGTGACAACTGCGGTGCGCACCTCTGGTGATGCCGATCTTGGTCTCAGTTCCGAGGTCACAGTCACAGCCACTGCGGAGACCAAGTCTTCGAACCGTCCACGGTCTTCTGGTACACAGTATGTTGCAATTACAATCCAGTCGACCCTTGTTTACCTATTCATAGATCCCAATCGTCACTCCGAGCGCTCATCAGTCGATCTGGAAGGTCTCCCGCAGTCTTAAGCCCACAAACACGAGCGCCATCCCCAAACGTGTCATTACGAGGAGATATAGCAGAAGCGTGGAAACCGCCGACAACATGGGATTGCGCTCTAACGACGGAAACATCGTCTTCAGAAGTTGAAGACGTCATGGACGATGCCACTGTTGATAAAGATCTACTAACAAGCCTACCAACAATGAAGCAGGATGAAAATCGAGTAGTGACTAAAGGTACCAGCTTTAGTCTGTTCCGATTGAAGAGAAGTCGAAGTGACCTGAAAGGTTCCAGTTTGTGTGAAGAGGTGGAGGAGGAGAGTATAGATTGGACAATGATTCCTCCATAACGGACCACAGACCCTCTGCAGCATTAAAAGCTGAACATCAAATCAGAACGGATGTATTAATATAATGAGGGATACCACGGATTTTATTATAGATAGCCCTGAAATTATTAACTTGTTGTACGTTAAGACAGTCTTCTGGTTGACTTGGCTGGCATGTTAAAGCTTCAGGTTGATGGTGATTGGGCTTCGGAAGCTGCAGATGTCGCGCTCAAAAGGCACGGATGCTGGAAATGTCTTCGCATAATTGTTCCAGATAAGCCCGTCGATGCTTAGTCCCGGAGTGTTGTCACATTCAGAACTCCCAATTTCTAAACACCGCCGGGTAAGGGCGTCTCCACAAATGTCCTTGTCAGTGAGTGTTCGCCTGCTTTCTCACAGAGGTAACCTGTCTTGGTTTTGTGACAGTAGTATTTATTATCCCGATGTTCTGCGAGGACAACCTGCGTTCCTTTTAGTAGCCCAGAGGCCATCTAAGTCTACCAACCGAAGTCTTTCTTCCTAAGCAACACTCTGCGACCACCATTATGTCTTCCCCGAGCGCCCCGAGCAAAGACGCAGCCTTCTTTTCAGATATCATCGTCCTGACGCTTCTACCAAGGGTTTTCCGCATCTTCTTCCGATGGGCATGGCGCTGCTATTACTTAGTCGCGCGTTGATGGTAATGAAAGCATTACGTTCGACTCGGCCAGCCAAGTATCCCATTGTTCCCAAGTGACGATTGAAAGCGCGTCGTCCTTCACACAACGATCTTCAGCCAGCATTGTGTCTAGATCCATATCCATCACATTATTCAAAGTGCTGGCTTGCCCATCGTTGAATCCATTGCTGAACCAGCATGAACCGTTTTCAGTGGCACGGCTGTCAAATTGTGCTTGACTCTGCGGATGTGAGATTGCACTCTGATGAGGCTGCGTAGAAGTCAACGAGCCACTTGAGAATACAGGGTTGATATCCAGGCTCGAGCCATCGAGGCGAGCTGTTGCCTGGCTGCGAAGGACCACATCCTCAGATTGACTGCTCCTCGCATCTCGCGTTTGTCTCTTGGCCTTTGCCACATCTAATTGTTGGCGTAACTGCAGTATGAAATCGGGTGTGGTTGAAGGACTTGTGTTCCTGTTCTGTAGTGCAGCTGCGCGAGCATTGTATGCTTTCAAGCACAGACTGCCGACGGCTACATAGATGAGCTTTCTCGTGTTGAAAACCATATCTTGGTTGTTCTTATACGTGTTGCCAATAAAACACCACGCTTTCTCGGCCTCGGCGATGAGCGGATTGGCTCGGAGAGTATCAAGCACGTGAATGAAGGCGTGCCATGCGAACTGGTTGAGCTGAGGATTCGACTGCAGCATATTGTGCTGCTCCAGAAGCTTGAGGCTGACTTCCCATACCCATTGGCGCTCGGCAAATGGTGTCTTCTCAATGCTGGCCCATCGCCTCGGATGATGGGTCAAGAAGCGGATGGTATTCACCGAGGAGCGGGCCATCAGCATCGTCATGAGGTGCAACGGTTGGGAAGGGTCACAGTAACGCAGATACTTCATCTCGAGGACTTCTTCGATGTCCCTGAACGAGTCGTCCATGCCTGCTTTGTCGTGCCCCGAGGCCATGACCCGGTCCCACTGGCTGAAGTCCTTCCCTTGCCGTCGGAACCTGGCGACACGATCCGCAGCAAAGTTGGCAAGCTCGTATTTCAGGGAAACAAAGGCGACATCCGTCAAGGCAGTGGATCCGACCGGGAGGGAGGGCATGCCCGGATAGAGCTGATCATCATTGACGTTTGTTGGTCGTTTCGTGCTTTCGGGACCCAGATCGAGATCTCGAAACTTGGGAAGGCCACACAGGTCAGCAGTACGGTAGTCGTGCGTCTTCAACAGCCACCAAATACGTCGCCGCATCTCGGTTTCGAATGGAGACAAGCCTGTATTAACTCCGTCGCGCTCAAGACCCATGCCTTGCGCGATGCGAACAGCAACGCCTGTCAAGGACCAGACGGCGCGTGGTTCATGGATATCTCGTACCGAAAGGAGGTAAAGAACCAATGCCTGAAGAACAACAAGGCTGGTGGTTCCCATAAACCGGGCCCGCGATAACGCAGCTCTGGTGGCGGCTATGTATCGTGACAGCATTGTCTTTCGGGACTCACAGAACCTTTGCTTGCACTCGTCGTTGTTCAGCGACATGACAGCTGCGCTGTAGATGGCAAACATAAGTGCTTTAAAGCTCCGCGGGATGGCTTCAAGATCGCTCGCAGCTTTCTGAATTACTAGTCGTAACGTAGGAACGTGGACGACCTTGGTGAGGGGGTCAACATTGTCGATGAAGATTTGCAATAGTTGTTGTATGTGTTCAGCTGGGGGATGGCGGGACCTGGTGTTGAGTTTTGGTCGGCTACTGAGCACAAAGCTAAAGTCATCATTGGATGCTTCTGAGCCATATGAATCACTCGAATAGTCCTCAAAGGCATCTTCTGGATCGTCGAACTGACAGTAGTGTTAGCGACTATCCTCAGGCGAGCGCCCAACTTGGGAATCAACTTGGGCACACTACCTCTTCCACTACTCTCGACCACAAGCTACTGGAGAGATGTCAGTAGATCACATTCATACAGATCGAGAGTTGCTTACTTGTTGACGAACATGGAGCGCCCTTGGCCATGTATCACCTGCGACTTGCTAACACTTCCACTTGCTTCAGACTCAACGGACGCCAGAGTATGTGGGTGGAACTCTTTTGGAACCACGACTCCTGTCTGATTGGGACTGGTCGGTTCAATGCCATTTTCTTGAAGCAGAGTCTCGTAGTATCGGAGCCGATCGGTCAGGATCTGGTCTTTGACCTGTCTGCGTCTCCTCCGAGGTGGCCGCGCCGGCTGAAAGACGCAGTCGACTTTGTGATTGGCACAGGCACTACATGGTCTTTGGCGATCGCACTTGACTTTCCGCTCGGCACAGTGGATGCAAGCAAAATTGGGCTTGCTGGGCACGCTTGAGGGAGGAGAAGAAGGTGTACTCGCCATGATGCGTCATGAGAAGAAGGTAAGCAGACACTACGCTGAATTCGTTGACGGAGGGAGGAATTGGAGTACATGTGAGCTGATTAGTCAGAGGGCTTGTCTCGGGGTTTCGGGCCCGAGATTGGATCCCTAAATCCCGGCAATCAACATTCTTAGCCTGAGAAGTACAGTATCTCGACACTTTTCAACGTGGGGCCGAAAGGATCCAACACTACGTCGGATTCCCAAGCTCTGCGCGACAAGATCCTCGACAGTCAAATATCAGTCTTGGCTTGTTTATAGACCCGAAATGCGCTCTGTGAGCTCTCTTCTTGACCCACGACACAGATCACATAGAAACCTTCCCTGGGGTCCAAAGTTGGTGAATAGGCGTCAGTTTCTCCACGACCTAGTGAAGTTTCCCTCTCTTAGATCAAGAGCTGCCTGAATCTTAACAATTGGCGTACGGGATAGAGGTATCAGGGATAGTGAACTCCTGGAACACATTTGCACTTTGATATTAAATTCACGCAGTTTGGATCAGTGCTTGATTCAGTAATGAGTGATGATAGGGGGATAAATAACAGCCCAAGGAAAGAATCTACATATGAAAAAGAAATTCAGATAAGACACGACCAGTCCTTGTCAACACGGAATCAAATCCCCAAAATGAGCCAGAACCTCTCAAGTCATCCCTACAACGATATTACCATATCGAGAGTTAGGGTAGCTGAGACAATTCTCCGTCGTATCCAACCCCCCCAAGGACGTGTAGCTGGTGCCTATGAGGGAGTCCGAACCCGTCTTGTCCGCCGAGGCCTCCCAAAACATACTGCCACCAAGGCCAAGACCCTGCAGGTAGGACACCTTCTTTGTGACCATACTAGGTGTGTCGAATGAGATGAGCTCGCGCGTGCCCGAGTCATAGCTGTAGTAGGCCTGAGCAACGCTATCGTATGAGACCGAAGCCCCATTCTTGGGCAGAGCCTTGTAATCCCAGACTCCATTCTCCCAACTCCCAGATCCGACTCCAGAAAAGGACTGTCCAATACCGGCAGTATTCTCAAACGACCGACCATAGATAGGCATACCAAGTACGAGCTTTTGAGCGGGGACGCCACTGGAAACATAGGCCTTGACAGCATCATTGGTATTGAAAGGTGTCGAATTAGGTTTGCTTGTGGCCGCGTAGAGGTTGGCGTTGTGGCCAGAATAAGCACTCCAGGAACCGGCATAGTCATACGCCATCAAGTTGACATGGTCGACAAGAGCTCCGATCTCTTTCAAATGGAGTTTGCTGTAGTTATCAGGGCCAGCTGGGGCGGCGATCGATAACTGAAAGTGGTAACCAGGCGCGTACTGTGCGGCGTATGAATCCATTTCATTGCGGATAGCCTGGAGTAGAAGAATCATATTGGACGCTTCAGTATCGTTGGCAGGGTATTCCCAGTCGACATCGATTCCGTCAAAGCCCCAGTCCTTCATAAGAGTGACAGAGGACTTGGCGAATCTATCTCGAGTCACAGCAGAGCCGGCAGCAGCTGGAAAGTTGACAGACCAGGTCCAACCACCGATGGAAAGCATAACCTTGAGCTTGCGGTTGGCCTTCTTGAGAAGAAACAGCTGCTTGACACAACCATATGCATTGGTGCCGGGTTCATTCCAAGCTGCGGGACTTTTCATCAGCGAATATTTGAACATAGGACAGTTGAGATTGCTTACAGTCGTCTGCATAGTGTTTCTCCAGGTCGGCATAAGAGTCGCCAGTGTATCTGGGATGGCATTAGCGACCCGTTTCAAGGTGTGCTTAGTTGGAAAGACGACATACACAGTTCCGTCTGCCTGGAGGTTCATAAAAGAATACAGGACATGCGAGATCTGTGAGGCTGGGAGATTCTGAGGCTGATAGTTCCTTCCATAGATGCCCCTACAATCAATGAGACGTGTGCAAACCTTCGCTCACAGGATGACAGCACATACCAGTTTACAAAGTACACCGAATTAGCGTTTCCATTTGCCACCTTGGGAACGGTAGCCTCGTCCGTCAGCTTGACTGGGCTTGACACATCTGGGGAGTCGTGCATCGTGGCGACCATCGTGAATAATTTGGCAAGTTAGACGCTGCGGTTCTTGGATTGTAGGGAATGAGAAAGGCAGGGTAGAACAGAGCGGATTTCTGAAACTCTTGGTACTAGCATACAATGAGATATCGAGTGATGAAGAACTGGCATGAGAGGGCTCATCTTGTTGTTATATACTTACTGGTTTGGTTCTTAGAAGCTTAGATAAGTGTAGTTTATGGTTGCTATTGACACTGTCACGTTCAATCTTAGCAGGTATATTTGGATCTTTGGAAAAGTCTTGAAAGCCCATCACTGTGGTGTCACTTGGGAAGTGACAGATGCGTCATGCCACCTTATACATCAGGCTCGTCTGATGCAAAGTGAAGCTGATGACCAAGGCCGATTTGAAGAGTCGCGATAAAGGCCCGACTTCTTCATCACCAGACTTGTCATGTTGAGATAGCAACGTTACCTGCCTATATTTCTACGTAAAGGAGTCCGACAAGCCAAGACAGCAAGAGCAAACGCATACTTGGGACCCATGGGGAGGTGACAAAAAATGCAACAACGTCTTCTCGGACCTCTAGACCCTAAGGATCAAATACTACCATTACAGTCGCAGCCTCGACTTCCACCTGATAAATCCAACGAAAAGATCGACTAGATAAGGGTCACGCCGTTTACCCTTGCAGCCATCTAGATGCAATGCGGAGCAAAGGAAACAGCAGATAGTTGACCGAATAGGAAGTTAGGTATGTCATGTGGCGCTAACTGGGATTGAAGGGCTCCTGGTGATCATACTAGGGAGGTGAACAGCCCTAGTTGAGCAATCATGGGATGGGATGAAGAGTTGGTGTGGATGGTGGGTGCTGGATCTGTGGGATAGTGTTACATTTGGACTAGAGCTGCGAATGGTGTTGGCGAATAGGATCAAGAACCACGTAGATAGCCGCTGGAGCAACCGACAATCCCCGCGTCTCGGTACCAACATAGAGTTGCTGCGTGGGTATCACCGTACAGAGCCTGAATCTAAATACTGGCTCTTTCCACGGTCTTCGCATTGACGTGGTGAACTCAGTGCGCATGATGCCGGCACAAGTTACTAGATGGATTACGTCTAATACGTGGCTTCTCTTCGATCAGCCACGACGAAATGAGAACAAAACGGGGCACAGCTGAATGCAAGCAGGGTCCAAATGAGTCGCTAATCAGACTCAGCATCTCTATCAGTTGCTTGATGGTGGTTACCCTAAATTAGGTCGCGGAACCAATTATGATTGCTGAGGAAGTAGTTTCATAACAACGAGGTTACTTCTACGAAGGTGCGTTTGTGACCGTATGGAATATGCTGGCATGTGAGAATAAATACTGTAGAACTTCTGAATAATTGAAGACCCCTTAAAGGGCAGGATGTGCAGCTGCTGACGAACGATGCAACGGGGAGGAAGTTGGACTAATCTCACGTGCGTTGAACAAGACGCGGGGTTCGGTGGTGAGAAGTCCCTCACTGCAGTCACTGGCGGTCCAAATCGAAAGCGTTACTTTTGTCTTCTATTTCTAAATACGCAGTATCATATGCTCCATCACACCTATTACCAACCTAACATGGCCAAGACACCTCGCCATGTCAGATCACAGAGATCTCAATACCGTCATCACCCCTTTTTAACGCTGATGGCCGAAGCCCAGCTTCCGTACTCCAAGACAGACCGAGCCCCTCAACTTCACCGAGGTCACCGCTTCCATGTCTCGCCCCCACTTCAAGGATGCTTGCAAAGCTAGCACTGCTCGCGCCGCCTTGATTGCCCCCAGCAAGTTGAGCCTAGGAGGAACCATACCACCTACCTTGGACCTCATATCATTGCCCCCACCTCCCTCGTCGCGAGACTATCCGCAGCAGTGTTATGGGCTCCAGATCTTCCTCGACCAGGCATCGCGTGTGCTTTTCGATAGTATCGACGGTCGCTGGCAGTCGGCATACTTTGGGCCACTTGCACGCCAACTCGCGGGACAGTGGTATGCGCTGCCAGGGTCCCTGCGACCGGACAGATGGACGCGATGGCGAGACGACTTAGGTATTGGTATCTTTGACTATTGGGTCGTGGCGCAGCTCACTTGATCAGTGCCCCTCCTGCACGCCGAGGACCTTGACAGCCAGAAGATCGGGCTGGCGCTCGCAGAAGAGACACGAGCGGCAATAGAGGCATACACGGGGACAGGCGGCCCGTACCGTGCAATGAGGGACGCGTTACTGAAAGGCGACCGAGTCTTCCTGCAGGAAGTGTTCAAGGGCCCGGGAGAAGATGGCAGTGTAAGTCTAAGCAGCTGGGCATTCTGGTGGTGTATGCTTAAGGATGCTCACTGGCCCATTATTGAACGATTCGGGCGGTATCCGTATCGGAATGGGATTCTGGGTAGGGGGAATACTGCAGCAGAGCAGAAGTGGCTCGACGATGCATGCCACATTGCTGAGGTACCACGCGAGATCGCAGTGAGGGTACGAGACGATGCTAAGAAAGGAAACTGGACGGCACTTATGGAATGCTAACAGAATGAGGTAGTTGGTTAGTGGAAAGCATTACTCAACTATGTACTGTTAGTAAACTAGTGAATCAGTGCTTCAACTTTCTAGACATGGTAGAGTTTATTAGGAAGTCTAACATAGGGAGTAGTTAACTCTACACTTTAGGAGGCAAAAGCGGAGTATGCTCTTTATCCACGTTGGACGCCTGATTGAGGGATTAATGTCATAAGAGCTATAAACCTCTCTCTTTTTTTTTTCTTTTTTTATATATATATAGCTTGGAGTTGGACTACTACTTCCCGCCCGTTGAGCTCCTGCTGCAATATATCAGCGCACAGCTCTAGGCCGGCACCAATAGTGCCCATGATATCAAAAAAGTGAGCTCCCTTGAATGCATGCGCCCATAATCTAACGACGGCAGTTGCCATGAGTTTGGCTTTTCGAATACCATCTACGGCACAATCTCGATCATCTCAACGCACATACGACAAACGCCGCGATATGTCACTCCAGTGAAGTCAGCATATTGTGCCCAAGGCTTAATAGGCTGTGAGTAAGTCGGGAGAGGAGGTTCCAGTCTTCAAGATGTATATGAGTAATAAAAGGTGTATTGCGGACTAAATCATATATTTTGGTCTCGACTCTGTACGGCGCCAAATACAAACACGTTTCTTGTTCAGGGCGATTGACCGCCCACGCTTGTCACTGCTACGAGAGACTGATACTGTGGTCAGTTATCCGTGAGGGCTTTGCCAAGCTAGAGGGTACAGTAGAAGCCATCGGAGGTCAATCTTATCGGACATTCCATGAGGCGCATTAAATGCAAACCGCAAGAGGAGAAAAGGGACAGCATTATTTTACAACTCGTTGATTACCTAGACGTAAGAGAATTCATACTGTAAACTGCTAATACCGCTTCGACATTAATTGTCGAGCATAAAAGGTTGTGGTTTTTAGTCACTCAGAGCTCTCTATTCCGTTTCCGCTTACTACTTCAAAGCTACTTTAGCATTATTCCCATACCACCCCATGTTATAATCCGCGTGTTATCGATGCAGAAAATCTATCTACCACTACTGAAGGGTCCCAGATACCGGGTAAGAGGGCAGCGATGATCTTGAGGATCGCCTACCTTGTTTCCAGCGAATACGCAACACCGATGCAACTGTGCGCCATCTCGCTTGGTACTCATATCTGACCACGCTACTATAGGATGTCCGATATGAAATGCCCGGTCCATACGCCAAGATCTAGGCTTACCACCCCTCGTTGGCCGTGTCCGGAGGCTTGGTGTCCAAGTCCCGGGGTTCTCCACTACTGGGCGCCGATCTTGGATCTGTAGGTACCTAGTGCCGATGATACAACTTCACCGTGGATGGCGTGAAATTGTTCATCTACCTGACGTAGCTTAGGTTTTAAGTTTTTTGGTTCGTTGAGCGAAAGCAGACGACCAGGCTCCCTGGTCAAGGACTATACCAGCACACCACTTCGCTTTAAGGGCACACGTCCCCGAGACACATCATTTTGGTCCGGCTGCATAGATCTCTATAAACATTCTCAAATTTATTGACAGAATATTCCCAAACAGCGGCTTCCATCATGTCTCGGATTCAAGAGAACGGCAGCGAGAGTAGTCGCCAGATTACCAACGAGAAGGAGCTTGAGAGGAGCTCCACGGTGCAAACTGGCTTGGTCAACGTCCGAACCGTTCAAGTTCTGCCTACATCAGCCGTAAGTCCTCCATCCCATCGTGTTGATCTAGAAAGTCAGGGCAGAACTAACAGAGATCAGACTGCGTTGCCCATTGGAGCCTTCGCCACGACGCTGACTACTCTTTCCCTAAGTCTCATGGAGCTCCGAGGCGTTACCATCACCAACGTCTACGTCGGCAATTTCTTCTTTGTTGCCGCTTTGGGTTTGCTCATCAGCGCGCAGTGGGAGCTCGCGGCTGGCAATGGATTCTCCTACACTGTCTTCAGCGCCTTTGGTAAGAACGCACAATTCAGCTTTTCAGTTTCATAAGGTGGCTAACATGCGGCCTTCAAGCGCTCTTCTACGCCGGATATGCCGCGATTTTGACCCCGGCATTCGGGATTGTAGCTGCGTATGGCGATGAGACGGCACAACTCAACAATGCCCTGGGGTTCTTTGTCCTTAGTAAGTATACGCCAGTCCTCCAAGTATAGCGCTTGCACTAATGTGGTCCTGAAAGTCTGGACGATCTTTGTCCTAACTTTTCTCATCGCCTCGCTTCCTACGAATATCGTGTACATCTTGATATTCGCTTTTGTCGACCTGGGATTTCTGCTTGTTGCGGCCAGCTATTTCTCCCTGGCCGATGGGAAAGACTCAGCAATTGGTCTGAAGAAAGCAGGAGGAGCTTTTTGCTTCCTCGCTGGCCTAGTTGGATGGTAAGGCCCTTTGTGTACAGGGAAGTCTGCATCTGGAACTAACATTGGATTTCAGGTACTTGACTCTTCATCTTCTTATCAAGGATACCCTCTACGACTTGCCTCTCGGAGACACCTCTGGCTATTTCCCCAAGACTAGAAAACGAGTCTAGCCGCAAAGCGTTCTGTTATCTGTATAAAAAAAAAGGCCACTTGCATGTATCGCGACTCGACTGCAGGTGAGGTGGAGTCGTTAACTGGACGTGGAACTGTGGGAATGAAGCAGGAACTAATTTTGGGGGAGAAAGTCTAACGCGGACTAGATTATAAGAAGGTTTCTATATTCCGTATGGCGTCATAATTGTGTGTGTATTCGAAATTTGTTCCTTTGAACCGACTAAGTCCACTTCGTTCCAGCTCCCTGAAGAGTGCAACAAGCTTTGACGCCCTTCAAGGATCACCCTAGAATAGTCAAACCTATGCCTACTTCGACATGCGATCGGCAATACCCCAAATCATTGCTAGTCGTAAAAGGGGCCAAGGGAATGCCGACTGCTACGTAGACGGTAGACCCCACATATATGATTAGTTACTGGTTTACTGGCACTTAGCAGATCTAATGTAAGTACATTAGCGTAGATTACGCCATTTCATCATCACAACCCTGATGTCCTAGATGCTCATGGTGGGTGGCGGCGTGCTTTCGTGAGGATATCACTATATTGCTCAGTTTGGAGGACGTCAACGAGTAGCGTGGGGGTCTACATTGAGGGCGTTGTGGCTATGTTTGAGTGAAGCGCTAGTTTAGCTACAGTTTCACTATCAAGTCGCCGTCACATCATTGCTATCACAAAGTACGCAACAGAAGCTGTGATAAATGGGTGGCCCTTCGGATGCATATGAATAGTGATTTGTCGCCATTACTCCAAATCAACAACCTGCATCGCCGATTCTGCTTTGAAGTGCTTTGCTCTTAGTACTACTTGATCCAGTCCTTTCCAATCTCGGTCCCCTGCAACAAGCTTGACCTACACATCAATGGCTTCCAATCAGACTGCTGTCTCAGGCACTGACCCGAAGGTTTATGACGAGTATAAGACGAAATGGTCGGAGCAGCCTGCCGATGAAGCCACATGGGTTCAGAGGGCCAAGGATGTCGCTTCGGTGCTTGCCAAGGATGCGAGCATCCGTGACAAGGAGAACAAGTCTCCACGGGCTGAGGTTGCACTACTCAAGCACTCCGGGCTCTTGAAGATCCTAGGACTCAAGAAATATGGCGGTGGAGAGCAACCTTGGAGCGCTGGCTACAAGGTTATTCGAGAGGTCGCGAAAGGAGATGGGTAAGGTCCAGGCAAGAGACATCCCCAGGGTTGTAGACTAATTGCTTTAGGTCCCTTGGCATGCTGCTGGGCTATCACCTTCTCTGGTCTACCACGGCCAATGTGGTCGGCACCCCTGAGCAGGCCGATCGTTTTCAGGACCTCATCATCTCAAACAATTATTTTGTCGGAGGTGCCGTTAACCCTCGAGACAGTGATTTGAAGATCACGTCTGATGGAGACAACCTCGTCTTCGAAGGCTTCAAGTTCTTCAACACTGGAGGCGTTGTATCTGATCTCACAGTGCTGGAGGGCGTTTACAACGACACCGAAGACCATATCTTTGCCATTGTGAAGACAGATCAGCCAGGAATTCAATTTTCCCATGATTGGAACAACATTGGTCTCCGCCTCACAGAATCGGGAAGCGTGAAGATTGACAAGGTTAAGGCACCTTGGCGAGATGCTCTGGGCTGGAATGTCAGCAAGCAGAAGCCTGATCCCGAGATTTTGGGCATTCCATTCGCGACCCTTCTTCTCCCCACGTAAGTAGACCTTTATCTGGGAAAATGACTCACTAATAACACTTTCGTTTAGGATTCAGCTTGTGTTCAGCAACTTCTATATTGGAATCGCCTGGGGTGCTCTGAATGAGGCTTCGGACTACACCAACAAGTCCACCAGGGCCTGGCCGTTTGGAGGCGACGTAAGTTTTTGGGTTAATGTTGAGATCAAACAGCTAATAGAAGACAGGTTAAGGAGAAGCCGCAGGATGAATTCTACATTCTCTCGACTTACGGCAACTTCTTTGCTCATCTGCGCGCAGCTACCGCACTCGCCGACGTAGCTGGCATAGAGATCAGCTCGCTGTATAAGAACTCCGGAGATGCTGCCAGCCGAGCTAAAGTCACTGCTCAAGCCCGAGGTGAGGCTGCGGAATGGGTTGCCAGCGTTAAGGTTACCGCAACTGACACAGGCTTGCGTGTAACTTCCGGCGTGTTCGAGGTGACGGGATCTAAGTCCACTGCCTCCAAGGTTGGGCTTGACCGGTTCTGGAGAGACATTCGTACACACTCCCTTCATGACCCTGTTGCGTATAAGAACAAGGAGCTTGGTCGATACCAGCTTCTCAAGGAGATTCCTGAGCCAACTTGGTACACTTAAGGCCAAGGAAACTTTAGGGTTGCTCTTCTCGGTTCTGTCTGTATCGCTATGGCCACCAAGCTACTCTCGATGACAATAATAGTGTCGCGAAGTTTATCACGCAGCCCTGCATAGAATTGATTTAATGCGAGTAAAATGTTTATGCAAAGATCATACTACTTATAACGTGCCAGACTTGCCACTTTGGGTAATAATTAGTTAGTGAATATTGGGTGACTCATAAGGATTGGCAGTATAATATTCTTCTTGCATTATCTTTAAGGCTAATTAACAGAGAAAAGAAAGTCTTCATACAGCAAAATTGCTTAAAGCATTAATGCATTTTGAGAAGCTATAGCGAACTGCTCTTAGGAATATGCGATACTACATAAGAGAAAGCTATATAGGTTCCCTTAAAGAGAGAGCTGCGATGTGTGGGTTTGGCTGTGCAATGTGCAGCTAGCTACTAAGGTACGAGACGATGTTAAGAAAGGAAAGTGGACGGCACTGATGGAATGCTAACAGAATGAGGTAGTTGGTTAGTGGAAAGCACACCTTAGTGTAAAGAGATAACTTGGGAGAGTGCTGTCTCTTGAAGGTCCAATAGGATAAGAAGAAAGTCGCGATCATAGAAGTAGTAAGAGAAGACAGACCAGGGACAACTTTCACACCTCGTGAGGGTTATGTGCCATTGGAGGAAATTGTTGAACGATGTTACACTCCATCATCGCCAGCCTACTCTTCTGGGTGAGTCTGTCTTTTCGCATAAGCGAGGGTGTCCTGCATCGGAAAGTGGGAGCCCGGAGGAGTGGGTGGAGGGCCCCGACCCCGGACATGTGGGGTCCCGGACGTGGGGCCGCGGACGTGGAGCCTCGGAGATGGGGCCGGGGCTCTCTGTGTCCTGCTGTGCGCGAGTTCGGTGGTGTTTACCCCTAGCGATGCAAAGCATCACAAGAACAGCGGGTTCCTACCGGTAGATCGTTTGCGGGGTGCAGGTATGCGTCCCTGTCTACATGCAAACAGGGAGCAGGCTATACACCTCGCCAGGGTCACCTTTGGGAGGTCCGGGGCCCCGCAACTCCCCCGTGCGGTTCGACGGAGGGAGGATCCCCTCCAGCCAAGGATCCAAGTCAATTTGAGGGGAGTCTTCATTGGTGGGAGGCTGCTTTGACAAGCTGCGAGGGGTTTCTTACACAACGCTGTACCGTTGCTATTATGTGGCCACAGCAAGTATAAGTAGCCCAGTGGAATTCTTGGTGACTTTTTAGAAAGAGGCCAGCAGCACAACCGCCTTTCTTGTTTTCATACTCCATCAGAGTCATCACCCATCTCATCGAAATGCTGTTCCTTCATCTTCTCACTAGCTTGGCCGTCCTGGCCGGTCATGTCAAGGCTGCTTTTTATGTCGACTAGAAAACTTCCAAAGCCAACGGCGTCAACTTTGGTGCCTGGCTTGTACAGGAAGCTGCTCTGGACACTCCGTTCTGGGAAACGCATGGCGGCGATGCAACCGATGAATGGGGCCTCTGCGTCAGGCTTGGGTCTACATGTGGCCCTATCCTCGAGGAGAGGTATGCGACCTTCATCACACCGACCTACGTCGTTAAACCCGCCCAGGTCAACATCAACGCCTTACGGATCCCAACCCACTACGCCGCTTGGGTGAAGGTCCCGGGCTCAGCTGTACAGCGGCAACCAGGTTCAGTACTTTGAGGGCCGTCTCGAACTACGCCATCCGAAAGTATGGCATGCATGTCATCATCGATATACACTCTCTTCCTGGTGGCCTCTATGGCATGGGCATTGGCGAAAGAGATGGTACTTTGGGTGGTTCGGGAACCAAACCGCTCTTGATTAGTCGTACCGGGCACTCGACGCGGTTGTCGACTACATTAAAAGTTCTGGCGACCCGGAGTTCTGCACCATGTCGCCTTTGAATAAGCCTGTCGACAAACATGTCTACTCTATCCTATATAGTGACTGTTGTAGTAGTAGTGAGGCTTTCTACTGAGTAACGTTATGCGTCCTCACGCTTAGCGTCTGCTGCCTTAATCGCCCACGCTAGTTCCTCGTCGGCCTGCACAGCTCTCTTTGTATCCTCTTCTTCCAACTTGACATTCCGAACCAAGAACACAAGTAGCAATAACAAGGCCGAGACACTGACAGACCCAATAGCCAATGTTTGCTGCGTCTGTCTGTAGCACCTGTTTATGGCATTTCTCTCAGGACTGCCGACTTCATAGTCCTGGGCCACAACAATAGAGCCGAAGATGCTTCGGCTTTCGGTGGCATCGAAGTGTGCAGCAAGCTTGCGAGGGAGAAGCGAATTCCAGATGGCACCGCTGATGGTGGTACCGAGATTCGAACCGAACCCTAGCGAGGAAAGGTAGACTGCTGTAGCGACGGCAATATGCTCGTTCTCAAGGACAGCTTGAAGAGATACCTGGAGGGAGACCTGGGCAAGTCCACGGCCGACACCGAGGAGGGACTTTGAAGTGATGAAGGCAGGCTCATTGGCGATGTGCGTTCCAGAAACATTGGTGAGATAGATTGGTATGCCCGAGGCAAGAATGATCAAACCCACACCAAGAATGGTGAAGGGCTTGGTCTGCTTCACAAACTTCAAGCAGAGCCCAGCAAAGAGCGCCCCGACGTTGAAGGCAACGCGCTGAGCATTATCGACACGGGTGGCGGCGCCGGGGGAGTAGTGGCCTGCAACTTGGAGGAAGCTGGAGAGGAAGGGCCGGTAGATGCTATCAGACATGGCAATGACGCAGACCGACGCGCATGCGATCATGACGTTGCGCTCCCTGATGGTACGGTACGGCACGATGGGGTAGGACGCGAACTTTCCGTCCCAGACAAGGAACGCAACAAAGGTCAAGACACCGATGATGAGGAGAACAATGGACGACGGTTCTTCCCACTTGTCGGTTTTTTTGCGGCCGGCAATGGTCATGGGGAGGAGCGTCATGGAGAGACCGCCAACAAGGAGCAGCGCGCCGATGAGATCCAGTCTGACGGCGAGATGTCTTGCTTTTCCCAGCATTCCAGAAGGAGCGTCATGTAGCAGGGACGCACGCTCGCCGATAAGACCCAGTCGCTTGGCACGCCGGCCCATCCAGAGCATGGTTGCGATGGTGGGAACGGCCGTCACGGGCAGGACAATTGCCCACATGCCGTAGCCCCATCTCCAAGACGCCTTCAAGAGCATGTGTTCGCCCAGGTACGTGCCGCCGTATAGAGTCGGGATGGCAGACAGCGATTCGGGGAGGGAAAACAGGATGCCTCGGTTCACGAGGCTCGTCACATCGGCGATGAAGATTTGCTGGGTGATGTTCCACCAGGTGTCGCCGAACGAGTCGAAGATGCCTCCAGCCTATGACAGACAGGTCAGCCCGACTACAGCACAAGAGGTGTTGCCGTTCTGCAACGGGTAGACTGAAGCTTACCAGGAAGGTATCGACGTTCTGACAGGCTGCAAACATGACGTTGCCCAGGGCCATGGACAGGGCGGCCCCCGCGAAACCTTGGGGTCGACCGAAATGCTATAGACAAATGATTAGCTGCAGCTGTAAGACGTAGCTGATACCGGGGATCGCTTACGTCGGCGAGTTTGGCCAGGAGCGGGTACGAGACGATGCGCACGATGCCGTTGATGATGGCACCTGTTGTGAGAAGCGAATGGCCGTCGAAGTGGCTGGTCGCATACGGCTCATAGACGTTTTGCGTGTAGACTGTCAAGTTCATGAAGAAGTTCATAACCAGCAGACTGCGTGGTCGTCAGCGGGTGTCCAGCCCCGTTGCTTGAGCCCGACTTACCATGCAACGGCGATGCCCAGTGCCCGCGGCGTCCACAGCTTCCGGAGAGCTTCAGCGGCCGTCCCGATCCTCGTTTCGGCGGGAGCGCCTCGGACAGATGCTGGACGTTGCGACATGTTGGCAAGCAAGTGAGACTCGACTCGAGAGATGTGACCCGACAAATGCGTCCATCTGCTGCGTCAAAGCAGGCATACAGCAGGTTCTTATGCAGCATAACTCCTCCATGAGGGCCCGCATTCCTCTTATGGACCCTCACGAGCAGCGCTGACGATCTCCGGCTGTAATTGTGGGATTTGGTCTTGGCTGCCCACGCGGTTGCCACTTCCTGCGCACCAATTCGTCCGATGTCTCACGCTGTCCCCTCGGCTCGAGACGAAACTCGCTTGCGATGCGACTTTTGCTAGGCTCGGCTAGCTTACCAGTCACCGGGGTCGGGGTTTCATAGCCAAAAGCCTAACAACGCTGATCAGTTCTCGTTCTGGGAGGTTCTTCCCGGCCTGTGCTAACTCCATTGGTGCGGTCAAATAAAAATGAGCCTTTTTATTCTTGAATCCATCGCAGATCTCACAGTGTCCGGTTGAGACCTTGCTTTGTACTAGATTGGTCTACTTATCAATCATGCACTTTGCCCTCTAACGGGAGCTCAGTGTACTAGCTGGGATTATGGAGCAGCAGTTTGCCAGAATGGTGCTTGTTCAAGTGGAGAGAAGGCAGAGAAATCGGAATTTTAGCTTCGCGGAGATTACTAAGTTGCCAAGCTAATACGCGAGGATCTTATCAGATCTTGAGTGAGACATTTACAGATACTTCCTCCAATCCAAGCCCTGTATCGTAGAATGATGACGGTGGTATTTGTCAGAGATCCAATACAAGCTTGCGGTTCGCAACTATTAAAGCTAGTCAATGATAAGCCCAAGTGAATGCGTACACCTGTCTTAATAATTGCAACCGACTCATAATCAGTCCATTTATTGCCTTGATAACCCACCTATATTATATCAACATATCAATCACACAGTTAGTCAGCCTTAGAACCACTCCCTATCCGGAAGGTTGTGCTCAAGCCTGTACCTCCTATCGTTATGGTCTGCAGCCCACCATGCATAGAACGCCTTCAGTGTCTCGAGTGGTCTTCTTCTATGTTGTAGATGGTATCAGTCTCCGACTTCCCCTCTCGCTGCTTCTTAGGGACAGTGGAATGTGACATGACTCTATATCAGCTAATAATAATGTGCAATAGGGATGATGAGAATCTTGGTGGGTTAAAGCGTGGCAAAGAACAGTCGAGATGCACCTGAAACCATAGAGCAGTCATCATCATCATCTTCTTCAAGCGAGGCAGACGGAGAAAAACAACGCTACTCAAAATCAGTCTGGCGCGCGGCCTCATCAGACCCATCTCCAGTTGCAGTATTAGCCGCAGCTACGCGAAAAGGCTCATGTTCTCCTTTGTTGTCGTATATTCTTCCACCGTTGGGACATGGTCCAGTTTGTGCAGTGGTTTGATAGCTGTTGAGTGACTTTGTTGTCGAGTAGAGAGTAACTACACGCAACACAGTAGGGTAGGGCCCTTTTATAACTGCTCCTCAGTCACTCCCAGCTACTTCGTAAGTCCCATTCACCCCCTTTTCATTCTCAACAGAATCAATTTCAGTATACCTCCGTAGCAACCATATTGTTTGTCTTTTGATCTTTCTTTTTTCACAAAGCAAAAAAAAAAACCTCAACTCCGTTCTCATCATTCGCTCAGCTTCGGCATACCGCAGCGACCGACTCTCGGGGCCCACATCGCCGTCCCGAGACCTATGAAACAGGAAGCAGGCAGTTTTCTTTTCGAATTTCACGCTCAGAACTATGCAGGCAGCCAGGCCTTTGAGCGTTGGACCGGTTTCCGTGCTGTACACACTCGGCCAAGCCAACACAATTGTGGGGACTGACAGCTTGCCGAGGTTCAAAGTCGTAATGACGATGGACAGCATGACGAGTCAGCCGAGGCACAGGAGACTAGCTCCAAAACACGGGAGGCCCGATGTCGGCTTCACGTCCATAAATAATATGTCCAAGCTACAAGTATCCGCGCCAAACAAGCTCGTTTCCTCGACACGGCAACCCGCAGTTTCGTCACCACAGTCAACGTCGTGTGCCATGCCTCCGCCGAACCCCGACTGGGTAAAAGCCCTCAAGCCCTCGGGTCCGCAAGGGTCCGAGCTGCTGGCGCAAGAGAGAGCCAAGTCGGACGTCGACGTGGACCAGCTCGCCGTCTTCCTGTTCACCCGCGAGGTCCTGGAGAGAAACGCGAAGCTCCTCGAGATCCTCTCGTCCCACGCCGTCTTCGACAAGTCGCAAAACTACTTCCGGGGACGACAGGAGCGGTTCAAGGCCGCCCTGGCGCGGGCAAAGGCGCTGCGGCAACTCTCGGTCAAGCACCAATGGAGCCAGGACGAGTACGAAGCCGCCAACGACCTCATCAGCGAGCCGACGCCCTACGGCCTACACGCGTCCATGTTCTTGAAGACGCTGGAGGAGCAGGGCACGCCGGCACAGCACAAGCTCTTCCTGGAGCCGGCGCGGCAGTACAGGTTCATCGGCTGCTACGCGCAGACGGAGCTGGGCCACGGATCCAACGTCCGCGGCCTGGAGACGACGGCCACTTGGGATGCCAGCGACAAGACCTTTACGCTGCACTCGCCGCACCTGACGGCCTCGAAATGGTGGATCGGGTCGCTGGGCAAAGCCGCGAACCACGCCGTGGTCGTGGCCCAGCTCATCCTGGACGGCAAGTCGTACGGCCCGCACCCGTTTGTCGTCCAGGTTCGCGACCTCGAGACGCACGAACCGCTGCCCAACATCCACGTCGGCGACATCGGCCCCAAGTTCGGCTACAACACCATGGACAACGGGTTCCTGCTGTTCAACCACGTCAAGATCCCGCACGTCAACATGCTGAGCCGGTTCTCGGGCGTGGATGCGCAGACGGGCGCGTACGTGCGGCCGTCGAACCCGGCGCTCATCTACGGCACCCTGACCTTTGTCCGGTCGTCCATCGTCTTGCAGTCGGGCTCCGTGCTCGCGCGAGGCGTCACCATCGCCACCCGCTACTGCGCTGTTCGGCGTCAGTTCCTCGACCGCGACGCCGGCGAGGGCGAGGTTGGCGAGAACCAGGTGCTCAACTACACCATGGTGCAGCACCGCATCCTGCCGCTGCTGTCCGCCTCGTACGCCCTGTTCTTCACCGGCCGCGCCATGATCCGCCTCTACCAGGCCAACCAGGACCGCATGGCCCAGCAGCAGGAGGCGCGTCGCGGCCGCGATGCTTCCCGAGGTCCCGGCCCGGAGGAGCTCAGCCCCGGCAGTGATCTCCTGGCCGATCTCCACGCCATCTCGTGCTCGCTCAAGGCCTTTGCGTCCACCACGGCCGCCGAAGGACTCGAGGTGTGTCGTCGTGCCTGTGGCGGCCACGGCTACTCGGCCTTCTCCGGCATCGGCAGCTGGTACGCCGATTACCTGCCCACCGTGACGTGGGAGGGAGACAACTACATGCTCACCCAGCAGGTCGCCCGCTACCTGCTCAAGTCTGCGCGTGCCGTCCTTGCCGGCAAGGCCGCCGACAACGGCATCTCCCGCGTCCTCGGCGAGTTTCGACGGAGGCAGGACGTCGGCGCGGCCTTTGATGTCCTTGACAGCGACCAGGACCTTGTCGACGCCTTTGCCTGGCGGGTTGCTTTTCTGACCTTCGAGGCCCTCAAGCACAGAGACGAGGACAAGCAGTCTTGGAACAGCCTGTTGGTCGACTTCTGGCGCCTCTCCACCGCCTACGCCCAGTACCAGGTGGTCAAGAACTTCTACGAGGCGCTCCAGGACGACGCGACAAGGGCCGCGCTTGACCCTAGCACGCTGTCGGTGCTCGGCAGCCTGTTCCAGCTGTTTGCTTTGCACCACCTAAACGGTCACGCCTCCGAGTTCTTCACCAGTGGTGCCACCACGGTGCGCCAGATCCAGCTGGCCCGCACGAAAAGGACACTGGCTCTCCTGGAACAGATCCGACCCCACGCTGTGAGGCTGGTTGACGCGTGGAAGTTTCCAGACTGGCAGCTGGACAGTTCGCTGGGTCGTTACGATGGCAACGTGTACGAGGACATGTTCCACAGGGCGTCCGAGGTGAACCCGCTCAACGACGTGGTCATTGACCCGTACCCAGAGTCTGCCGTGTTGTTTCGGAAAGACGGAGAAGCCGACTTGAAGTCGAAGTTGTAATCTTAATATTCCTTATAGTCCGGTCGTACTTCATACCTCGCATTGACACAATTCGATGCCATGGTCAACTTAACATGCACAACACCCCAACTTACATGGCTATCTAAAGGTAGATGAGACAAAGCATTGGTCATGCTCAGATACAATACATACAAAGCATAGCACTAGACAACAGAGCGTTCATTTTCATCTCACTCCCGGACGCTTGTTTCCGATGCCTCGCCATCCTCCATTTTCTCCTTCTCCTTGTTCTCGATGATCGTCTGCTTCTCCCACATAGCATGATACCGACCTTGAAGCGCCAACAGCTCACCATGTGTCCCGCGCTCAACAATCTTGCCCTTGTGGAGAACGACAATCTGATCAGACGTGGTGATGGTGGAAAGGCGATGTCTAAACGAAGCCTGTCAGCAAGTGCGTGGGAGAATGGATGGCGGAAACGTTGTGGAACCTGTTACTTACGCAATGGTGATGGTGGTGCGGCCGGCTGTGACGCGCTGAAGAGCATCCTGTATCTGTCTCTCTGTGTGGGAGTCCAGTGACGCAGTGGCCTCGTCCAGCAGTAGGATAGGGGCGTCTTTAAGGATAGCTCGTGCAATGGCGACCTGCGAAGACTTTGTCAGCGAACTTGTAGGATATAGAAAGGGGACGGCGCAGGGCAACGTACACGTTGACGTTCGCCTCCAGATAACTTGAGGCCTCGTTCTCCAACCTTGGTTTCATATCCGTCTGGGAAGGCAAGAATTCGGTCATGAATGTTGGCTGCCTTGCACGCCTCGTAGACATCATCCTGTGAGGCTTCCGGGTTGGCGTAGAGCAAGTTGTACATGATGGTAGCGTTGAACAGCACCGTGTCTTGTGGCACGACACCAATGTTCCTGCGAAGGCTGTCAACCTTGAGGTCTTTGAGATCGTGACCGTCAATAGTAATTGAGCCGCTGGAGACATCGTAGAAGCGGAACAGGAGCTTGAGACAGGTCGATTTGCCACTGCCGGACTCTCCTACAATGGCCGTCTTAGTACCGGGAGCCACAGTGAAGCTGATGCCGTCGAGTACGAGTTCGCCTCTCTTGCTTTGGTAGGAGAACTTGACGTCATTAAAGGCAACCTCTCCTCGTGCCGAGGGCAAACCGACAGCATCCGGCCTTTCCACGATCCCAGATGTCTCTTTGAACTGAGATTGGTCAGCATGAATACTCAGTAGGGGGTCGACAAAGGCTCACGAGGTCGAGTAGTCGCTCGGCTTCAATAAGGTTGTTTTGCAGCATGGTGTAGTAAGTCCCAAAGAAGTTGAGAGGGCCTTGAAGCTGGACAAAGTAGTTGATGAGACTGACGAATTCGCCGACGGTTTGTTCGCCGATGGAAATCTTGTAGGCGGAAACAGCGACAAGAAGAGCGGTTCCAAGAGCAAATATCGAGCTTTGTGTGAGGTTAAGGCCGTTAAGCGACAGCTGCACCAGACGCTCCGCCCTTTGGAAGATGGTTACATGCTCTTTGAATCGTTCGGTTTCGCGAGGGATGGCGCAGTTGTGTTGCACCGTTTCGTACGCGACGATGGCATCCGTCTTGATGGCCTCCATCTCACGCGTCTTGATCGTCATATCCCTTCTTTGCTTGCCTCGGTACTTGGCCAAGTAGATGGTGAGGAAGATGTAGGACCACATGATGAAGAAGATGATGATGGTGTAAAAAGGATCGTACTTGACGAAGAAGTAGACGCCGGCGACGAAGATGTCAAAGACCATTGGGAACACTTGGAAGCAAAAGCTCTCCAGGAACGTGTTCATGGCGGCGCCTCGACTCAGCGCACTCGTGACTTCGCCGACCTTTTTGTTCAGGTGGAACTCGAGAGAAAGCCCCAGGACGTGTTCAAATGCCGCCGAAGACAGCCGCCGGAAGAGGGATTGGGCCACGGGGATCCAGAGAACGGCTCGCGCGGCACCGAGAGCTCCGTTATTTCCTTGCAGAGCACGGTACACGACGTAAAGGATGATTTCCTTGTATGGCAGACGTCCCTCGCCGAGAGAGTCGACCAGTACACCAAGCTGCACCGGGGCTAAGACATTCACGGTTCGCTGGCATATGAGAAGGATGAGACAAATAACCACGATGGCCTGGTAGATCGGGGAGTCTTTGGGCCTGGCCAATATTAGCTTCGAGGAGAGTCAATTGTTAGTGGTTGGTATTCTCGTACCATAGGTAGGGGAATAGCACTCGAAACCCAGCAAAGTAGTCGAGCCAACCGGTACCAGATACTTGAGTTCTCCGGGTTGGATCTGGGACCGCTGGGGCGCGAGTCTGGACGCTGCTGTAGCCGGATGAGCCATTTCCGTTCTCGAGAAGTGATTGCCGTTCCTCTGGGACCGACTTGGGCTCAGAGGATCTCGATTTGTACTCTCTCAGGATGAGAGTGGCAATCATGAGCATGAGAATGGCAATTCTTGACGAGCCTAGGACGATGAGAATACTGGGAAAGCCCTTGGAAACACGTAGAGAGGGTTCCACGGAGAAAAAGACGGCTGCGATGACGATTTCAACCAGTGCTCCCGTGACCCATGCGCAGCAATGAGCGGCACTCGGAGACCATGGTCCTTCTGGATCGGGTAGTAGACCAGCTAGGAAGTAAAGCAGAACTCCGACATAGGACGCCTTCGTTTAGTGTGAGTGATGTGGTCACTCCAGTGTTCAGAGAGGGTAGCAACTAGCAACATACCAAATATGCGCTAAAGGCGAATTTGACGGTGCCGTCGACCTTGTGGTTTCCAGCAACTGCCTCGCGTGTGACAACAATAATACTGGCGAGGACCAGAACAGAAAGAATAAGTTGCAAGAACCATATCAGCCTGGTGTAAACTGGCCGGTTCTTTTGTTTTGACTCGTCTGACGCGTCGCGACTTGAGTCTCGGTGGCGATCGCGGTAGAACTGAAGGGATTGAGCTCCCAGCAAAGCAATAAACAGGAGGCACGGATACACGTAAAACGCGATCTTCAGTCCCAGTTCTGCCGGCGCCATGGTTCTGATAGGATGGTCCGTCACTGGAGACGGAGGCTGCGGCTCCCTGAACTGATTTCGGCGGAAACGGATGGGATGATGTTACTGTACTGCCGGCTTTAAGATTCTCCGAATTCGCAATTGCCACAGATACTAGTGGGTCTGAGCCAGGCTCCAATTTGTCAGTTTTCGTATGTCTAGCTTAAAGTAGCTAGCTCATGCTATAATCTTCAATTTTTGCCGGAAAGAGGCGAATTATTAGCGTTCTAGGAGATTTCTATCTTAAAGAAAGAGAATTCTCATTCTCTTTGGATCTTCTTGATCACCAGACTATCTTGCCGGGGTTGTGTGTTCAGAAAGTGTTTTTACAGCGTACATTGTGCTGCTGCTTTAGAAGCATCGCTTGTTATATACTGGAAAAGGAATGCAAGTCTTCAACAGATGGTCTATTAACGTCAAAAAAAGACGAACGTCCCTTGTGGGACAATAACCACCTTATAACGCGACAATTAATGTACCACTACTCTAGTCCATAAAACTAACATCGACCGTTTGTTTACTAAAGCTCGCAAACAGGTTCCTTCTTAGGACAGTTAAAAGCCTCCTTAAACCCAGCCGAGTTTTGAAGCGTCAGCTTGATTCTCGCATCGTTAGAACTGTGTACATCACCATTTATTTTCTGTAAATATAGAGTTAGGTCTCAAGATTCATGCGTTGTGTAGCCTCGCTTCAATTCGTTGAGGCTGACCAGCGTATACAGCCCTCGATCGCCAGATATGTCTCCGAGAAGCGACTTTAGACAAACACGAGACCCTGCTGAGACTACCACAGCATATCAGCGGTCGTGGGTCGCAGTAATTGGCGGACCCTGAGCGGACAGTCTCGATTCGGGGAGAATTGAGTGATTTGCGCGGGCGCTTTTAGACGGACATCCCGGTCTGGTCACTTCAGCATCGATAGAATCCTACTGGTCTATGCATGCTGCGCTGACTTGATGTGTACTTTGTGGGAACTTTGGATGATTAGGTGGAAGGCCGTCACGTCGTCCACCATCATCTAGCGGAGCAAGAAATGCTGCTATTGGTTCAGAAGCCTCAGCCCAATGGATAAATTGAGTGTTGTATAAAATTTGCTGAATCTGGATATAAATTTCAGTCGTAGACTGATCTCTAACTAGGATCCTGATCCTTCACCGAGGCTTCTCTATATGGATGTGCTGAGAGGGCCGTCATGACGACCAAGCTGTTTTGTGCAGGATCCTCCAATTTTTTTTGAATTTTCTTTTTTTTGAATGACGTAGATCTTCGAGGGCCTTGACTTTTGAGATGCAAGCATTGGCACCAATTGAGCTAGCATTTAAGGCCAAGACACACTAGCTCCCAGGCTTCCTCTGCATAATGACCATCAGGGAGGCCCGTAGCTTCATAAACAGGATAGAAGTCCCGAATGCAGCGGTTTCAACGACGTCGACAGAGGGGTCTTACAGAGGGGATTTCCTCCTTGTAAGCAGCCGAGTGGCTGGGAAAGCCAATGCGGTCAGCTCGTTAGCATGCCAAAGTCCCTTCGCTGAAGTCCCAGAGTGCTAGCGGTGATTTTCAGGCGTGAGTACTGTGTAGCACCTATTTCTGGCGTCACACCCACGGGGGGGGGGGATTTCAGACAATGCGGCTCTTCAATCGTAAATATTATGCCCAAAAGCGCTCGTGGGGCCTACAGCTGAGAACTTCGCCTCGTCGCTTCAACCCAATGATTAACGTCGAGCGTTTCCCGAGGCGAATTTTTGCTATGAAATGTACCGCCTCACCATCAAAAAGATAACTTGACAAAATTTGTTGACGTAAACTGTGGTCAGGGTAAAAGTCTGAAATGTCGTTGACAAAGACGGAGAAAGAAGAAACTGATTTGGAATTAAAATCGATCGAGCTTATGGGTGATCATTGCTCCATCTTGGACTGTTGTTGAATTTGGGTCTTTCCTAGTATGACTAGAAGGCTAAATGAGAATATTATCATAGAATGAAACTGAAAATTCTAAGTATTGCTGTCACAGAATTCACGATGAAGCTGGTCCAGGCTCCGAAGTTATGAGCGAACCACTGGCCGCATTTTGCTAAACTCGATTTAGATATATATCACATACTTCCTTGACGGAAGAGGGTGGAAAGCCCGGTTTTACACTAGTTTGGCAGCTGCGATATCTGGGAAAGGCTTTTGTCTTCAAATGCCGGTTTCAAAGTAGAACAATCACTACACGAGAAGCTTTATGTAAGCTTTTGGCGGTAAGAAAGAATATTCCAAGTTTCAATCTTCCGTCATTATCAGCCTCAGGTTTCTTGTCCTGGAAAGATTTGCGGGGTTTTTGTATTTCTGATCACAAGCACAAACACATTTTGGTTAGCCGGCCGTTCTCTCTCCCTTCTTAGCAAAGTAGTACCATTTCATACATCACACGTACTGAGGATGCTCGCAGGAACTGATAAAGGTCTCGTCCTTACCTGGCGTGCCCGCCTTGATGATGCCGTTATTGCCTCTGCCCGCAGTGTATCCCGCCTAAACTCTCACATTGTCTAAAGCCCTCCCAGATGCCCTGGGAATGTCTTGAATGTCTCATACAAATAGACTATAGCAATGACAGTCCAGGAAGCGGCGTCTGTAGCCTATATATTTCCAAAGTCAACATCATAATATCCGACGCCGCTATCAATCAAGTTTTGATCAGCTGATTGATGTAAGCACATTTAAACTGCATCAACGTGCCGAAATTAATACGTACGGGTCGCTCTAGCTCTCTCGTCAGACATTGCCGCTCCTACAAATAGCAATAATGCCTACATTTTTCACAAGTTTCAGGGGAGCGAGGCTAGCATCAGCCCTTGAGCTCATGGGAGAGCAGCCAATGGGTGCTTGCGGAGCATCTAAGTCGTTGGTTAATCACTCGATGAAATGGCTTTCTACTCTGATTAAAGACATGGCTATCCAGCTCATCAATTTAGGGTAAGTCAAAGCTTAATGCTACGACGCTGATCGGAGACGTTGGCAAGGTTACTGTGAAGATAAGCAAGCCATTTCTGAACTTTAGGGAAGGATAATTTCTTGTTCCCGCCATGCAATGCCAACTGCTGAACAGCAGTTGCAACCCAGATAGTGGCATCGAATCTGGTGATTATGACGGATCGCGACAAGAGATAAGTAAAAGGCGGGCTCATCTTTTCAGTCGCATCAGACCTCAAGAGGTGTCAGGAGAGTGAACAAGGCGCATGCGCAAAACGGACACACATACGTCATCCATTCACAGTGGACAGGCTGTCAGAGTTTCTGCCGCATCTAGCATTTACAGAAACCAAATATCAACCCAGCCCCCGACGGTAAAACCTTAGAATACTGCCTCCAACCTCTCTGCCAAGTCCTCGCCCCTCTTGTCACGCAGATGACATTCCTACAAATCCAACGACGTGCCATTAGTTGGTGATATGATATTTAGCTCCATGCTGGCCGACAAGATACAACTAGTTATGAAGTAGCATTTATTATCTCGAATTAGACGTCGGTCAAAAGGTCCAGGAGAGCAGGCCTGATTGAGTACCAAAGTGAGTTCAGCCCTGAGTGTTAATCTCAGAGCCAATTTCAAGGCAAATCACGAGACGGATCCTGAGGCTGGTACGAATCGGAAGGTGACTCTGAGCTGGAACCGAGCTTCTTAAAGTCATGTGCCTATGGCCTGATACATATCGCTGAGGGGTTTAGGGTGGAGAGATGGCTGGTTGAGCTTCAAATATACAATGAAATAGCCATTGTTAATACTAGGAACTCTAACGTGCTCCATTGAACGGGTAGGCGGAAGGTGACTTAGTTAATTAACGCCAAGCATCAAGTTGCCTGTTTATTCATACTTGTGAGGTAGTAAAAGTGGTTCTTGTGCCGAGCAATACGGCCACCTTCCGGATCCAGTAGTAGCTAAAGCGTGGGGTAGAAAAAGTCCCGTCCTAATGTTGCATCGCCGCGTTACAAGCCGGGCGATGACCCTTATTAAGCAGTTGACAACGGCGTGCGTCTTTAGTTATCTATTTCCAGCTTCCTAATGTAGCGGGCCTTCTGCGCGATCAGCAGGGGACGCAGCGTGAATCCACGACCTAGAATTCATGCGTTTTTGAGTTGGGCGCTACGCCAGCTCAAGGCCGACTACATAATGCGGAGTGGCTGGCATCGTTGCCACTGCGGAATCCAACCACCATTCTCCTCGTTTGTTCGCGTCGAGTCCAAGTCCAACCGCGACAATGAAGACCTTTCGTCTCTGGGCGCTTGCTGTGCTCGCCTTCACCTCTGTGGCTTCGGGATGTCTCTTGCCTGAGGAGCGTGAAAACGACGGCCTGAAGAGGGTTGTCCGCCGCCAGTCGGGCAACGGGACGCCCGTCGGCACGGGCGACAGATTCAACGGCGGAGCGACGGTGCCTCGGGGACTGGGAACGCAGTCCACCACCTTCAGCACGCTGCTGAACGTCAACGAGATCAAGAGCGGTCTGCAAGGCCTCGCCAACGCGTACGGCGTCCAGACCTTCTCTACGCCGTACAAGACCTACCAGGGCGCCACGGTGCTCGGAGCCAAGGTCGGCGGCACCGGAGGCACCTGCAACAACGCGTTCCGCGTCTTCTTCAACGGCAACATCCACGCCCGCGAGCGCGGATCCATGGACAGCGTGCTCTACTTCATCTCGGATCTGCTGTACGCCAACAAGAACAACGTCGGCCTGACGTACGGGTCCAAGACGTACACCAACGCCCAGGTCAAGACGGCCCTGTCGGCCGGAATCGTCTTCATCCCGCTGAGCAACCCCGACGGCGTGGCCTACGACCAGTCCACCAACAGCTGCTGGCGAAAGAACCGCAACCCCGGCTCGGGCTCCGTCGGCGTGGACCTGAACCGCAACTTCGACTTCCTCTGGGACTTCCGCAACCTGTTCGCCTCGAGCGTCCAGTCCAGCGTCGGCTCGACGTCGCCCAGCTCCGAGACGTACCACGGCACCAGCGCCTTCTCGGAGCCCGAGACGAAGAACATCAAGTGGGTGTTCGACACCTACTCCAAGATCCGCTGGTTCGTCGACCTGCACTCGTACGCCGGCGACGTGCTCTACAGCTGGGGCAGCGACGAGAACCAGTCCAGGTACCCGTACATGAACTTCCTCAACAGCTCGTACAGCGGCGTCCGCGGCATTCTCTCCGACACGCCCGGTACCGGAAGGGGCTACGGCGAGTACACGCCCAAGGCGGAGCTTGATGCCAACCTCGCTGCGGCCCGGCGTATGACCTCGGCCATGACGGCGGGCGGCGGCCGCGCTTACACGGCCATGCAGGCAGCTGCCCTGTATCCCACTTCGGGCGCCAGCGACGATTACGCCTACTCCCGACACTTTGCTGATACCAGCAAGAATCTTGTCCATGGGTACACAGTCGAGTTTGGCTTCGGAAACAGCGCAGCGTCGTGTCCGTTCTATCCCTCGGTCTCGCAGTACAACTCCAACCTCAAGGCGACCAGTGCTGGCTTCATGGAGCTGTTGCTGTCTGCCGTTGATCTGGGACTTGGGGACGCGCAGACGTGTTAAGTGAAACAGCTGGCTCCTTTCCTTAAATGAGGCTGTAGTGATGGGCTTGGGGTAGTTTCTGTAGAAATCTTATTCCTTCGTCTTGCTGCTCCTCACTCTTCCGTGATAGGCAAACTTATTCCACTTTACCAGAAGTGATATTACATCCTCATCCGACGTGGCAAGCTATACTGTATGTGCCCTTACAGTGCCCAGTCATCTTCCCATCCTAGGAACAGTCCACCGTCTGTTGCTTTCGTAGGTCATCTGCCACCGTCTTCTGATCTTCGTTAATCTGCCCAGACGTCTGGCTCCACAACTGTTCGTTGAAAATTGCTTCGTACTCATTGTACTCAATCCGGCATCTGACTTGGCCTCCAGCTCTCTTCGCATTGTTCACATTTTTCATGTCGTCGGTGACATTGAAAGAAATTGCGCGGACATCTGATGCTAAGTTAGTCAGTGCTCTAATCTCATTATCCTCGGTGCCTCCTACAGGATTTGACGACGTCAATTTCAGGAGTATACTGATAGCGTTGGCAGATGATCGTCTTGTTGCTGATGTTCTCTGAGCCCTCCGAAATTGCGAGCCGCAAGGGCGTGAAAATGCCCTCCAGAGCTTGAACGTTTGAGGGCGTTATGGAAACAAACCCCTCCAGGACAGTTTCAGCGATCTTAGTATGAAAATCCGTGGCATTGCACTCAATGCTCTTGGATACGTTCTGGTCAAGGTTCATACCGAGCCTGCCCAGCTTTAGCGATGCTCACTGAAACACACTGTTTCGAGGACACACATACCATGGAGTCTGCTTCATGTGATATGAGGCAACCTTGGCACAGTATGCACTGCGCTTCTCGACAGACTGCTCGCTGTCGTCCTGGGGGAGCTTGCGTTGGTTGAAGACAGTGCGCCACCAGACAAAGCTTGCCCAGTTCCGGTACTCATTGACATTTTGCATATGCTTGGCCAGTGGCTGTGGTTGCGCAGCAGCCAATGGATCGACAAAGTTCACGAACCACACCGAGGGGAACGTTTTGGCATCTTGCATGGCCTTTTGGACAACTTGCTGGTCGCTGAGCTGATCGCTGTCCGCAAAAGCCATGAGGGCATTGACGCTGGCGGGAGGGTGGACGTCAACACCCGTGGAGTTGTCGCAGAGTTTACCGAGGTCGATCATTGTGGACTGGGAGAGATGTAGTGGTGAGTTTGTGGATAGAGAGTGAATTCTGGATCAAAGGGAATGACGAGGAAGTCCTTGGGTAATTGGACTATTTATATACTGCTAGAAATCAACCGAACATGGTTCTCTGTGAACCAATCACGGTGACCACATACGGTAACTAGACGGATGACTAAATTCAATAGTTCCCTGTATGCTTCAGGTCAAGTATTCCAGACCGGAGGCGTGTGGCTGGCTAGAAGAATCTCAAAGAGTTAACCCATTTAGCAATGCCCTATCATTGATGCGTATTCTGCTTTGCGGCTATTGAAGCTAGCTAGCCACCTAGCCACGTAGATCAACTGGACGTCGGTCCAAGCAGCTGAACTGAGACACCCCACCAATAGCGACCACTTCAACCGCGCTATTGTCTCTAATCCGAGCCACCATGGGGCCTAAGCTCACTGATGGGCTTATCTTTGCGGTCTAGATCTACGGGGAACTGTTCTCATGTGGGCGTGAGAAATTCGAGACTCTAGACGGCTCAATCCAAGAACACAGTCATAAGACGTTTCTGCGATCGCCTCGAAGGCCTCATGGAGATCATTGCAGCAAGGGGATGGCCGAGTACATTGAGAAGACAACTGCGTCATCCTTCATGAACAGCTCATCGTAACTCTCCATGCTTAGTTGATTCGCCCTCATCGTCTCGCTTTACACATCCGCCCATTGCCATCAACCGTCCATGCCTCGCTACCAACTGCCGCTGTGGCATACAGCAATCCCTCAGGATCGTACTTTGCCTTGACTTTCAACAATTTGCGGTAGTTGGAGCCGAAGAATGTCTCCTGCCAATTGGGCTGCTGAAAGTCGGCTTCGTTCATATACGCTCCCGCTCCAGGCGTAGCCGATTCGATGACAGGCTGAATCTCATCAGTCGTTTCTGCTGCGCCGCCAACATGTCCCCCCAGGGAGCGTTGAAGTCCCAAGGCAAGGCTAGCGAGACCTGGACGATGGTCTCGCGCCATTGCGGCAGCACTGAGTTGGAGCTTTCCCTGCCAAACTTCGAGACGTTGAGGCCGACGCCGATGAAAATGACATCCATCTCAGCAAGCTGCCTCGCGGTGGGCGAGAATTCCGGGAGCTTAGAGCGTGGCAGTAGACGTCCACCGAAAATCTGCGTGCCAACCTGAATATTCCCGGCTGGGGGAGGACCCCAGTAGTGATTATAGTGTTCGAGGTAGCTGGTGAACTCAGTAAAGGTTGGCTGGAAGGTGACACCCAAGGCGACTAGAGAATCAGCTAGTGGTTTCAAGATTTTCTCGGCCTCTGCTTTTGTCTTGTTATATGCAGTCATTGCCGGCACCTGCAGAAAGGTGTCGGAAAAGAAGTATATAATCATGATGCCGTCGTCAACAATGTCCGGAAGCGCAGCATGGAAGACATCAATTATGTCGTAAATCTGCTCTGGCTTGCCCTCAGGTGCTGTAATGAGGAAGTTGGCGCCGCTGACGTTGATTTCTGGATGAGCTCGAACGGTGACAGAGACCACAACACCATAGTTGCCACCTCCGCCGCCGCTCAAGGCCCAGTACAAGTCGTTGTTTTGCTTTCTTGATGCCTTGATAAGCTTACCCTGTGCGGTTACAACCTCAAACTCAAGGGTGTTGTCTGCTGCCAGGCCGAAGTTACTGCTTAATGCTGAGTGGCCACCTCCTTGAACGTAGCCCCCGGTGAGTCCAACAGAAGGGCATTCTCCAGTCACAACGGTCAGGCCAGCAGCATGAGAAGCAGCGAGCGCCTCATAGCCTTGAACTCCTGCACCGACTTTGAGAGCTTTTCCCGTATAGTACGCGTCCTTCCAGTCCACAACCTTTGTGCTCTTGAGGTGGTGAGTCCAGATTGCCAGGGCTCCAGCACCGGTCGAACGGCCGAGGTAGTCGTGGCCTGTGTTTCGAATGACTAACCGCACGTTCCTTTCTTCCGAAAACCTCACTGCCGCAACGATATCCTCGTGAAATCTTGCATCAACCGCGTAACTGACGTAGTTACCCATCGTGCACGGCTTAGTCCTTGGCTGGAACGGGTCACAACTCTGATTGGTGAACATGGGTGCCATTACAGACGAGGAGGACTCCATACTGAATAATATCAGAGACTAGGCTCACAGTGAGATCGGTTATTGGAATGAGGTTACTCACTGAATTGACGAGTAGAGCCATTCGTCTTGTAAGGTAGCGCACTCTTCAGAGTTGTACAATGGATCGTGACAAGGAGACCCTAGAGGAACCGTTGCGATCAACCGACCTCCAACAGTAGTGTTGAGATGAGACCATTGCGTCCGGGTAGGCCAACAAGAATCTCCAGGCAAACATTTACAATCGAGCTTATACGGAGCCGCGGTGGCGCTGCAGCCGTTGGCCAAAAACAGCGATGAAGCGACAAAAAACGGCAGCATTCTAACAGATGGATTGGCTTCTGATGGATGCTGTGGGTTTAAATTTTGAGTGGGAGTTGTTTATTATAGGCAGATGACCGATAGGCGGGCAACAATTTGATTGCTTGGTGAGTCCTCGCTTATGCAGGGAGTCGGACTTGGGGACAGCGTCGATCTTCACAGGTGCAGACTCGGGCTGAGTGAAGCAAGTAAAAGTCTCATAGTGAAGGATTATCTTAATTCTGGGCATTGATATTGGTGTTGATGAACTGGGGTTGTTGGCTGTTACAGCTGCCGACATCCTGGTTCACACAACGACATCTAAGTTGAATATGCTGTAGTTAGAAGTGTGCAGCCGGTGGACTCTCAGCTGTTATGCCATCTACACACTCTACTGACACCTCTAGGCTCGGCTGTCATTTCGCAAGTGGGATAAGGAACATTAGACGCTGAGCATGGCGACAACTACCAAGTACCGACGCACAGCGAGACTTTCATTATGTCAACCATGTACTTAAGCCAGAACCAAAACCTAGGCCCACAGGATAGGAAGAAGTTACTACGAGCCTCTACCTTAGACATATGTAACTCTATATCTCTTGTTTGAAGTTGGGAATCTTAAGGCTGGGCAGGAATTGTCAAGGGATGAGTGGTGGGGGCATCTGAAAGAGTCACACTGGCCAATAGCCAATCGCGTCGAGGAAGGACGCTAAATGATAATGGTGAGAGTTACTAAGAGTACCTGGGATCTGAATGTTGGTTGGCAGGAGACTCAAGACATCAGGACAGTCCCATGGTGGTGGGCATGCTGCACATATACTAAGATAGAAGTGGTAGGAGACATTCCAGATACCTAAGTAATGTATGCAGGCGCATTAACTGGAGATACAGGAAGCCCACCACCACTTATAATGAAAGATGTTAGGTGGATCATTCAATCTAGCCCTAGGATGTTCTACTGGAAAGGCTCAGTCGGTTGGCAGTCTCTAGAATAATTAGACTGATAAGGCAAGTAAATCATGGTTGGGCTTGCGTGAATACGTATCTGCGTAATGAAAAACAGCCTTGATAGTAATACCATATTGTATAGACATGAATCGATTAAAAAAATCGAGATAGTTTAGGAGGGACTAAAATGAAGGGAATAAATTTGAAGACGGGCGCATCGCCTCTTAGCGCATCATTGGATGATTCTAGTTTCTCCAAACACAAGTTCCAGTAGTCGCACGTGAACGCTCCCTTGTAGTCAGTGTTAGCTAAGGTAGCCTTAAAACAAACAATCTCGGCGGTAGAACCGTGGATTCAACCTAGTCGTGTTGGGCAGCTGTGAGTTGACACTTCGCACGCCGTATTCCTAAATGGTAGCGCCTTGCGAGCTGATCGACAAGAGGCGGCCGCTGACCAGCTAAGCCGTCAGCAATTGTCTCACTTCTCAAGGCAGACCAATTACTACACTGTGGTAGGTAGCGCTGCCAATTGAGGGCGCATTGAAATGTCACGAGTCATACACAATAATCCTACAGCACTCTACCAACATCAGCACGATACTGAAGACAGCATTTCTGATGAATATTCAGCCTCAGGGTATTGATGTGTATAGAGACCAGCGACAGTATAAGGAGACAGACAAAGCCATCAGTTCCTAACAGCAAGACAACTTTCTCTTCTATCCCTCCTTGCAACATCATAGCACAATTTTAGAGACCTTGGAATCGCGCGTTGAGGCATACCGCCAGTCCTGGAACTCAGGACAGCTGGATCGACTTCTTAGTCACTGGTTAGGTGACGATCTTGACTATTCCTACTACTGTAAGCAGTTTATGTGCCTACATATTCCCCAAATGAGTGCTAATCTTACCAGTGACCCAGCAACTTCACATGGATAAGGGCGCCGCGAAGCAAGTCTTCGGTGGTATGCTCTCGGTCTGCGGTGATATCGACATGGTCACTCGCAATCTCAGTGGCACGACCAACAGCGCCGTCTGGGAAGTAGATATTAACTTTCCGTGTCTTGCCGATTTCCCTGGTTCGCCTTTCAAGAAGGGCCATCGCGCAAAAACGGTTGGAGTGAATCTGATTGAGTGGAACTCGGAGGGTGAGATTGTCAAGCAGAGTGATTATTACTGCTGGAGCAACTCGCAGTAGCTGCGCTATCATCTTAAGTACGGGCAGGACTAAGTTTCGTGTTGTGTGTTGTGGTATCTGGAGGATGGATGGAATGAGTTGAGAGTTTTTTGTCCAGTATTTTGATCTTGTATATAGTTGTTGAATGCTAGAGAAAAACCATTTGGAGGCATTGATGTGCTGTGGTTTTTCTCGAGTCATTGAACTATTTTCTCCACTATCGTCTATGTCGTCAAATACATCAGTCTTCATGTCAGAGAGGTACTCCAGGCTCGCTGTTTGCCCATCCACCCCGGGGAAGTTTCTAAATAAAGTACGTAGGACAAACCTCCTCCCCCTTCTTGGCCGTACCACCCAAAATGGTAATCTACGCGAACCCACGCCCTCTTGGTTACACGCACACACGGGAGTCTATAAAGGATGAGGTCGAGAATTGTCCCCATCATTCTCACAGCCTTAACCACACAACGTCGAATCCACAATGTGCAAGCTAAACCATCTCGCACGAGAACCGAACCGAACCGAACCGAACCGAACCGAACTGAACATGGCCACTCTCGATTCCCTGAAGCGGGCCCTGAAGGAGAAGGCTGCGGCAACGGCGTCGTCCACCCAACCGCTGTCAGACTCCCAGTACAGTGATGGCTTCGACAACTTTGTCCGGGGCGCGGGATGGACGACATACCAAGAATTCATTATTCCTAAACTGTCCCAGTTGCTTGCCCCTCTCTTCAATTCGCAGATCCATGTCTCGGTGCTAGAGATCGGGCCCGGCCCGCAGAGCGTACTTGGATTCCTACCCGCCTATCTGAACCGAAAGATCACGAGATACACGGCATTTGAGCCCAACGACTTGTTTGCTACGCGACTGAAGGAAGGGCTATGCTCTCCGAATGCCTCGCAGACAGGGCCAGCGCTACCCTGCCTGGGGAGTCCACCCGACATTCGTCGAATCCCATTTGCTCTGGATGGTTGCAGCGCCAGTATTAGTGGCGGCAATGAGAAGTTCGATGTCATCCTATTCTGCCACAGCATGTACGGCATGAAGCCCAAGCACAAGTACATTGAACAGGCGCTGGAAATGCTTGTCCAGCGCCCAGACGGTGGAATCGTGGTGGTTTTCCATCGCGACAGGACCCTATGCCTCGATGGCTTAGTGTGCCATCGAACGGCTTCTTTCCCTACCGGAATCATTCGCGTGGCAGACAACGACGACGTACTGAATCGTTTTGCTCCTTTCGTCGCAGGGTTTGTCATGCAGGAGGTGGGCGTGGACAAAGCGATCCAAGCCGAATGGCGTGGGGTTTGCCGCGCCTTGGGTCGTCGTGAGGAAGCCCAGCCAGACCATCTCGTGTTCAGCGCGCCTGACATGATGGCCGCCTTTACTCGGCATGCCACCACGTTGCCGAAGCTGATGACACAAGTCCCATCCGTGACTAGGACCAAGACGGTTAAAAACCGAGAGGCTCTCCTCCACCATCCCGCTGCGATTCTTAGGCCGACGGAGATACGACACATCCAGCACTGCGTTCGATGGGCTCTGGAGCATCAGGCCGGCCTGACCGTGGTTGGCGGAGGCCACAGCGGGCACTGTCTCTGGCCCAACCTTGTCTCGGTCGACATGGGTGCCTTTGACCAGATATATATTCTCACGGTCGGGGAAGGAGAAGGTTCCGGTTCGGGTTTCGGCTCCGGCTCCGGGGTTAAGTCCGGCCCCGAGTTGGGTTCTGTGGTAGTCGCCGAGGCCGGTTGTAAGACGGGGGACATCGTCCGAGAGGCCATGGCAGCGGGCTTGACAGTACCCATGGGAGCCCGTCCCAGCGTTGGCGCCGGGCTGTGGCTACAGGGCGGCATCGGACACCTGGCTCGGCTGCACGGGCTCGCGTGTGACGCCATCATCGGTGCCGTCGTGGTCAGCGTCGACTCCGGCCGCATCCTCTGCATCGGCCGGGTACCAAGCCAACACCGGCCGGCCGGTGCCGTGTGTCCGGAGAACGAGGCCGATCTCTTGTGGGCGATGAAAGGTGCTGGGACCAACTTTGGTATTGTGGTTAGCGTGACTTTCGAGGCTTACCCAGCTCCGACTTATTCGGTTCGAAACTGGGTTGTCCCGCTGAGCGACAGCCTCGAGGCACAGCGCAGGCTCTGGGATTTTGATAACCAGATCGCCAGCAAGCTCCCCCGGAACTGTTCTGCGGATGCCTATCTGTATTGGGACACGGATCAGCTGCATCTTGGCGTGACCATGTTCGAATGTTCCACGGTTGGGCTCACCTCTAAAACACCCACGTCCGTGGAAGCAATTTTGGGACCCGAAGACAGCTCCAAGACAGTAGACAGCGTTGGATTGTTTGAGACGGAGATGTACATGTCTGGGATGCACGGAGGGCACGGTGGTGGCAAGACGTCGTCGTTCAAGCGATGTTTATTCTTGAAAAGCATAGGAGAGGTGAAGGTCGCTGACAAGCTGGTGAGGGCTGTTAAGACCCGTCCCTCGCCACTCTGCTATCTCCATCTGCTACACGGTGGCGGAGCTGTCAACGACGTGGCCGACGATGCTACGGCGTTCGGCTGTCGAGACTGGCACTTTGCCTGCGTGGTGACTGGTGTCTGGCCCCGCGATCAAGACGGAACCGCAGTTTCCCGAGCTGCCGTGCAGTGGGTTTACACCGTCGCCGGAGACCTGTTGCCCCTGAGCGCCGGAGCCTACGGCGCCGACCTCGGGCCGGACCCCCGAGACGCCGGGCTGGCGGCCAAGGCTTTCGGGCCGAACCGGCCGCGTCTGGCCCGTCTCAAATACACCTCGGACCCGTGTGATGTGCTCGCTTACGCTTGTCCGCTCCCGAAAGCGCCGAGGGAACAGAAGCCCATTGTTCTCGTCACTGGCGAAAGCTTCGCAGGGAAGGACTACTGCGCTGACATCTGGGTCTCTGTGTTCAAGCACAACAACCTCAAGGCACGCGTAGTCAGCATCAGCGATGAAACCAAGCGAGAATACGCGGCTGCTACCGGGGCCGACCTGGACCGCCTGCTTCGGGACCGTCCCTATAAGGAGCAGCACCGGCCAGCGTTGACGGTGTTCTTCAAGGACCAAGTGCGGCTGCGACCTGGACTGCTGACAGACCATTTTAAGAATGTGGCCCGCAGCATTGAAGATGTCGACGTGTTGTTCATCACCGGGATGAGAGACGAGGCGCCGGTGACAGCCTTGTCGTATTTAGTGTCCGACAGCAGACTGCTCGATGTTCGCGTGGAAGCTAGCAAAAAGACACAGGCGGTTCGCCGAGGGTGCCAAAGCGGCGATGATGTTGACAACAACGGCATGTCAGATTCAACAGCCTTGGACTACCGCCCCAGTCTCATCTTCAACAACGACACGCTCGGGGACGAGGCGGCAAGACGGTTCGCCCAACAGTCTCTGCTTCCCTTCTTGCACGAGGACATACAGCAACTGGCTCGTATGGTACGGCCGGTACCCGACTTTCCACAGCCGGGCATCGAGTTCCGCCATGTGCTCAACATCTGCCAGGAGCCGGGTGGGCTGACACTATGCACGTCTCTCCTGAAAACCCACTTCTCAGGTGCCTGGGACGAAGTTGATGCGGTGGTCTGTTGTGAGGCCGGTGGCTGGACTTACGCGCCGTGCTTAGCTTTGCAGATCAATAAACCCTTAGCCCTGATCCGCGAAGCCGGCAAGCTCCCACCGCCCACTGTTTCCGTCATGACGTCCTCGTCGCACATCTCGTCTTCGGCATCCCATGATTCGCGAAAGAAGAGCATCGAGATGGGGCGGAATGTGCTCCCCAGAGGCGCGTCGGTGGTTGTTGTGGACGATGTGTTTGCTACGGGGAATACTCTTTGTGCGGTGCTGCAACTGTTAGGTCTCGTTGGCATTGGTGCTGAGCGTGTCAGCGTTATGGTTTTGGCCGAGTTCCCTGTTCACCGTGGTCGGGAACTGTTGCGTCAGCGTGGCTTTGGCCGAGTGTATATTCAAAGCCTTTTGGTCTTTGGTGGTCCATAGAGTGGTAGCGTCTAGGAGGATTGTGATACAGGTGCCTCGCGGTGTATGCGATTCGGACGACTTGGAGTTTTATCCCGGTTTGATGTCTATTAATAACACCCGTTCTACCATACAACTCTTTTCTAATACAGATGGCCTTTATCTCATTCTTACAGATCGTCCCCCTTCTCATTTTCACAGACAGTATCAAAGTCTCCGTACTTCTGCATCCCAGAACTAATTATCTGTTTAAACGTCTCAAACGGACAGCTAGCACCCGGTCCATTTTGACACAGCGGCAGTGGTCGTGGCGCCGTATTAGCAATAAACCTCACAAAGTCCTCTTCCTCGCTTTTGCCACCGTTGACGCCTGGTCTCTCGCAAGTCATCTTTTCCATGCCGACATGCCCCAAGAACGGAATCAGGTCAGACATCTTCCATGCCCGCACATGGTTGACATGCGAGGTCGGGAACTCATCGTACCCTTCTTGCGACGACGAATTGAAGATTCCCAGTGCTGTGGCAACGAATGGCGGCACTTCGCGGTGCGTGAAGTAGAAGAACAGACGCTGATCGGCGGGCCATCCTGCTGTTTCGTCGTGATGCGTGTCAGAGCGGTTGTCGATGGTGTCGAAGAGGTGAGATTGTGAATTCAGCCACGGGAAACCGAGATAGTTGGAAAGAGGGTTCAACGGCCCAACCATGTGCGCGTATTTCATATCCCAGGCGTATTCGTAAGAGAGCCACTCTGCATCAGAGAACACGGCGCATATGGGCGAGCGCTTACCCCTGATGGCCGATTCGTAGCCGCAGAGCGATTGAAGCGCAAAGACGTCTTTGGGATCGAGGTCGTAATCGTCGGGGGTGTGGGGACTCAGGCGACGTGAGACTTGCTTGCCGTATACGTTCAAGAATTCGAGCTGCTGCTTGGTTCCGGGAGCCTTTGAGAACTTTGAGCAAGCCTTGTGAGGGAGAAGGGCACGAGTCCCATCATTCAGGTTCTTTTTGTCAAAGCGGGCGATTTCGATGTCGCCGTCAGCAGGAAAGGCGTGGAGGAATGCTCTGGCAGTATCGTAGGTCCTTGCCTTGGTGTCCGTTATCACACGCTTCACTGACGATGCGAGATGCTGATAACGCTTCACCAGATGACGCCCGACCTGCTCGGCATCCTCCTTTCCAGAAGGTGTCACTTCTTCGAGGCGGTCTTCCTCAATGGGAGAATACCATCTGTTCAAGAACTCGAGAGGGCCGGAAAAGGACCCTCGGTGTCTCTCCAGCTTGAAGAGAAATGGCTGGATGTAGTCCTCATATTCAGCGTCGTTGGCGTAGATGGCGGCGTGTCGGATTAAATACGAGGCCGCGGTTACAGTGCATCCTTCTGGTGCGGCGTGTGCAAGTCCGAATCCCACAGCATCGAAGTAGGGCGATATTCCGGGCAGATGAAGGAGCGGGTCGAATAGGTAGCCTTGGGTATGATCGAGGCCTTGAAAGGGATGTTGAATTGCAGATACCAAGGTAGCTAATCCGAGTGACAATGCAGCTGCAGTTGAAGCCAAACTGTTGGCCATTATCCCTGGGACGGAAAGACCTTGCACTCGTTGAGGTCTAAGGGAAGAGTAAGGCAGTTTGTTGATTTCTGTTTTCAATGATGGTTTAGGAGAGTCTATGACGTAGAAGAGGCACACTAAAAGTTGACTGTCGATCTAATCCCTGCTGGTTAAGTGTGCCAAGCTAGTACCTGATTGTTACTTACTAGTAGTTCAGCTACTTCGCGGTCTACTCCTGGACTGCAGGAAAAGATGCGTTGGCCTACTGTAATAGACTTCGTCTTAGTCCTTTTATTATTCGGTCAGTAGCTTTACAGGCGCCGTCACCATCTGGGGAATAAAAACGACACGGCTTTCCAACAGTGAGACAGCTTCTATAATCATTGAGGTCAATCTGCTCCCTCCTCAATTTACTTAGTGACACATTCCAAGACACAAGTCAGATGACACATGAAAGAAGATCCCAATGATCTCAAGCGAACACATCAGTCTCTATTCCTTATTCGAAATCGTACAGTATCCAAGTCAAGACGATTTTACACAAAAGGATTCGCCTTTGTCATGACAAACAAGATTCATTGTACCTGCAGCACGACATCTTTCAGCCGGATACGTCCACCTGCATCAAAGTCACGCACATGCGCAAACACACGCAACGCGGGGTTACGGTCTACCTGTCACATGAGACACATTTATGAATGACATCAACGACTCCAGAAACGGGTGTGTCAATGATGCCACGACTGCAACACAGACACTTTCGTGAGACTCGACCGTTCCTCCTCGACGCCTCGTGTGCCCGCCTATCAACTGCCATTCCATTTTCACACCCAAAAAGACTACTTGCGTGTCAACCTCTACCTCGAATCATCGCAATATCGCACTGAATGTCTACGCCAGAGACAATCAAGCTGGCCTCCGATGGCACCGTACCTGACCCAGAAGACGGGTCTCTCTACAGCGACCTCTACGGCCTGACCCTCTACGAGAAGAAATGCGTCCTCATCAACCGCGAGATCAACGCCCAGGGCATGGGCAAGTACCAGTGGTACATCTGGGGTCTGTGTGGCTTCGGATACATGCTGGATCTGCTCTGGGCGCACGCTTTCAGCTTGGTGCTTAGTCCGCTGCAGCAGGAGCTTGGCTTTGGAAACGATGAATCGGGGAATATTGGGACGAGTTTCAATGCCGGTCTGACGGCTGGGGCGTTTGTTTGGGGCTTCTTGGCGGATATTATCGGTTTGTGCTGACTTGGTTGATGGTGACCTTGCGGGAGCGGACTGGACCAACGGCTTATCGCGTCTAGGTCGTCGCTGGGCTTTCAACTCGACCTGCCTCATCTCCTCGGTATTCGGATTATGCCTGGGGGCATCGAATACCTACAACACGTTTCTGATATTGACCGCCTTTGTTGGTCTTGGGGTTGGCGGGAATATCCCCATCGACACCACGATTACTCTCGAGTTCATCCCTCAGGTTTGTAAATCCCCATCTGGATTAGAGGTTCAGTGATACTCAAGCCACACAGAACAAGCGCTTCCTACTAGCTTGTCTATCCGTTTTCCAACCCATCGGCGTACTTGTCTGCAGCGCCATCGCATTTGGCTTTATTCCCGTCTACTCCTGCTCGCCCAACTTCTCCGAAGCAGACCCGCTCCCGTCATGCAACAACGTCAGATCTGGAACCGCCTGTTGCTCGCGTTCCTCCAACATGGGCTGGCGATATCTGCTCTTCACCCTCGGCGCACTCACGCTTCTCATCTTCTTTCTTCGCTTCGTCGTCTTTAATTTTCGAGAAACTCCGAAGTTTCTGATTTACCGCGGTCGAGATGCCGAAGCAATCGAGACGCTTGAGCATATGGCCAAGGTGAACGGGAGACGATGCGGGCTTACCACTGAGATGTTCGAGTCTCTCGAGGAAGACCACGGATCCCAAGCAAGCGATACAAGTGCAACGCCTGCACTAGGGGGTGGCGCTAGAAAGCTCCAGCTGCGGTGGTCTGGAAAGGCCAAGGCTAAACTCAGCAGATACAAGCTGCTATTTGATGGCTTTCAGATGACCCGACTTACTATCTTGACATGGTTGACCTACATCATGGACTTTTGGGGCTTTACCGTAGCAGGTAAGTTCGAAGATATGTGATCGGATGTGTGAACCTGACACATCATGCAGGCTTCTACTTGCCACGCATCCTAGCTCTAAAGAACGGCTCGCAGTCCGTCAGTCTGGCGTCTACCTATGCGGCATATATCTACACCTACGCACCCGGCATTGTCGGCGTCTTACTCGGCGCCCTCATGTGTCGCGCCCCCGCCATCGGGCGTAAATGGACCATGTCAGGCTCAGCCGCGCTCATGGGCATCTCCATCTTCCTCTTCTCTACCGTGGATACGCGGGCCAAAAACGAAGGCTTGTTCACCATGGAGTACTTCTTCCAGTCCATGTTCAACGCCGTCCTTTACGGCTGGACTCCGGAGGCGTTTCCCGCGCCAATCCGGGGCACGGCGTGTGGAATTGCGAGTTTCTGGGGGAGGTTGTTTGGCATTGTTAGTCCTTTGATTGCGCAGCACTTGTACGGTCTTGGGGATGGAGACGGGGATATTAATAGTGTGCTGTATCTGGCTGGTGGTGTTACGCTGGGCTGTGTCGTTACAACGGCGCTTTTGCCGTCGAAGTTGATAGAAGCCAAAGACGAGCGCTCATAGACAGAGTATAGCTTTATTGCTTCCATAGTATCAAGTTACTGTGGCTAGGAACTTAGCAGAGCTTTACCTTGACGATATACAAAGTCTTTTCATTGGTGGGGCTTAGGAAAAGATACGGACTGTGCAGGTATCTCAACTTCATAGAATGACTGGCTTATAACATAAAACTGAGACTTTACAGGGCAAGGGCCTGGAAGCTCATCTATCTAATCGAAAAACCGTTGTGTTACCATCTCCATTAGTAACTACAACCTCCGCAAAGCTCAAGGTTACTCTCACAAAGGGCCAAGAGTGCAGACTTCCTGTAGTCACGTTAGTATTCTGAATAAATTGACATGGGTGCTACGTTGCACGTACCTTCCGTTTGTTTTTGAAATCTGAATAAAAACTGTTCCAAATGTTTCTCGATGCACAATCATACGTGCTGCTACCTGTAGAATTGGTGCATTTCGGTTGCATTGTCTCGATGAGATTCTCGGGCGTGTGTAGCCAGGGTTTTGGAAGTGGCCAGTCGGAGAAGTGGATAAGCTTGAGCTCATTATAAACACCGATAGGATCCCAGACCTCACGGTCAGACCCAAGATACATGACATGGTCGTCATGGCGGAACTCGCCCGTCAACATATCGTATCGGCGGTGCGGAATGATGAGAGCGCTGTCGCGATAGAGGTAGTTGACAATCTCCATGTCGTAGTCGTCCCTGCTAGAAGATTCTATCTTTGCCATGATACGAGAGAATTCGAGATGGCTGAATGAGCATGAGCTGCGATGAGAGGATCTCTTTGTCTGGGTATAACCAAAAGGCTCGGGGCATAGCGACTGGTGATGGGGGCAGAAGAAATAACTCGTCCATGTTTTGGAGGAGCATCGAGTCAGAATCAATTGAGAGCACGCGGTTGTATTGAGTCTGATTGAACGCGAGTAGTTTGGTATAAGATTCAGCCCAGGTTTCTATGCGATGATTAAATGTCAGCATGCCTGATGTCAACGAATAACAAAGGGGAAAAAGGAGATAACTTACGGTCTACGCCATGTCCATACTGGACGGCAATGGGCACAAGCTTGACGTTATATTCGTCGCGAGCTCTAATAAGAAGACGGGCATCGCTCGAAGAATCGTCGCTCGACTGAAGCATCTCGGATGGATACATCATCACACGGTCGGCACGGCTCAATAGCCGGTGTAGTGCCTCAAAGAACATGACCGAGTTGCAAAGGTACGCACTATTGGTGACGTATTGAGTATAAGCGAAGGTGGACCAATCAACTTCGTCTTCGCTGAGGACTGGCTTCGTCAAGCCAGAAAATAGAGTCGCTGGCTGAGTGTGGTCGTCGTAACGATGGAATTGAACCAAGACGAAAAGGCCAGTCAAGATAGCCACGGCGGCTGCCAGGCGACACCACTTATATGCCATCCGGTACGAGGGTACGATGGTTGCTGTGGTTGATGGCTTCGAGTTGTCGTCTACTGAGACAACATTGTAGCGCGGCAAGCCCATCACAGCTGAGTTAATTAGGGATAAAATGTAAGGGGAAAACACGGGCCAAAGCGTCAGCACAGAACAGAACAGAGGAAATGAATATCGTCCGATGTTATTGAGGATTGTGGCTTGTTGACGGTTGAAAGTTGGGCGCCTTGCAAGGTCGTGATTTAGGCGGTGTTCTTGTGATGACAGCTTGGGAAATAATGGGATGGTTTATGAACCAGCCCAGATATATGCGTCCTAAGCAGGAAGACTTCCAGGGCTCCTTTGCCGCTCACGAACTTTTTGCCACCGATGAGGGATTGGTTCTAAAAGCGCCTTGCAAAGTGATGTGTCTGCAGCGCTTACAGACACAGGGGTAACCCTTGCCCAATTCGACCCCTGCAGCCGTAGCTTGGGCGGCAATGATACGAACAGTCAGAAGTGGCAGGTAGTCTTGGTTTGCAGGGGCATACGGCACTGTAGCAACTGCACGAACATCGAGAGATCACGCTTTGAGGCTTAGATGAAAGAAAATAAGAAAACTGAACATAGTCTCTCTGGTTTTCCTTCCTGGAGGGATTTGAACGATGGTTGCATGAAGCCGAGGTTGCCAGTGATCAGATGATTTTCTGAGACGGAAAATGGCTTGGCATATGAGCAATTTACCAACCAACCGGTCCAACCACGACAACCAACAACCAACAACCAACATGCGTATAGACCAGAGTGTGAGTCACCAATCGTAACGTGTCCAGAAGAGAGAAAAGCGGAGAGAGTGCAGCCTCTCACTCAGCCGAACCCTTCAGCAGTTGTTGTCGGCGGCTGTTGTTATTTTTACTATAACAGATAGTGGGTAACGGAGCGTCTCACATCACAACGCACATCATTTACGCGCTAGAAGCGAAACTCTAATGCAAGCCAACGATATTGGGATGTCAACTCTTATCTCAAGAGGACTAAGGGTAAAGCGTGGCCGCCGACTCACTTTTTCTTCATGATCTTCATGAGGGTGTGGTTTTTGAACTCGTGTCCCTCCAGGTGAAGGCCTTGTTGTGACTGATCTCGCTACTAGTTGCTCGAAGTTTGACCAACAGTCCGAACTGATGCATCACTCACAAGCTTAGTGACAAATGTGTCAACGGGGTGGTGCTGAAGCCTGTCTTCCGAGAAATATGCACCCTAGACTATTGCGAATATTTTCTGGGTTTTGTAAAGTGCTTGTTGGCTCAAGTAGACTGGGGTTATGGTGGCTAAGTTATGCGAGCCAGGATTGGAGAGGATTCCCGATCGTTGGGAACCTCCCCGTATCTACTGATACTCGCTAGTACACCCAATGTCTTAATCTTGTCTGTGGATGGCCCCATGACACGGAGAAGCGGCACCATTCGGGCGAATATCCGGACGAACAACTTGGTCATTTGTCAGCTGCAGGGTAAGTCGAGTTAGCTCATAGGTTCCCATCCTAGGTTGATGTCTTTCTTCGTCCGAAATTCACCGCTGCGGCCGAAAATCAGGGATATAGTGGATACTGTATAAGTTTCCAAGAAGCGCCAAGCAGTGGTAAGATCCTTCGTGCATCGGGACGCGGATCGACAGGTGATGTTTTACGAGCTAGGATGAATAGTATAAATTCCAAATTTTTCTTTGCCAAAGTCATGACTTAGCGAAGCACACAATATGTCAATGATGAGCGATTCACTGTCTTACTCTTCCAACATGGCTCAACGCTCTCTACTGATTACTGGAGCTTCTGGCTACTGGTATAAAAATGATGCAAAACATTCTTCGTCTACGGAATACTGACTAGTTATTGCCAGTGGCGGCACCATTTTATCAAACCTCATAAGGACTAAGGCACTGGCAGGGGAGATAGAAATATCCGGCCTGGTTAGGACTGAAGAGCAAAGGACTGCTATGGCTAATCTTGGGATCAACCCGATCGTTTTCGATGATTGGGACCAAAGCAGTCAGCTAGAAACAATTGCCCAAGGCTTCGACAGTAGGATCTCTAAAATGCAAGAACGACGTCTTTTACGTACACTAACTTGACTTCAGTCATTATCCATGCCGGAGCTGGGTGGCATCCTGGCGCAGCGAAGGCTTTGATAACTGGACAAGGCAAAAGACGGAGCGACACTGGTCACGCCGTGCACTACTTCCATCTCTCTGGAACCACAAGCCTGAGTGACTACCCCCATACCAAAGGCTGGGTTGAGACGCGTACTTTCTCGGACGAGGAAGACGTGTACTCTTACCTAAAGACCCGCGAATCATCCAAGCCCTACAAAGTACGAGAGACCGACATACTTGTAGTGGAAGAGGGCGAGTCCAGAGGAGTGCAGACGTACATTGTCATGGCTCCGACGATCTTTGGTCTCGGAAGTGGTCTCTTCAATCAGTACTCTATTCAGATCCCCGTCATGGTCCAAGCTGCATTGCAAAGTGGGCAAACGAGTGTTCTTGGGGACGGAGGGACAGTGTGAAGCCACATCCACGTCGAAGACCTCGCAATGCTCTTCATGGTGATGCTTGAGAGAATTCTGGAGGGCATGCTAATTCCTTCTGGAAAAAACGGTATCTACTTTAGCGAGACCGGAACGCATACCCAGATGGAACTCGCTCAGAAGATATCTACTGCAGGCAAGAAACTGGGTCTCCTCAAGACGGACGTTGTGAGAAATGTCCAACTTCAGGAAGCTGCCGATCTGTGGTCCGGAGGAGTCACGTTCCACGCTGAATTGGCGTACGGGTCAAAGCAAGTGAAACTGAATAAACCCACGAGAACACAAGCTAACTGTGTCTTCAATCAGCGCACGTACGAAAGCTGTCCTCGGACACAAACTAGGCTGGGCGCCTCTTCATGCGGCGGAATAGGAGACTACGTTCGCAAAGGAGATTTCTGCCATCGTAGCAAAAACGCCTCGGTCCTTTCAAGTCCCGGTGCTCATGAAGGAAGAAGCATCCTGAGATGGTCACATCGGGCGCAATATCGTAGAAGAGTCAACCTTCTTATTTTCCTATTTACACCGCGAGCTCCATAACTTGTTGACCTCCTTGGTAAGGTGCGTGGCTGGCTTGGCCTCTGCACCTGCACCTCTCTTCGATGCTGTCTCTCAATTATCTAATCCCCAAGTGGCAATACGTCGCCCAGCGACTTGCTGTTTTCTGTGAGCTGTGTGGCCCGACATTGGAGTGACGTGTTTAGTTATCATCCTCATTCTCGTCCTTGTCGCTGGACTCTTCGTTATCGTCACCGGAGTCGGACTTCTCGTCAGAGTTTGACTCGTCGTCAGAGTTAGACTCGTCATCGTTGTTGGATCCAGATTCCTCCTCGTCGTTAGAGCCAGTCTTCTCGTCGTTGTCAGAGCCAGTCTCCTCTTCATTGTCGGAGCCAGTCTCCCCCTCGTTGTCAGAGCCAGTCTCCCCCTCGTTGCCATCGCTGACGGGCGTCGTCTCGGAAGCCTCAGCCGCAGAGGTAGGGCTGGCGACAGATCCGGAATCGTTTCCAGTGTCGGAGCAGGGGCCGACCTTGGAGGGCTCGCTTCCGTCGGTGACACCTTTGAAGGCGATGCACTCGTCGCCAACGCCGCTGGTGCTAACACCCGAGATGCTGGCCGTGTCGCCCATGTTGGGGTTGATGCCGACCAGGAGGTCGCCGTTGGTGGCAGAACCGCCGGAAACCTGGACGTGGCGGGCGGGCATGTCCTTGCAGTTACCGCAGCTTCTGTAGAGCTTGCCGAAGTCGGACACGGTGAAGTCCTTGATGACGACGGTGCCTCCGCCGTTGTGCTGGACGACCTTGTCGTCGGCGCCAGTGGCACCGCCGCCGTCAATGGTGGTGGTCTCGCCGTCCTCTTGCTTCTTGATGGAGAAAGCGTCCTCACAGACGTTATCCCACCAAACGTTGGTGACGGTGCAGCCACCGTTGCAGTGAACACCCTCGACCTGGTTGGGGCCTAGGAGGAATGGTTAGAGATGCACAGTAGATCCAAGAGCTAAGGAGACTGCAACATACCGATGATGACGTTGGACAGCGAAGCGCCCTTCTCCAGGATGAAGACGGCATCCGAGTCTCCGCCCTCCTCCTGGCCAGTGCAAGAGACGCCACGGTCGTACATGACGTTGCCACCATCGAAGCTCTCGCCAGCAGCGATGGTCATGGGTGCGTCGAGGACGCTGCTGGCGGCGGGATTAGGCTGCTGGCGCTTGGCCATGCGGTGGAAGGCCCGAGGAGCCTTGGTGATCTGAGGCGGGGCCGGGCTGGCGTAGGCGGTGGCGCCAAGGGCCAGAGTGGCGGCGAGGATCATTCGGTACTGCATCTTGAAGTTGGTAGTGGTGGTAATGGTGAAAGAAGGTGGTGAGAAATATGTTCGTGAGAATATGTTGATGAAACAGAAATGCCACAGTATCAAGCCGGCTTGAGAGTTGGACTTTTTGGGGATAAAACGACCAAGCTCTGCTTGTCAGAAAGAATGATAGACTGAGATGTGAAAGAGAGTGAAGTGATAATGGGCTGGAGAGCAAAGGTCAGAAGGGATGGACTGAAGGAGACGGCGAAGCGCATTTATAGACAACTCGAGCCACTGCGTTTCGCCGATCAGCCATGTTCCAAGCAGATCAACGCTTACGTCCTCGCTAGGTTGGGTGATAAGCAATTCACCGATCCGTAGGGTTGTAGTGGCCGCCGTTCCCCGGCCTGTAAGGGGTACTCCCGCCGACCGACTTGTAGGGATGCGCCGACGGTGCAACCTTGCGGTTTCACTGTTTACCCAGAGCCAACGCTACCATAAACGCCACAGATTCTTTCTACCGCAAGCGCTGAAGAACAGTTCAGTGTTCAATATTCTCTTCCCCGGGCAAGCGAACTGCATCCGCAATCAAATCGGCACCGCATTGCCAAGCTGCCGCCTCGAAGCGCCAAGTAGATTCGTGCCTCGCTAATCAACACTACCAAGCCGCCCTCGGGATGGAACTAATGCCTCAAAGGGGCGATTTCGGGGGATTTCAGGGGACATGGGCCAGTTAATCAAGCGGCAACATGTCACTACATGGGAGCAATTGGGCGCCATGATCCATCGTTAGGGGGTGCCCTTGTCGATTGTGGTGCCACGCTTGGTGGTGGACACACGCCGCCCCGCAGACCGAACACCTAAAACAGCTCCACTTACAAGAGACTTGCGATCGCCTCACTATACGAAACGGCTTAATTCGTGATTGGCTCGAAAATTTGTTGTTTATTTCAGTGAAACGATTGCGGTAACACGCCCCTAACCGCGGAGGCGATCGCCATCGGAACATTGTGTGTGCCGCGTACATGGATTACATTCAGCGAACGAAATAGCGACAGCATGATTAACACAGAACCGTGACACTTAGGTTAGACATATGCTTGCTTTTAGGGAGAGCCCTGCGTCGTCATCACGGATCCCGCTGTGGTGCCCTCTCATTGTCACCCTTGTCCATGTCTTGATCCACGATGTCTTCAGGATGTGCAACGGAAGCCAGTTTCTGAGCGGCATTGCGATTCGTGCAAAATTATTCCGTAGTTCTTCTTTACCCCGACAGTATCTGTCTATCCCTAACCCACCGTTTTGTGCCGTTTGGGAAATCCCATCGCACATCGCTATCGCTATCGCAGCTCAGCATTTTGTTGTCTTTTCGACAAAAAGATTTGATCCTGGTTCGACTTTTTGCGCGATAATTTCTAGCTGGAGGAAAGACGTGTATGTCAAAAGTACAGACGGGCCTTGGTACCTCACCTTCACACTCTGAAGCGTTCGGCACTGGATAAGACATCAAGCGTCGTACTCTTCATAGTATAGGGTAGCCAGAGTTATATTATCCCACGCTCCTATTTGAAATAACCAAGAGCCCGCCTCTGTTCCAGTCAGTTTAACCCCCAAGACTTCTTGTTCAGTCATGAACAAGAGTTCAAAGCAGGAACTGGTGTCTATCTCACCGTATCTTACCATCAAGTAAAAAGATCGCCATATTCTGTTTTTAGTGATGCAGGGATAGTAATTCAGATCCACAAGTAAAGTCACATTCGAGGTCAGGAGGTATTCGTCCTCACCCGTCACCAGCAAGCTCTGTTCGGTACGATCTTCTCTCCAGTGAAATAGGTCGAAGTAACATTCACCGTGCCCTCTTCGTGTTGAACCTACGATGGAGTCTAGCCGGCGGAGAAACCCGTGAGGATGATCGTCTCGACTCAGCTCTTCCGTCTCTGTATATGAGACAAACCAACAGATTATAGGGTACCTTTGTTTGTACCATGAATGATCGTTACAATGAAGATTGGGCACATGCTATCATGTCTCGCAATCTCATCACTTAAGATGACACAGACGAAGTCTGGTGATTGACTTCGCGGGAAAACCGAATCTCCAACCCGGGTCCACTGTAGGGATAAAGGGGAAAATGCGGGGCTCTATGCTCTGTTCTTCATAAACGGGCCAGATTATCTTGGTCTGGCTCAACATACGAATAATAGGGGCTCATCGGAAAAACCTGTTAGCTTCCTCCTGACGCGTGTCCCTGAGTTGAAACGCAGGTCAACTGGGGGGATGTCGTGGCTTCATAAGAGCAGCTCCATCCTTTTGAAGACTCCTCCCTTAAGATTCTGGAAAGCGTTTAAATCGAGTAGATCCTTGGCATCGTGGTTTTGAGGTACTACAGGCTGTTAGCTCTATGCTTTGCAAACCATTAACAGCTGACTTACTGTGAATGCTCGGCCAAAAGGCCTCTGGGTCCCGCGCTTCCGTGATGTCACTCATGGCCTCCTGAATATAGTACCGTAGGTAAGAGGACACCGGGTTCATCCTGGCAGCCATCTCGCCTCTATTTTATTGTCATGCCCACCAGCCAGCTTTCGAAGATTATTAATGAAGACGTAGGCAAACGGCCGGGCAGTATGTCTTTTGTTAGTATCCTATCGCGGGACAGAAGTAGAAGTAGGATCATTACTAATCCGCTTGCTGGCTGAATGAAACACGATTCTCGAGGCCATGGACTTGGTTCATATCGCCGACGACGTGTGGGGGTCACCGAGAGCCGTGACAGGGATACAAGGCGTGTCCAACCAGAACATGGGAGCTTTTTGACGTCGAGATGTCCACCCGCGTTTCCAGAATTCGTCGCCATGCTGCGGATGATGTGCTGGAGTTGAGACCTTCGAACAAGAACGAGACTACGGCGGCCAGTCGATCCTGACGCTGAAGGAAAGTCGTTCAGACGAGAATCGTCTCAGGACACCAGCAAGCAAGCCGAAGATCAGCCAGCACTGCAAGTGGGCAGGGATATCAACGTCGCGGATAGCGGGACATGGTCCGATTAGTGGAACGAACCCGGCTGTGAATCGGCGTCTGAATCAAGGGACGAAGATCGGCACGACATTTTGGACAGGGGTAGTGACTAAGCTGGCAAGTATTCCAGGGCAATGCGGTTGCATGGTTCAGTTATGCCATCAAACTATAGTAATTGCATGAAATGAAGATCTGATGGTGTTTTAGTAAAGGGCGCAGAATTGACTGCTGATTAGATGTGCTTTCTAGATTTTGAACCGTCCTGCTAGCCGTTAGATAGCTTTACGGACCTCACATATACTTATACGGGTCAGATTACGCATGCTATAATGGCCTAGACTCATCAATCCGATCAAGCTGGGAGAGAAGGTCAATCGCGGGCTTGGTAAAATAATCTCGGCCAATTCTTCGCCCACTGATTGGGTTACATGATAGTTAACGTTACATGCCGAAACCCTCCCTCCAGTGGACTAGGATGAACGGGTGGCTAACTTCTCGGGCCGAGGGCGCAAACGTGCTCAATTAGAAATGGGTATGGTTATAGAGCATACAACTTTACTTAGCGAGCATACACGTGTGGCTGAAAGCGGGTTAGTTTTTCTACCGACGCCGATGCTCGGCCTCCTATATAAATTTACGTGCAAGCTATAGTGCCATTGTCTAGTAAACATCAACCCCACGAACTTACCTACTACTAAAAATGCATACTTTATCTAACCTATCCTTTGAGTCCTTTAAGGCTGCCTATGATGCTATCGATGCCCGCGGGAAGGTTCTTAGCTATAGCTTTATTATTTATTAGAAAAGGCCCTAAGGGGTAGAATTTACCTAGGTTAGACTCTATTATACTATTTATTTATCAACCTTTTTACAAATTCCTAGTTTCTACTTACTATGCCACTAACCTACCTTTAAAATACATTCCAACACTAGATTCGAAATCCTTGTATATATATTACTTAAGATTCGATAGTGCATCAGGGCTATAGTAATAGCGCTAATACGCTACCGATAACTATTAACTTAGGGGTACGTAGCCTCGACTAAAGCTAACATAACCCCTTAGTAGGAATTAGCTAATATATACCGAGCGAAAGCAACGAACCTAATGTAGAAACTAGTAGAATACTAGTCGATAACCTAGAAAGCGAAGTATATAATGCTATTGCTAGAATTATCCCCCCTAACCTCCTCGAATAAGTCTAGAATATTATCTAATCCTATAGCGTTACATATAAGATATAGGCGTACGCTTCCTGCGAAAAGGATACCTTATATAACCTAGAAGTAAGCCTTAAAGAATAAATTACCTTAAACGTTATTAATACCCTTACTTTAGTTATTAAGATAGCCCTTACTAGAACTAATAACTATAAAAGAAATTAACTATTATATGTATTAGTTATAGTATAAAACCTTATAACCTTAAACTGTAAAAGCCTTAAATAAATAACCTAAAGCTATATTGAATATAAAGTTACTATTTAAACTAGAAACGCTCCTCTTAATATTAGTAACTAAACCCTAAAAGATACTATAGTGGTAGCGAACTAGGCCTACGGTAACTCTAGTATTATTATAGTATAAAAGCTCTTTAGTAGTAATATAGTCCTTACTTTCCTTACTACTAATAAGGCATAAGCTTATTATACTAAGGATTAGGTTACTAAAGCCTTTAGTAATAATATAGCCTTATCCCCCCTAACCTTTATAGTAATAGCGAAGGGAATCTAACTTATATCTATCCTAAATAATATTAATAAGCTTATTAAAGAAATTACTAAATCTAACTAACTAAGGATCCTTTAAGTAAAAAAATAAAAGACTAGCTACCCTAGCCTTAGGGTAAAGATAAACCTAATCCTATGTATTAGCTTTATTAAGGAGGTAAACTATTTTTATAATAATAGCCTATTGCTTAATATATAGCTATATAATTACGAACCCTTTAATAAAGGACTTTATCTTACTTAATACTATAATTGCTTTAAATTTAGATACTTAGCTTAGAATTATAAGTTAGCCCTTACCTATAGGTAATATAAAGGTACTATATACCCTAATAGGGAAGGATACCTAACTAAGTAAGGAGAGATCCTACTAAACTATATTCTATATAAAGGTAAATATATAGCTTAAAGCTATAACTACCTTATTATAGCCTTACACTAGGTGTATGCTAAGGAAGGCTACTTAGATAGATCGCTCTACTTTTAAGACTATATAGTAACTAAAGTACCTATATCCTAGAGCTTTCTACCCCCCCCTTTATTAGCTTAACTACTTAGAAGCCTTTTACTAAGGAGGCTCGGAAGGCCCCTAGGCTTAGTAAATAGACTATAAAGTATCCTTAGTTAGTCCTTAACCTAGGCCTATACCTTTTATATACTATCCCCGCTTATAATATTTACTTTTACTTCCTTACTATTACTATTACCCCCTTAAGTAACTAACTAATACTAGTACTCTTCTAGAATACTAACCGCTAGCCTACCCTTATATAGATCGCCCTATAGGCCTATAGTAAATACAATATAATTATACTTCTTAAACCTAATAGAAACTCTAAGACTAAAGCCCTAGCCTACCTAGGTAGATATAACTACTATATAGTTTACTAAAGTGGATAAGTAGTAATATATATTAATAAGTAATATAGACCTAAGTTATAGTTATCTAAAGTAGGAGAGGATTAAGTAAGTATTACCTTCTTAAAGACCTAATACTAAATTATAGCTCTTTATAACCCTCTAAATAGTAAAGGTAACTTATCTATACTATAAGCCCTAGCTAAAACTGCCCTAAGTAACTATATATTACTTATTAGTAACTTTAACCTCTATTACTCTCTCTAGGATTATTATAGCTAAATAGATTAAGGTAGTAATATCCTTATTTAAGAGGTAGTATAGTATTATATTAGCTTCCTTACGCTTTATAGTACTATTACTAGGCTAGCCTAAGGCTATTAAAATAGTACCCTTAATCTAGCTTAGGCCTTAGAGACTATTTATATAATATATAAAGGAACTAACTATAAACTAGAAAGATCTAACTATCTCTTATAATAAATCTATATTACTATTACCCTAGATAAACTAACCCTTAAACTAGACTTTAGTTATAATTAGAAGAAAACTAATCCTTATAAAGCTACTAGTAAAGTAATAATCTATCTTTAATAGACCTAGGGTATAATAACTACTACTAAAGCTCTTAATAAGGTAGTAGATTAGCTCTCTAAATAGCTAGAAGCAATTACTTAATTTATAACCCTAAAGCAAAAGAAACCTATACCCTACTAAAATCTATAGTAGAATAATAAAATATCTATAGTAACTAGTAAGCTTAAATAAGCCTACTATATAGCTTAGTATACTAGTTAAATCTTAGACTAGTAAGCCCTAGCTAAAGTATAAGTATAATAGGACTATAGTATAAAAAGTACTTAATATACCCTCTAGAGAGAACTCCTTATAGAGCTTCTAAGGTATAATAGTATATAGTTCTAGGTAATAGAAAGATAGGTAAAACTATATAGTAAAACTATAGTAGCCTTACTATAGCTACTACCCCTTACCTAACCTAACTATATAGAGCTAGTAATACTCTATATAGAGAAAGCTAAAACTCTTATATAGAGATTCTTCCCTAAACCCTAAGCTAATAACTCTAACCTCCCTCCCCCCTACGATTTAGGCGGTAGTGGTGGGAGCGGCAGTAGCAACGGGGGCCTCGATGGCCTCGGCGGCTGCGGGGGCGGCAGCAGTGGCGGAAGCCTCCTGCTGGCCGTTGGTGTTCTCGCCCTCGGGAG
>JAZAVK010000141.1:0-101994 GCA_037954305.1 Neonectria magnoliae | reverse complement strand
CAGGCGACCGCCCGGCTTCAAGGCTTTGCGTACGTTGCGGATAGTAGCCTCCAAATAAGGACTTGGAACGGATCCGAAGAGGGGAGACACCAGGGGAGAGAGGAGCTAAAAAGACGGCCCAAGTGGGACGGGCTATCATGTCGAAGGTCGTGGTAGCCGATGAATGACGAGAGAGATGGGAGCAGGGCATTCGTCAGCTCCAGAGCCCAATCTGCGCCCTGCCAGGATTGCGGTGGAGGGTCGGTTTCGCGTTCTGCTAAGAGCTGAGCCTGTAGGGCGACCATCTCTCATCTCCCCTTGCCGCGCCAGAGTGGGTTGTTCATCTCAGGATTCTGGTTTCATCGTCACTTTGAGTCCTCAATCCGTTCCACACGCTGCTCGCCAAGTGCATTAGTGCTGCCGCCGGCTGAAGTTAATATCTTGACAAGAAACGCCGGTCATGGTATCTGACACAAGCTCATGTCATTTAGTTGGTGCCACTCCGTACCATGGGTGGTGGACGCGGCAGCCTCGGGATCTTGGATTATACGGGTTTCCGTCTCTTGACAATGCTGATATAATCACTCCAGTTATTTGGGGGCTTCTAGTCGGAAATTAAACCTCTTCCGATCGATCCGGGGTCACGACTGCGCAGCAAAAACACCGCATGTCTCCTCACAATCATTGTGCTCTATGTGGTATTTCCGCGCAACACTCCCTTCTCTGTCGTTCAAGTCCCCTCGCCGTCGCGAGCTACTAACACTTTATGCTACGTATCAACTGTATCTCACCCATCGCTAATCTTAATCCAGGTCTAGATGCTCCAACGCCTCCGTCACAAAAGTAGCATCCCGGTCCGGCGACTCCACCCCCGCCGAATCCCTCCCGGCCGAGGCCCCGCTCGCATCGGAGGCCCACCCGATGTCCGCAACGTCGCTCGTCTCGCCCGTCTCGCTTGACTCGCTCTCCGTCTCCGGCGGTGTCTGCAATCCGCTCACTTGCGCGCCGTAGCGCATGTTACGCTTGAGCATGCACATCTCCACGGTGATGCCCGGCCCGAACGCACAACCGACGATGTACTCGCGAACTCGACCGTTGGGCGCCAGGACATCCATTTCCTTGGAACGAAGTCGATCCATGACGCTGAATATGGTGGCCGAGCTTGAATTTCCGTGGTTGATGTACGTGTCGTAGCTGGCTCGCATGTGCTCCGCGGAGATGTTCATGGCTCGCTCGGCACCAGTGAGAATGGTCGCGCCACCGGGGTGCATGGCCCAGTCGAAGTCGGCGGCCTCCTTGTAGCTGGCAGGAAGCTTAGGAAGCGAGGCTTTGAGATCGGCGAATGCGGGTGCGACAGCTGCGCCGGTGAGCTTCGGGACCCGGGGAGAAAGCACCACTTTCCAACCTGTCCAGTGTCAGTTTCATCATGTTCTGTTGACTATGTCGCGGTGCGGTCCTTACCAAGAGGATCAACATCGAATCCCAGATCGTCTTCCGTATCGGCTATGACCCTGTGATCCCATCCAAGTAGTTCATAGATGGGCTCTGCAGGCTCTCCGATGCCATTGCTCAGCACTACAGCACTTGCGCAGTCGGAGAACAGGCAAGCGCCTATCCTCGTTTCCTGAAGCTCATTGATACTGTCCATTTCGCTCCGCACCATGGTCGTGCTGACCTCAAGGGCCACGCATAGCACTCGAGCGGGCCGGCGCCTTGCCGTGTGCCCTAGTGCCAGGTTCGCGCCCGTCCTCAGAACGGCCAGACCGCCACTACAGCCAACTCCGTGTAGCAGCACCTTCTCGACCTGGTGGGTGATGCCCAGACCCTTAGCCACAAAGTGGTCGAAGCCTGGGTTTGCGCTGTCGGTGCAGGTCGTGGAGACGATGTGGGTGATGTGGCGGAGATCAATCTTGGCTTCGGCAATGGCCTTGCGGGCAGCCTGTATAGCTAGAGGAACGCCGTCGGAGAGGAAGACGCGGTGGAGTTCGGTTATTGAGGGTGCCTTTTCGTAGTTCACGATAGGGTGATCGGGAGTGCCCACGGAGGAGCGAGTGTCAATGCCAGTGTACCGGTTGATTGAGAGGACTTTCTTCATGCTGTGGTTTGCCAATGGCTGATTAGAGCTAGCCACGACAATCTGGGGAATTGAGCACTCACGAGGGCGTGTCTGGGTAGAACCTCTGGGCCAAAGTGTTGAGGCAGCTAGAATCGAGCGAATTGGACGGGTACTCGGCGCCAATGCCGATGATGGAGAGGCCAAGCTCCCCGAACGCGCTGGGGGCGGCCATTGCGATCGTGTTTTTGGTGGTTAAGGGCGCTCGATGGCGAGGGGAGGTGGAATTGAAAAGGTACCAAGGCGTCAAGGCTGCTGCTCCAAGTCAAGTCAATGGAGGTGAAGGTCGCTGAGGTGTGCACTTTCGGTTGGGACTGGGCTACGCGTTGACTTGATTCGCGATTGGGCCTGGAAACGCAGAGTCGAGGGGTCAATCGATGACGCCGTCTCGACGACAGTTTCACAAGCTAGCCGAGGGAGAGGTTGACGGCCTGCAGGGGTGTCGAAACAGGGGAAACCGAAAAAGAAAGGGCGACAAAGACGAGCTCAACAACAAAGCGTCACGCGATGAATTGTGGAAGAAGCTGCAGAGACAAAAGGAGAGGCAGATATTTGAACCTAATACTGATACTTAATATATTCGTGCGCGCAGCACAGCAGGAGGTGCTTGCGGCATGTCTCGGTGTCGCGGGGTCGGTCCCAAGGTGGAACGAAAAAGCTAAGTCACTTACGGCGGCCGCTCGCCAGCCAGGATTGTCACGTCCTGCCTGTCATGGCTTCTTCGCCGTCATGTGAAGAGGTCCGCCGGAGAGTCGGCGACCCGACGCACAAGACAAGGATGGGCCAGGGCTTTGAGAAGCACAGCCTTGGTACCGACCGGCCTTGGCCATGGAGTAATCAATTCATTGCACAGCGGCTCGTGATGCACCTTATGCTGGATTCGAGTGAAACGGCCGGTACCAATTTGTGCGACAAGTTGGGGTTGGGGTCCATCCACGTTGCCCCCCGCAGGGTTGTTGAGGGGCGGTAAGTAAGTAACTTAACGTACTACCTAAGAAACTAAGCCCAAGTCCAGGCCCAACGAAGTCCCCGTCCATCACGCGGCAATCGGCCGGCACCTTATCCCATGGACCGTACGGAACAACTGCCGAATGGAAGAGACCAGGCTTTAAGCACTAAAAAAGGCGCTGTGCCGCCCATTTCAGATTGAAGTACATGGAAACAAACCCCAGGAAAGCTGGGACCGGATTCGAATACGACAATACGACTATACGACTATACGACTATACGACAACAAGCCAGCCAGCCACACACCCAACGTCAACCCGCCCCGTTGGATCAGGAACCACAGTTCCCCCGTCGGGTTGATTGCCAACGCCGGCGGCCTGGTCATAAGGCTGAGCCCTTGAGAATGGGAAAGGAAGAGAGAGCATGGGGGTCATCGACAAGCTGATACGCATACTTGCGACAGTGATAATGGCTGGACCGTTGCTTTGTCACAGCTGGCAGCAACAAGAGGCGTGGGGGCTGGTTGGTTGGTTGGTTGTAGAATATATACAGTGTAGTTAGTTGGCCGACGACACACACTCGGGGCGCTTGTCTGCTCCGCGATCGTCATCGCTGCGTCATATCACGGAAGTTTGACGATAGGGAGGCCCTCAGGCGCATGCAAGATGTGTATAGACAAGGCGGCGTAGCTCAAGATGATGACGGAAACCCTCTTGTGAAAGGACAGGGTTACGATTCTCTTGAAGTTGCGCACATTATACCACATTCACTCACTCAGCTCAATGTAAGCAAGCAACTATTTTTTACTTCTCCCAACCCGCTCTCGTTTACTCATTGCCGTTCTTTTAGGATCCTTCCAAGGAAGCGGCACTAGTGATTCTTAATGTGTTCGACAGTGGGGCAGCCTTCCTGATTGAAGGAACCGATATCAATCGACTTTATAATGCCCTGACCCTCATGCATAGGCTGCACGGCTTCTTCGGTGACTTCCAGATCTATTTCGAGCACGTTGACCAAGAGTTGCATACGTACCGAATCAACACCTTCATCCAAGATAGGATGGAGTGCGAGTTCCCCATCACTCGAACGCTCTACCTCACGGAGTCACGAACCATTGATGCCCCCTTCGCCCGGCTGCTCTCGATTCACAACGCTATTGCTCACATTCTCCACCTGTCTGCTACAGGGGAATACACCGTTAGAACACTGCAGGACCTAGAGGAATATGGGGTTCGGGAAGATGGCTCTACTGAGCTAGACCGTTTCATGAAGCTACGATTGAACGGCTGGTTAGTTAATGAAATTAATAGTTAATATTCTACTACTTAATTTTCCCTACTGTTTTCTCTTGGTGTTGCTTGTCTTGTGTTGCGATCAACTCGAATCAGTTTTCCTGGATTTCAACAATGCTCACTTAATAGGGTTGGTCAGGGTTGGTTAGGGTTAGTTAGGGATAGTGCTAAGGACATGTTCAGCATACAGACTTTATGTTTCAATGATTTCATTAGGCTGTATTATTATGGTTATGGTGAATGTATTCAGCTAGAGCAAAAGGACACAGCGCTAGCCTTATGACAAGCCGGTTTCCCACAACTCTCCCATCCGCACAGCCACAGAGACATCATGAAAGATGTCGGTTGAGAGGGCTTGGTCTTGGTCAGCTGCTGGGAATATGAAGCGAGAGAGCAGTGCAATTGACGGCCTGGGATCCTCTGCGGGGATCCCAGTGGCATACGTATTTTAGAGTGGCGTCTGTGCGCTGGAGCCAGTCATACGTAGCATGTGCCTGAGACGCAGCGAGACTTGAGCCTATTGTTTCAGATTGTCACGAGCATAGAGATTATTACTATTGCGACGCACAGGGGTTAGTTAGCTATTGTAAGAGCTACTTATTTGTGCTAGAAATTAACAGTAAGACCTTTGATTATATATCAACTGGCCAGTAAGGTCTCTGGGGGTGCTTTAGGTAAGTTGTGCCAACTGATATAGTCATCTTTTCCCAAAATAGGATTATGATAATCCACTCACCCTTCTCCATTGCACTGTTCCAAAACCCACCATCACCACCATCACCACAGAACGCATACCGCAAAATGCCCCTCTCCCTCCCAACGATCCCCTTCCTCCTCCACGCCACCATCGAAACCCCCGCCGCCCTCACCTTCATCTTCTGCCCCTCGTCCCACGTCTCGCCGCTCCACCCCGACGCCGCTCTCCTCATCCAGTCCCTCGGCGGCCTCCTGCTCGCCTCCAACCTCATCGCCCTCGTCTTCGTCCGCCGCCCCTTCGATCACGTTGGTCGTCTCGTCGCGCTCGCGCTCGCTTTTTGGCATCTGTGGCCCTGCTACCGCGCTGTTGTCCGCCTCGCGCGCCGTGCTGATGGGCGGAATCGGAGTGCGGGGGATGACGCTGCCACCGGGAAGACACTCGGCGGACCTGCAGTGCATTTGGTCGTTCACATGGTGCTGCTCGCCTTGTTCCTGAGCGCCTGGCTGTTTGGCCATGTTCAGACGTCTGCCATCACATCTCAATCATAGTACAGTCTATATACGTCTAGTTTCTGAAGAGTCGGAGACCCGCCTCCTCCGCATCCACCATGTCGTCGTCGCTCTCGTCCTCGTTCAGCTCCATCTTGCGTCCGAACAAAGTTCCGAATAACCGATCAATCGCCTCCTGCTCCCACGTGCGTCGGTCCTCGGGCGCCATGAAGTTCTGCAGCTTCTCGTGCACCGTGAAGCGCATCTTGCGGCCCTTGCTGGCTTTGCGGTCCACGTTCTTGCGCATCTTGGCGTCTTTGGCCACCGTCATCATCACCGTCGCCACCGCGCTCTGCGCCGACGCGCTCTCAACGGTGCGCTGGTCCACAAGCTCCTTGAGGAGGACCTGGTAGAAATCGGCGTCGTCGTAGATGTCCTCGTCTTCAGTGACACCCTTGGCCGCTTGCGCGGGGGCGCATGATCTAGGGACGCGAGATCGCTTTGCCAGGCGATTTTCCGGGTTGGTGAGCTGTTCCTGAAGAGCGCTAATGAGCGTCTTGTTCCTGGAGCCGAGGCCCTTTGCCGTCGTAACGTTGGCCGTCTGGACCTTGCGAGCCCACTTCTCCAGTCGGTCTTCTCTGAACTTGACGGACCGCTGTTCCTCTTCTTGCATCTCATTCCAGATTTCCTGGCTGGCGGTTGACACGTCAAGCTCGCGCTTGCGCTTGTCGCCAACCCGAGACGAAGATCCAAAGTTGTCCTTCAGGCTGCTGATAGTGTTGAGGAGCTTGATGGCGGCCTCTTCTGCAGCCTCGTAAGGCTCAGACTCAGGCTCGGGGCTATCTTCAATGGTCGGCAAAGTGTTGGCGGCAATGAGCGCCTTCTGCAGACGAATTCGAAGGTTGAGGAGTCCATCGTAGAGCTTTCTCTGTTGCTGGATCGCAACACCCTTATCGACATCGGCTCGGTTCGACAATGCTGCAAGGACAGGCTTCGCAGCCAGCTTCTTCTTCTTCTTGCTGTCATCATCGTCGCTTTCTGACTCGTCGTCATCCTCTTCTTCATCGTCGTCTTCGTCTTCATCCTCGTCGCCATCGCCACCCTCCTCAGACTCGTCATCCGAGTCGGCGCTGCCGTTCACAAGCGCGTTTAGGCCATCGTCCATGTCATCGTCCTCGTCGGAATCGTCGAGTTCGACACCACTCATGTCCTCCTCCTCGTCTTCGTTCATCTCGACGCCGCCTTCTTCGCCGCCATCGTCAGAGGACATAAAGTCCGCAGCGGTAGCCCGGCTCTTCGACTTTCCCACAGGCTTCTTAGGCTTCGAGCTGCCTCGGAAGGCAAAGTCCTGGAACCGCTCGTCATCGCTCTCTCCGAGGGCGTTGTCACTAGAAATCTCCGAGTCACTCGCTTTCGCTGTGTCAAACTCGAGGTCTGCCGTCTCAGGATCATCGAATTCGTCGTCGTCGCTCGACCCCTCTTCAACACCGTCCTCATCACCCTCGTCGTCGTCACTCCCTTGGTCCAGAGCCTTTCTTGAAACGCGGGCTCCTCGGTACTGGGGACCAAGAGAAACGCCCTCCTTGTCCCTCAGCTTGCTCTTCCCCACAGAAATGTAATGCTCTGTACCCGCGTCCTCATTTTCGCTGGACTCACTTCCACTTTCGGGATCGCTGGCCTCAAGGTTTGCCTCCGGATCGTAATCTGTATACCAGCATTGGTCAGAACTGGTCAAAGCTTAGAACAAGACAGCTGTAAATACCCTTTGAGATGTGTTCTTCTTCCTGGAATTGCTTCGCCCGGCTCTTTGGTGCTGCCATTGTTGCGGTTGCTGGGAGTTGCCTGTGCAAACTTGCGCCTCGAGGAGGCCCCCACGTTGGAAATTTTCTGGATTCGGTCGTTGAACTTTTAGGCGGTGGCGCGTGGCAGAATGTGGGAGCTCCATGGTGCCGCCAGCCACAGCGAGTCTCAGCGCTTAGGTCATTCTCCAAGTGCTAACCTGAGTGAAAGCGTCAACAAATCAAGTGACAGATTGTTGAATAAAAGCGCTTCATCGTTTTGTTACTCGATGGTGTAGAACCAGGAGTATTTTTTCTTCTTCCCTAATCTCTCTACTCTAAGATTGAGACGGAAGTGAGATAGAATCCCTCGTTAAAGCATCCGAACCTCAACTACAATGCGCCCAACACCGGCCCGTCTCTTCCAAGCCGTCCGGACTCTTCAACACGAGAATCCGCTGGTCAGCACTCACCACTTGTCCCGACTATATATATGCTGACCGACAAATTGCAGGGTCTCCCTCGGTCAGGAACACCTCCCAGTTGGCCCCGGCGTCCCCAGAGGCGCAAGATCACGAGCGTTGAGAAGATCATCGCCGTTTCATCAGCTAAAGGCGGCGTAGGGAAGAGCACGGTTGCGGGTATTCATAACCTTTCCGTCCTATGCGCACATAAACTAAATACCAACCAGCCAACTTGTCCCTCGCTTTCGCCCGGCTCGGTTATCGCGCGGGTATCCTGGATACTGACATATTTGGTCCATCCATCCCTACCCTATTCGATTTGTCAGGAGAGCCGAGGTTATCCAGCAGTACGTCACATCAGTCATACGTTGACTGGCGGATATTAACACTTTGCAGATAATCAGCTGGTTCCATTAACCAACTATGGAGTCAAAACCATGTCAATGGGTTATCTAGTTGGTGAAAATGCCCCTGTGGTCTGGCGAGGTCCCATGGTCATGAAGGCGATCCAACAGCTCCTCCACGAAGTTGAATGGGGTGGCCTTGACATCCTAGTACTGGACTTGCCTCCAGGGACAGGCGACACCCAGTTGACCATTACGCAACAGATTATTTTGGACGGTGAGTTGGCTCAACTGAGGGACCCGGGGCTACGTCACTAAATGTTTTGGATAGGCTCGGTTATTGTCACAACACCTCACACGCTTGCGACTAAGGATGCGGTCAAGGGCATCAACATGTTCAAGACCGTCAACGTCAACATCTTGGGCCTAGTACAGAACATGTCTCTCTTCCAGTGTCCTCATTGTCACGGCGAGACACATGTGTTTGGTTCCAATGAAAGGGTGGAAAGGATGTGCCAAGAGCATCAGATTGATTTCCTTGGCGACATCCTTCTGCACCCCAACATTGGAGACGATGCCGAAAAAGGTAAACCGACCGTGGTGGCGGAACCAGACAGCGAGAGGGCATCGGCCTTCCTGAAAATTGCTCAGGACATATGTCCGAAGATTGGCTTGACCGGGAACTAGGAGATGCACAGCCAAATGACAGTGTATAATATCGTAAAGGCGAAACACGACGGGCTCAAGGAGGCGCAGGTCCTGTCAACACAGCTTAGCAATGTACTCAAGTGCAAAGGGGTACCCGGCAGTGTATTCCGTTTCAAAAGTGTTCAATTTCGCTCGGATGACCACTTGCGGCCATGTTAGTCCTATGTACGTCGAAGCTGCAGCGGGTTAAAGACAACTGGGATAAACGCCAGACACATTAAGACGTTAGCCTCTGCCACAACTGATCGCAAGGCATGTTACCAAACAAAGCAAAGCCCCACGAGACATCCCAAACGCCCTCTGCTCGTCGTACGAATATCGACTGGTCCTGTCCAGAGAGAAGGGTCGTTAGTCTATCTCGTCGTCCACTTGGTAGACATGACGGCTGCGAGTTGGGTCTTTCCGCATAGCCTGACCGGAGCCAGTGAAACCAACTGGTATGATTATCAGCAAATCCGTATGCGGCCACCAAATTGGGACGCGCTTACCTCTCCCATGAACGCCAGTTGGGGTGCGGAACATGCTATCCTTCTTTTGAGTCTTTCCAAGCTTTGACTTGTTGAATTCTTGCCACTTGTTTTTGCCCGCCTCTAATTCTTTCTTGGCCTTGATCTTCTTTGGTTTGGGCGGCTTCGCGGCGTCGGAGTCCTGCTCGGCGTCTCTCCGTGCGTCGGGATACATAGTAGCCCCGGCGGACGATACTACCCCTGGGGCGGGAGGAATTGGCGTTGAGATACCGGAGGTGGCAGGCGGGCCATCGGCTTTTCGCTTGTTGGAGACGGGTCGAATATCCCTAGAGCGCAAGGTTTCCGTAGTATCATAACTCTTGAATTTCACAGTGTAGATGGGGTCTGTCGAGGATCCAGTGATGGACGTAATGCGACCTTGATAGAAAGCCTTGTCGCCGGAGACCCATTTGGCCAAGACCGTGTCGTTGACCTGGTAGACCACGGGTGCATCATCCTTATCCTCTGGAGGGGCGGCGGCTTTCTTGAAGGCAGGGTGGTTCTCACGCGACCACTTCTCGGGCTGTGACGGCGGTGACGTCTGTTTCGGGGCTGGCTTAGGGGCCTGCTTGGGCTTGAGCTCAGCAATGTTTTCATTGAGAAGGTTGATGAATTCTTTCAACTCGTCCTGTAGCGCTTTGAGTTCTGCGTTCCCGGGGTCATCTCGGAGTTGGCCAACAACGATGTCGAACTGTGAGGAAGAGCAAGCGTTAGTCCATTGATCCTATAAAGTGGTGGGGCGGAGAAGCGCACCTGTTCTTGGTACTGCTGCCTTTCTGCTTCAAGGTCGGCGATGGCAGACATGACTGCAGGGAGAGTAGGAGAATATGGGACTAGGTGGACGAGAATCTGAGACTGAGATGGCGGATGGAGAGGCTTGGTGATACGAGTCTACTAATCGCGAGTTGTTGGTTGGGAGAGCTGGGATGGTTAGCTTGAGAGTGGACGGCAAAAGTCACGTGGTGTCTCACGTGATAAGCGCAGAAGTGGCCTCAGCTCCTACGCGGAAGCTTGCCGATTGATAAGGCTTCCGGAAGCCTTATTAGTCAGCGCCTCTAGATCCAAGAGGGTCCAATGCTCCTAACGCTCTTGAGAGGATAACGATCCCAAGGCCCTTTGCGTGCTGGCTGTCGCACTGGCTTGTGTCAATGTGACTGGGCTGTATGCATCACAGCAACCATCTTGCTCCGAGGAGGGCGGCCTGTCAGACTTGTTCTATTGCTCCCCATTAGGCCCAGCTGTTCAATGCAGTATCTAGAAACGGCAGTTAGGGTTGACATTAGGGATAATTTTAGGGATAGTGTTAGCATACAAGCTATGTTTCAGGGGATTTTATTAGACTATATCGAGGTTGTATTTTGTGGTTGTAGTGAATTGATTTAGCAATGGATATTTATCAATGTAGCCGTTAAATTAGTGCACGTAGTGATTATGCTGGTCTGCTGAGCAATCTGATACGACGCTGGGTATTTTATGATTTTTTATTTTGTTTCTTGCACTTTCTTATATCGAATCGGAAGTTTGACGTTTGTTAATAATTAAACATCCCAATGTGGAAGATGGGGGTTCATACCTGATAGACTTCTCGCATGTCAGCGTGTGAAATAACGCCCGAGACTCAGATTTGGTTACTCATAATCCGTCCAACCGTGTTCTGGTCTGAGCTAAGCCCGCACCATTCAGGAGAAATCTCAGGGGGTTACCCAATGCTTCATTTCTTTTCGGCAGGCGTCTTTCGTAAGGTATCTATTGTTATAAATAAGTGGTCTGTTTCTAACAATCCGGAATGCCCCGAAAAGGAGGATACTCCCCATCCTTAACAAAAAAACGTTCCCGCGAACAGCTCAGGGTTATACTGGTATGCTTCATCCCCACTGATGCCACTCGCCTGATTATGAGAAAGCCAAATTGGGTCGTTCACGTCTAACCCATGCCCATAGTTCTTCCAAGTAGTAAGTACCACCATGGAGCTGCCGTCGCGCAGATCACAACATGCTACCGCGATTGCAGTACAGCAAAGATCACATGCACGCTTGTTTGTGACTCTGTGTGGGGTTTCATCGCCTCTTTGACGCCCACGGTTGCATCGGGTTCCGTGGTTCCAAAGACAGTTGTGCGCAAATCGTGTTGCGAGGTCCGCGCCAGGTTCAAACCCATCCAAGATGTAATGCATACTGTCCCATTTGTAGTGCTGGCAGGATTCATCAAGTGGTGGTTATTCTCTAGAATCTCCTTCAATAGGGGCACCACGGCACTCGAACCCCGCCGCGGGACACGCGGCATGAGGAAGAGATCTGTTTTCGCAAAGAGCTGGTCATGAATAACCCTGCAGCGTACCCAGATTCTCGCTTCGGCACTTGATCTTGTCAAGTAGTTTTGATCGAAGTCTATGATGCTTGCATCATAGATTCCGCTGTTGTGCCGGTGGCTCCTAAGAATGGCGGCGACCATGTCGAATCGTAATGGCCGCAAGTTCCCGAAGGCTTCCATTCCTTCACTTTTGCGATTCAAGCACACGCGTTCTCCTTCGGGTCCGGACGGTTTCTCTCCTGGGTTAAATCGGGGAAGGTGAAAGTACTGGCACATAGGGCATAGAATCTCGTGCATCCAATATCCGTCGCGCTCAAGTCGCTGTAGAAGTAGGAATTTGTCCCCAGAGAGTAGCTTTAGTGCATCTCGACCGAGAGTGGAGAGTGCTAGACGAGACGAGAGAGATAAAGCGGCGTAGTCGACGTCACTGAGGTACTGGCGTGTCTGCGAGATGACCTGGGGTTGGAACAATTTTTTAATATTGTCGACATTTATGGATGGGCGACGTCTTCTTCCCGGTACTAGCGTCTCCCTCAAGTTACAAAGATTCTTGATGGCTGAGGCGGCCCAAGGAACTGACATGATGAGACCCGAAGGAAGTGATGAGTTGAAGTGACACTCTTGTTGAGAAATCAGTCCTTAAGGAATACGTTTCTCAAGAGGAGGGACATTGATCTCAAGAGATGCATGAGGTTTATATATTCATTGAAGCGGAGCATCTCTTTAAGGGTTTTGCCTCTGAACACACAGATAATAGGAGGGTTTTTTTTTTTTTTGCTGCCACGGTATCGGATTGCTAATCGCACGGCACATATAGTTTTCAAGGAGTACATAATGCAAGATAATATTGGGCCAATAAGGGCGCTGCACCTGGGCTTGCGCGTCTGATAGGCAGATCTAGTCCTTTGGACATTCGCAGTCCAATGTAAACGGCCCCCAGCTTAAGCGTCGCTATTAGAGTTTCATCTGCGATCCTGGGTTTTCTCGGCGGGGTAGTTGCAGTAGTGGGGAGACCAGCTGCAATGGAAGCCATCTCCCCGTTCTTTGGTGGGTGGAAGTGCGGATTCCATCGTGTTGAAGCTCCTCTCGGCTCGCGAGTGCCTCAGGGGGGCGCACTCGTCGCAGCAGCGCGTCGGGTGCCTTTGCAGGGTAGGCTCGCAGGGCTGGATCGACGATTGGGCTTGCGCCCTGGCGTTTTCTAGAGCCCTCGAACAAATCCCGAGAGACGGGTCCAGCCAATCGGCGACGGTAGACAAGGCACTTTTCCGGGGTCAAGGTCAGTGCTGGCGAGGAGCTATAATCCACCGAGTATTGGCTTTGCTTGCCCCCGGGGGCCATCGCGTTATGTACGGTGGGTAGCATGCGAGCGTGCTACGTGCCACCGCATGTGTGCTTGTCTGCACGATGAACATGGCAGTCACGCGACAAGCCGACGGGAGACAACATGATTTTCTCTGACCGCCATGACAAGACTCTGTGTCATGTTCTTGATGGCTATGGCTGAAGAGTCACATCCTGGTTGGACCGTCGCGCGTGGGACCAGGGATGGAAAGGCCTGGATGAGGTACTGTGACGTATTATTTGAGCGGTCTGTGTACTAATTGCCGTGTTGAGTTTTGGAATCCTTGGGTCCATGCGGAGTGCTACTATAATTTCATGAGCGACTCGGTGGACGAGTGAGTGAGAGTGAAGGACCGAAGGATGCCCAAAGGTATGCCGGGGGTCCATCTCCAGCAAGCAGATTCCTAAAAATCGACCAGGTGCTTTGCTTGGCCGAATTCCGTGACAAGCAACTGATGCGCGCGTGCGCAGTCGGAGCGGATGCATCATTTCCATTGCATTCCCATTTCCACTTCCAACCTCCACCCCGGGCGTCCAGTGCCAAAGTCCAACGTCCAACGTCCGACGTCAAGCGTCATCGTCGTCTCCTCCTCCTTCGTCTCGCTTCGCTTGCCGGCGGGTTATTAGTCTTCGGTCTTATCAACCTTAGCTCATTATACTAGCCCGCCCAAAAACCTATGGCACATTCCCATTTTACTGCAGTGCGAAAACTATTCTTTTCACAGGCACTCATTAATTTACTCTACTCACTCCCACTCACTCACTCATTCACTCACTCACAGACCCAAGCCTGCTCCTTTCACGGCATCTCCCTTCTTCTTCTAATTGCTGCCAACTAGTCCAGGACCGGTGTCTCGGCAAACACTAGCTACTGGTAACTAGCCAACGACCCCGTCTCCCCGGCTCGCCAGTCACCAGCAGTGCGGTCGGTAGCGGTTCGTCCTTGCTTTGTCTGGGGTCGAGTCGCTCTCTCGTATCTCCTCTTCTCTCTCCAACAAGGTCGCTTCTCCGTCTCCATCCCTTCTCCATCTCTCCCTCACGCACATCTCTTTTTCTTCTATCACACACGACGTATCTACCTATCGCCCATTCCATTGATTCCACTACGACCCCAACGAGGAAACACCCACCCAAGGAAAGCTCTTGCGACACGCGCCTTCTCGTCACTTTGACCTCGTCGCACTCGCGCCTCCGCCTCGCCTCGCTCCATCTTTCTCCCTCGCTTCCAAAACCCGCAAAGCAAAAACTCTTCATCTCCCATTCAACCCCATGCCAGTTGTCGCTCGGGTCGCCGACTCGGCCAGGAGGGACACCTCATAAAAGCAACCTTTTGCGGCGCAAGACATTCGTGTCGGGCTCCGTCAATCACAGACCCGCACGCACGCAACGCCAGCGCAACACAACGCGCAGTACGGAGTAGCAGGCAGTCACTCAAGTAGCACGCAGCGCAGAACAGCACACAGCCTGCACAGCACAGCGCAACACAGCAGCACTCACAGCGTCCCATAGCGCAAACTCAGCACACAACACACCCGATACTACGCTGGACCACGCAATCAGGCTCCCACCCTCCGACCGGCGCCGGAACTGAGCTCCGACTGCAGCATTGGCTCCGAATTCCGCAGCCAACATGCCTCACACACGCGACGCCGCGGACAGCGCATCATCAAGCGGCCAATCAAAACGGCCTCCGCTCAACCACCAGGAGAGCGACTCCCAGAGCGAGACCAGCGGTGGCCTGCAACACCAACACCAGCAACCGCATCACCGCCAGCACCACCGACATCAGCGTCATCACCCCGTCGGCCGCCTGCACAACGCCCGCGCTCCCGCCGCAAAAGCAGCCCCCAGGCAGCCCAAGCTCCACCGCCGGCATACGTCGCCTCTCGACGAGATTCAGCTGGAGCAACAGCAGTCGCAGCAGCATCAGCAACAGCAGCGTGCTTCCTCGTCTACCTTGGCTTCGCCTACCTTGGCCTCCTCCACCGTAACCTCCACGCCCGGTGCCACCGCCAGTTCCCATCGCCGAGCCGCCAGCGACGCCAAGCTGTCCTCTCGCGAACCCTCCTCGGCAAACCTCCCCAAGAGCCCCTCCCACACCAAGCTCAAGCGCAATCGCTCGCATGTCGAGGTTGCCAAGCGCTCCAAGTCCTCGGACAAACTGAAGCGCGCCGCCAGCACCACCATCGTTTACCAGGCCCGAGCTACCAACCACAAGAACCAAGTCCACTTCGACCTGGGCACTGACGGCCAGGACGACGAATGGGTTGACGCGAGTGGGTCTAATTCGCCCTATCTGTCAAGAAAGGGTTCCCTCAACGGTAGCACGCAGTCATCGCTCCCTCAAGCCACGAACCCCAGCGGTTCCCATACCGTAGCTCTCAGTGAGGGCACCTCCTCCCCTCACCGCGACGACCACGACGAACCCGACGACCACGCAGAATCCGAAGAACCTCACCAGCCCGAAATGCTCGCCCCCGAGCGGCAACGGGCACAGCAAAAAGAGTACCTCACCTCCCGTATTCTCCAGCGCACCCCATCCCACGGCGCCCCGCCCAAGATGACTGCCGATCTCGCCCAGGTTGCGCCGCGACAATTCGCCCCTGCCTCGACCGACGACCGAGACTCGACGACGCTTATGGGTAGCAACCAAGATGAGCTGACGTCGCGATTCGTCGAGGCTGTCGGCTCCGGACTCACTAGTGAGGGATCCTTCTACCGACCTCCCCGATACGACGACACTACCCGAAAACCTCGCTCGGTCGCCAGCCTTTCCGCTGGGCGAGATGGTTCAGATTCTCCCTTGACGGCAGATGAGCTCGACGACAGCGCATTGGCACCCAAGGCTTCCAGACGAACAGCCGCCCCGCCAGCTCAGGCATCTCGAACGCAACAGAAACTGAACCTGCAACGAGCAAGCTCCGTCATCGAGCCTAGCCAGGCCGTCGGTAGTGTTGGCAGTGTAGTCGGGGCCAACTCGTTAATCGGCGTCAATGGGCCCGGCTACGATGGAGCGAGCAGCCGTGATCCTCGGATAGGGAAGCTCCTCGAGCGGACTGGTCTCGAGTACCTTGTCGTACGGAGATACCAGAACTCAGTCTCCCGGTCCCTCGACCGGCTAAGCCGGATACCCGGCATGGAGAAATCGCAACGCATTCCCCGAGTCAACGCCGGATCGACCAACGGCAAGCGATCCACCGACCTCGCCATGCGTCACACGCGAAACGTCAGCATGCCTGATGCCCGGCGACCCGTCACTCCTCGACGGCCCAACTCGGTCCGGACTAATGGAGCACCATCAAGTTTCAACGGCGACGATGAAAACGGCCTCAACGAGCGTCTCAGCGGTTCAAGCCTGGTCGGTGGTGAAGCCGAGGACGGAACCGCAGCTGTGTTACGAAATCTCTGGGAAAAGTCGATGGAACTGAGCGCCAGCCATTAACTGGTACGGACACTTTAGAGTGCTACCTCTGCAGAAGGTCCACACAATCTCTTTAACAGCAATTAGAGGCGGACTATATATACTTATTCGACAGCGATGTCCCACGTTTAGTTCTTGTGGGACCCCGTATTAGGGTTTTATCAGGCGTTAGAAGACTAGGAGATGTACTACTAGGCACACATAGAAGGGATATGAATCGAGGTTGTTTTAATATCATAGACGGTCCGTTCCCCGTTGAGACGTATTCATTTCCCCATAATATCAGGGTTGCTGGTGCTCCCAGCAGTGCTCTCTGTGTTGCCTAATGCGAACCAAGGAGAAGTTGTCTGAGACTCACGATCCCCGATGTCTGCCTACAGCAAGGCAACCCCGTCGCCTTGTGCTACTTCCACCTTCTCGTGCCAGGCGCCTGAGAGGGCTCCCAGGCCGCTGGTAATGCATTCGTGACTTTACTTCTACCAACACTCCGAAGAGCTACCCATCAGGACCATTTCTCAGCCAATCCGATCTTTTATTCACGGCAGCGTCTCCAATAATCACTGCGACCATGGGACCCCAAGTGACAAGCTGGGCAGGTGTAGCATGCGTGTCCGAGGTGTCTGACCCGGTGACTGGATTATTTCAGCACACTTCCTTCGGCGTTGTTGACGACGACGCATTTTACTACGGTCAGCTGAATGTTCGAAAAGCCGACGTTTCCTTCCCAGATCTCACGGATGCCTTGAATCTAGTCCCTGATGAGAACGTCTTCCCCAAGTGGCCACCTCAAGACATCAAACTTACGCAAATCCTCGACGACCTTCCTTCCAATGTCTACATCAAGCGACCAAATATATCCCTATACCACATCTACCAAGCATACAACGTTTTGCATCTCCTCCCGCAAGGCTTAATGGAAGAGGCACAAGCTATGGAATTCCTTGCCCAACATCCCCATCCAAACATCATACGTTACCACGGCTGCCAGATACGTCGCGGGCATATCACTGGTCTTGTCCTAGACCAGTATCGTTATGATTTGTGGGATCGTCTCAAGCATAAAGCCGGTCCTCTGGATAACGAAGCATTCATGGCAGCACTAGAGTCGGCTGTTCATCACCTGCATTCACTCGGTTGGGCCCATAACGATCTGAACCCGGGAAACATCCTCGTTAACGATATCGGCATGCCGATTTTGATCGACTTTGGTTCATCTCATGAAATCGGGAAGAAGCTATCGACCAGCCGCGGGACCGAAGGATGGATTGATGAGGAGATCAAGAATTACACTACGTCCGAGAAGCGACATGACATGTATGCCTTAGGCAAGATTCGAAATTGGTTGGAACATCCGACCTTTGAAGAGTAGATGACCATCTTCATCCGGGGGACATGCCTTGATATACACGTTTATCGTTCGACCGATGTGATCACAGCATCTACTTCTCGAATGTCGTTTTACTCCGTGCACTAGCAACTACATCGATGAAAGACTGGATTAGCTAACCATAACCACAATCTGCTCGAACAGAATCCTTTAAAATACAATCCGTAGGCTAATCCTATCCCTAACTCTAACACTATCCCTAGCTCTACCCTTAAGTAACCTTAACTAACCCTAATTGCTATTCCTAGGTATTGCTTTAGGTAGCTAGGGTTATGTAATAGAGTAGAGAAATAGGGGGGTCACCTTGAAATGGGCTTTGTTGGTGTAGTTGTTGGTGCACATAGCAAAAGTTATTGGTGCCCTCAGCCACTCGACGCAGGGTTGAGGCTTTGTGGTGAAGGGTAAACCAACTCCATTTCACCATCTTCATCTTTCTCACCGCTCCAAGTTCGATCTTCTTGCTCAAGCCTTACCACCTCGACTTTTACCCAACTTGAATAGGGTCTATGAGAGACTCCCATCGCTTTTCTCTGGAGCCCTTACTTTTGTGCTCAGCCACGAAGACCTTTGTGAGATGAACCCCCTAACCAGCCCTGAAACAGGCAACATCACGGGAGTTGTTGACTGGGTCGAGGCGAGAACTTTTCCTTTTGGGTTTCCCTTATGGGGGTTTGAGAATATCCTCGGCTTTATAGGTTCTCGAGGCTGGCACTACTATGACAATCGCGATCAGCTTGAGGATCTCTTCTGGCGAACGTTTTGGACCGAAGCGCCAGATGCCTCGAACGTTGATTTGGAACTCATTCAAACAGCAAGAATGGCTGAGAGCCAACGAAAGGAAGGGGCAAATAGATGGGCACTAACAACATGTCCATAGGCTATGTTTTTTTTTCTATGCGGCGAATGCTAAGCTTGTTCTCATAAGGAATTGTTTAGAGACGCTAGTTAGGGGTAGAGTTAGGGTTGGCTAGGTATTAAGGATAGAAAGATATTTTGAATAATTTATTAGGTTGTTAGCGTCCCTATCGCATTTCTGGATTGACTGGCGTCTAATTTTGCACATCAAGACAGAATCCGTCTGCTTCTTCTACTGCGGAGCTTTGAATACCTCTCCATCTGTGTCCTCCTCGTAGATCATCTCAATGGCACATTATCTTACATATAAACACCTGGACGCCCGATGCCGTATCCGCGACGAGCATTACCTCAAATAATATATTCTTATTTACACATTGGGTGAAAGGAGATCGTACTTGACACATCGTTCAACCTGTAAGGGGAGTCAGCAATGGGTTTCCATCATACAACAAATAGAAAGGATGTAAACTCACGTCATCAATGCTGGCTTGCATGAAGCGCCTGGCTTCTAGGCCCATCCACACAACGAGCATGGAGAAGTCGCCATGCTTGGCCATCTCGGTACCGCTCTGGGCGCTTAGCTGACGTAGAATAGGCAGGGAGCTGCTGAGCAGATCAACATCCGGGTTAAGGCTGCGGCCAATGCCCTCGAGTAGGAGAATGCTGATGACGACGTTGACGAAATCGCCTTCGAGTCGAACGTGGTGTTGACGGACCATGCTGAGCACCTGCTGCAAGATGTCGCCGATCTTGACGTTTCCGAGGGCGAGGGTGCGGCTCTTGACGCTGAGCACCAGGTGTTGCATCTTCAGCGCAAAGACCTCTTTGTCGAGGACAGCATCGGGCTGGCGGCACCGCTCGCACATCAGGTGGCCGGCCTTGTAGCCGTCGAACTCGGCCACGGCCCGGAAGAGGTCGAGGAAGTTGGTGCGGTTCGTGGCGTTGAGCTCCGTCACCAGGCCCGTATCGATGAAGATGAGCTGCGGACGGAAGCCCTCGGCATCAATCTTGGCCAGCTCAGCCTGCCAAGCGGCCGTGTTCTTCTTATGGCGGTAAGGACGGAGGCGCTCCAATACCTCTTCAGTGACGTCGTTCTGGTCTTCGGGGACAGTCTTGGACGTGGTCATAGACAGTCGTAGCTCTGGCCGGGCAGACTGGTAGAAGCGCACCATGATGTTGCCAGGATGTAGGTCGGCATGAACGAAGTTGTCGAGAAGCAGCATGCGAAGGAAAGCGTCGAGGCCCTCGTCGGCAATGTCGTGTTGGAACACGCCACCACCATTCTCCATGAAGTCGGCCAAAGGAATGCCTTGCGCGAACTCTTCTATCAGGACATTTCTAGTGGTAAACTCGGCATAAGGGTAAGGGAACCATGCAGTGGAGCGGTTCCTGAAGTTCTGGCGGAAGGTGGCGAGGTTGGCGGCCTCGATCCGGAGGTCAAGCTGGAGCTTCATCATCTCACCAAATTGCGTCACCTCGTCTGGCAGCGAAAGCCATTCGATGGTAGGAATAAAGTTGAGGACGGAGGCAAAGAAGCCCATGATCCGAAGGTCCCTTCGTACTGTCCTCTCAACATTCGGGTGCAGGACCTTGACGGCAACATATGACGAGGGTACTCTTTGCGGCGAACTCTTGAGGACCGTCTCGACATTATGCTTCATGTTCTGTACCAGAAGTCGCGGCAGCTTGTGGTTGTCAATGTCGTCAGGCTTCGCCAAGTCCGGCTTTAACTTGGCCTTGTAAACCTGCGCAATAGCCCCCACTCCCAGCGGCGTCTCGTCGAACTCATCAAAGATGTCTTCGAAGCTACGACCGCCAAAGGCCGCCTCCACCGTCTTCCGAGTGGCGTGCATGGTATGGGCCGGGGCATGTGAGTGTAGCTTGGACATGATCTCGCACATCTCTGTGGGGAAGATGTCTGATCTTGAAGCTGCCCACTGCCCAAGTTTGATAAAGGCCGGACCCGCCAGCTCCATGGCGTTTACGAGGAAGCCATACCACCAGATGGTACCACTACGCTCGTTGTCGCGATGGCCCTGCCGGCTCCCAAACCAGATGGCAGGGACTGTGACGATGACAGGGACAAAGATGAAGACCAATTGCAGAAACCGAAGTCCCGTGCATGCCGGCTCCACGATGAGAAGGTCCACGAGATATCTGATCTGCTCCGCGACCCGCGAGAGTCCCCGGGCCTCATGATTAACTCCCTTTTTAATCTCGTCCCGCGACACCTCCAGCATGCGCTTCTCGGCCGTGTCTTCCGGGGTGGAGTTTTCCTTCTGCGACAACTCGACAAACGCAGCGGTTGCGAGAGCGGTTGCACCGCCAGATGCACACAGCGTTATCCTCTTCCAGGCAACGGGAGATTGCAGCGGTTGCGCGCCATGACGACTCCTTGAGGCGAAGCGACGGACCAGGAAGGCGACGTTGCCATGAGCATTGACATAGGCATGTGCTCGGAAGCCCTGGCGAACGCAGAACCGGCCGAAGAGGAAGCCGGCTCTCATCTCAGCAGGGGAAAAGAGCGAGCGTCGTTAACAATGGCAGTGGACGGAGGTGAAGGCGAGGGCGAGGGCGAGAGCGTCGGCGCGGTCATGTTCGAAGGAGCCTCGCGGCAATTGGCATCCGAGGATTGAGGCAGACGGGGAAGTCGAGCGCATGTGCGAATGGAAGTCAACAGGTACGAATACAAATGATGATCCGTCGGTACACAGAAGAATGGCAGGATGATGCGGCGAACCGGGGTTAGCGTAAGTACTTCGTACAGTTGCAAGGATGCCCGCGATCGCGGAACGTGAAATGGTGACGTCGTTACGTACCTTCACTCGGCCGGGAATAGGTCGGGTAACTTGATTCAGACAAGTGCGCGGGTCGGCTTCTCCGTCGCGATTGCCTTGGTAGATGTCGCGACGGGATCCTCCGCCCCTGTTTTTTTTTTTTTGGGCGATTAGTGAGTACGAGCGCAAAAGCCTCCAGAAATTTGCTGCGTGCTCATTGACCCGTTTAGCCATCATCCAGTCACCCACCCTTCCATCCTTTCATCCATCCATCCACCCCATCATCACCTGAGTTCTCTCCTCCAATTCTCACTTCTCGAGATACCTGCTTGTCCTTTCAACCATCTCCCTAATTGATTAATTCCGCTTCTTCATTCCTCTCTGTTCTTTTCTCCACGTCTACATCGCCATCATGGGTTGGTTCTGGGCAGACGCCCCCGCCACCGTCCATGTCCCCATGGGCCATCCTCAGGTTCCCGCAACCGCCGGCAGAGAACCTCCAGTGAGCGCACTCCCTCGACCCGCCAGCAACGGCTGCTTACCAGGTTCTTAGGCCTCGTGCCCGATGCACAAGAAGTCACTCGATGCCATGAAACCCGCCAACGACGCCAAATGCCAGAGGCCCGTCGATTCCCAAGCCGCTTCGGGTTGCCCCGTCCCCCACGCCGCCCGTACTGCCACCGAGGAGACGCCCAAATCTCTGATGTCCCAGCTCAATCCTCTCAACTACATGTTCCCCGATCTCTCCCAGAAGCCCGCGCCAAACCAGCAGTTCAATCTACCAACGTCTCGAGATCCGTCGACGATCCCCAAGGGTTCGGGCGACGGGAACTGGGAGTACCCATCCCCACAGCAAATGTACAACGCCCTGCTTCGAAAGGGATACACCGATACCGACATCACAGCCGTCGAGGGCATGGTCTCCGTACACAACTACCTCAATGAGGGTGCGTGGATGGAGATTCTTGAGTGGGAGCAACGGTTCGGGCGCGGCCTGTACAAGGGATGGCAAATCTGCAAGCGAGGCGAGGACCATGCCGCTGAAGAGTTGGAGCGGCATTGGGACTGGGAGGACGCCAAGGCCACACCTACTTTGGTCCGATTCCAGGGTCGTCCTAAGGACATGACTCCCAAGGCCACGATGCTGCAAGTTCTCGGTTGGGTCTATCCCTCCAAGTTTGGGTAAGCATCTCCACCATCTCTGAGTAACATACTGGGTTTACTGACAAATCATGAAGTGTCGACCCTCCCTTTGACCGACACGATTGGTACGTGTCGCGAGACCTCAATGGCGAAAAGAAGGAGATCCGCTACGTCATCGACTACTACGAAGGAAGCCCCGATCCCTCAGGCGAGCCAGTGTTCTACCTCGATGTCCGACCAGCCATGACTCCTCAGGGTGCCGCAGAGAGGATTATTCGGTGGGGCAGCGATGTGTGGTGGAAGGCCAGCGGCGGCGACAGGCGGGAGCAGGACCCATCGCCATTCCACCGTGGCAGCTCTTAAAATCTTGGATTGCTGGACGTCGCCTTGGATAGGTGCATTTTGCCTTCTCCTCTCTTGCTCCCTACGGTTGGGCTGTATTCTTATTTATAATCACGACTGAACGTCACATGTACGAGTTGGAGGAAGTAGTATGATACTTGCTGTATTGAATCATCCTTTTAAGGACAAACACATCTATTGAAGGGTGACAGCTAGGTTGTTGACCTGGTCAATCAGAGTCTGGTCCTCTCCAGCCGCATTCTTGACAACTTTTCCCAGCTGGTGCTCAACGTTCAAGCCGGGCACGTCAGACACGATGCCTTGGGCCTGCTGGATCCGGGTCATTTGGAATTGAATGAAGAACTTGGGCACCTTGATGGCAAGGTTCCCTCCAACGGACCGGATTCCGGCCTCGGTAGCGAGATATACGTTCAGCTGATCCTGGAACTTCTGCAGGTCGTTGTCGGCCAGCGGCGAGGTCGTAGCGAACTGGTCCAGGGCGAAGGCCAGGGGTGTCTGGCCGGACTCGGCAAAGTTGATGGACGAGAAGGTGACGCCGGCAGAGCTGACGTCTGGCACGCCCTCAATGGTCGTCTGCGAGGTATCGCAGGTGACGGTGTTCGTGAGCGAGGTGACAATGTCGGCTATCTCGCCAGGGAGGGTCTCGGAGCCGATGACGAAGCAGGCGTTCTGGCGCTGGAACAATCGGGGTGCTGGTATTGTAAGTCTGTGTACTTGTCTGTATTCCTGTGGGAGACGAACCTGCAATTGCGCTGCCAACAAGAGCGAGAAGGACGGTGATGGTCTTCATTTTGAGCTTGGGGGGTGTAGAAAATGGTCTTGATCAAAGGAGGTGATTGGAGAGAGTGTGTTTGAGTTAAAAAGAGAAACAAGTTCTTTTCCAGAAAGACTATTAGAAGAATGAGAACGAAGGATGACAGACCAATGCGCAGCAAGTGATGACTCTGTATACTTGATGGAGGGTACAGCCGCTCCTTTTGTACTGATCACCTCCGATGTCTGATCGTCTGCAAACAACTCCTCATGCTTCAACACACCGCTCCAATACCAAGCCAGCTACTCCGTATCCGCAAAGCCAAGGCAATAGTATCCGACAAATGCCGTCGCGCATGTAGCCAAAGGAGTGCCAGCTGCGGCGGATCTCGTCCCAAGTCATGGGACGGTTTCATGGTGCAGCAGCTGCCATCTCAAGCGCCTCGGCAGTAGCCGAGATTCAGATCCTCCCGTGACGGTGGAAGATGGCTATATGCAGCTCTGCTATGTCTACAAACTTGGCCGTCGTCCGGTGAGACCTGATACGGATTGTGTAAGAGGGCTCCGTGCTCGGTGGCTGGTTCCCCGATTAGGCAATGTCTCAAACACACAAAGAAACGCTGAACCCTGGCGGCACACGAGACCTCGGCTACGGCGATGACACACGGCGCTTGCCAGATTCTAAGAAGGCCGTCAATGCGAAAAGTGGCAAAAGGTTTCTCCCCATTGCTTCAGCAAGGAGTAGTATTTTTCTCTCTCTTTTTTTTTTGGTTCCATCACAATATCAAACAGCAGGCTGTTGTTTCTGGGTGGACGAGGTACGCTCAGACGGCCGGAACAACGTAGCTCCCCTCAGCCAATCAACGCTCGCGTGTCACAGAGCTACTACTTTTTTTCTTAGACCAAGTTGCTCCCGAGGGACCAAGTCCCTGTCCGAGTCTCACAATTTCTCGAAGCGAATCATCGCCGACGGCGCAAACTGCGTCGCAAATCCACCCGCAGCAGTGCTCATTCCGCGATAGTGCTCATTCCGCGATGCCTGCTTCTTCCTCTCCCAAGGCCTCAACCGGTGACGTCAGCGAGTATACGAGGCTGCACATCAGTCCGCTCGACCCTGAGCTGCTCAAAGTCGCCCTGCCCGCCTCTGTTGCCCCTCACGCCCGTAACGTCTCGTATCACTCTATCGAGACCTTCCCCGAGAAGCGATACGGTTTCGTCGATCTGCCCGCCATGGACGCCGAAAAGCTCAAGAAGAAGCTGCACAACTCGGTGCTGAAGGGGAACAAACTGCGTGTCGAGAAGGCACGACCAGAGAAACAGGTGGAGGTGCCGAACGAGGAGCTGGACAAGGCATACGAGGAAGAGGAGGAGAGGAAGCAGAAGAGGAAAGCAAAAAAGTATGCAGATGTGGGGGAGGGCTCTAAGAAGCGGAAGCGCAATCGTGAGGTCGTTGAGGGTGTCGTCCTCACCGACCGCAAGGTCAAGCGAGGCTGGACCGAGCCTGCGGACCAACGGAGGAAGAAGAGCAAGAAGGACAAGGAGAGCGACAAGGAAGGCAAGACAACCGAAAAGAAGAAGCGCCTAAAGTCCAAGTACACCGACCAGGATGAATGTCTCCTCAAGACTACGCTTCCTGCCAACGCCGTCGCAAACGCCACTGGCGACAACGTCCCAAAAAAGCGAAAGAAGAGAAGTAATACCCGAGAGGTCACGGTGCACGAGTTCGAGAAGACCACCAGGTTCCCGAGCTTCCTGAAAACTTCGGCGCCCGAGTCGCAGTCGAAACCGGCTACTGAGTTTGTTGAAGGCAAGGGATGGGTCGATGAAGATGGTGAGGTAGTTGAGGCCGCCAGGGCCAGACCGCCTCCTAAGCCCGCGGCCCAAAAACCCAAGAAGTCGAAGGTTGTCAAGGAAGTAGTTGTGACGCCCGGTAACGATGATTCTACGAGCAGCAGCACCAGCAGTAGCGGTACTTCGTCTGATGAGGAATCAGAGGAGGAATCAGAGAAGGAAGAAGCGATCGAGAAGGATGACGAGTCGGTGTCTGGTTACGACGGAACGCCCGCCCAACCCGAGCATACAACACCTGTTTCGGCCATCAAAGGCGACACTGCGCGGCCCATGTCCTCGAGCTCCTCACGAAGCCTCACCATCAAGATACCCCCTCCCCTCACCCCATCCGCCACCAAGATTCACCCTCTCGAGGCCCTGTACAAGCGTCCCAAGCCCGACGGAGATGGCGCCGAGACTCCTGCTGCGAAGCAGGCCGAGCCCTTCAGCTTCTTCGACGCCGAGGACGAAGAAGAGCCAGAGGCCGATCGGCGCAACCCGCCCATGACGCCCTTCAGCCGTCAGGACTTTGAGTGGCGCAGCACCCGCAGCGCAGCGCCTACACCCGACACAGCACACCCAACGCGCATGCGCAACTTCTGGAACTCGCAGGGCGACGACGATGACGCCGAAATGGACGACGACGTGGATGGTCTAGATGGTGTCATGGACGGCGAAGACGGACAGGGTGGTGATGGCGCGCCCGCGGCCGGCTCTACCGAGTTCCAATCCTGGTTCTGGGAAAACAGGCGCGACCTGAATCGGTCGTGGATGAATAGGCGCAAGATGGCGGCCAAGGAGAAGCGGCACCGGGATAACAAGGCGCGGGCTTCCAAGGCGGTATGATGGAGGTGGATTTCGAGAATGTGTAGTAATGCTAGAAGCCGAAATATTACGACGATACGTGTTTATCAACAGGGTTCAACTTGCCTTGTGAAATATGTGCGTGCTTTTAATGTCGGGTTGCTGGGTCGTGTTTACGAATATGGCGGCCGTGTGTCGTACCCTATACAGATAATGAAATCTGAGTATTCAACTTTCCGCGTTCAGGTTATACCTATGAACAGCTTTATTCGTGACGAGATAAATTACTCAATTAATGCCACTGCGTCAATATCAATACTCACCAACTATTTCGGTCCTCTAGTTTTGGAGAAATAATCTCGCCGACATTCCCGATTAGAGTCTGACTAAGTAAACTCCAAGGGAGGTTTGAGACAAAACCACTCGAGTGGCCCAAGGATATGATATTTGTGTCGCATCCTTACCATTTCTGACATATTCTACAATTTTTAATCAATGGCATCTCCTATGACATGACGATGGTCTTACTGACTCTATCTATGCCTTAGGCTGATATTCCGTCATTGTGACGATCGCTTTGAACTCGACCATCCTCGATCAAGCTCTTTTGAGCGACTTATATATAATTAACGCTGTATTCTTTCACCAATCATAGGGCGTGTGGTCTAGGGGTATGGCGTCCGTTTCGCAGCTTCTTCTCTCTGGTGTAGGACTTGTTCTGCACTACTGAAAAGTACTTCGGAAGCTACGGAAGGTCGAGGGTTCAATTCCCTCCTCGTCCAACTTTTGCCGTTTCATCTCTCATAATGACGAGCGAATCTATTTTTTTGTTTTACAAGTCTTCATTCAATACGGCATTCCCAACCGTTTAAATCAAGAAGTGTGGCGGACGATCTGTTAGTGAAAGTTCGATCGCTTACACAGCTTACCTCGATCTCAGGCACCATCACACAATGGCATACACCTACCTCACCCAGCATCTCGGCTATTCAGCCAGCAAACTCTCTAGGTAATCGACATTGATGATTATTCTTTAGGAGCTTGAATGCATTCTAACCTTCCCTCTGGACGACATGATAGGGCATCTTCTGTTATTCATCCTTCACTTTGGGGATTCTGCTCTAGGTGGCGTAAAGAACCGTTCTCACATGTGTGTGGCCGATTATCCTCTGAGCATGTTCCCTTTCTGCAGCGGACCACCGTCCTGAGTCCCGTCGTAGCCTCGTGTGTACCTCTAGTATCTACTCTCGGCGGTTCTGGTATCAAGTGTTTCACTAGACTTTCTCTTGATCGTAGCTCACCGCGCAGACGATGCTCCTCCGAGTTTGGAGGCCCCGTAGCCTCCTTTGACCCCTTTCGTGAGTGGCGACGATGAAAGATTTTGTGGCTTCCTTGTCGAATCTTTTCCATGAAACTCGGCAAAACCTTGTCGTGAGGGTCTGTTGCGGGATTTAGGGAGGAGGGTAGCTGAGAGCTTCGGCGTCGGTGAGACGCCGACCCGATAGAAGCACCAACTCTTTGCTGAATATCCGGTAGGGGTGACAGCTCTGCTTCACCGGCTGCCCCCGACTGGTTCGGATCCGTACAGAATGGGTTCTTGCCGAACATGTCGTGATTGCAGTAGCGTGTCTTCGGGGGCTCTTGGAGAAAGTTCGACGACGGACCAGACACGCTACCAGACCGAGCGTCAACGCCGCGATGGTAGAGTGTATCAGGAGTAAGCTGCATGAGGTCATCAATCTCTACAGGTGGTGTGGCCCACTCGTCAGTACACTGACGAGATAGCAGCCGTGGGAACGATGTGAGATCGCTCGTGCTCCTGTTTTGTTGAGAGCTGCAACCGGGAGGAGCTCCGGGTAGCTGGTCTTCTGTATTATCTGGGGTGGTGTAATGGTTCAATATAAACTTACCACCTGCGAGAACGGATTGACTCTGGCGATGGCTGGAAGAGTACGTTGTTGAAGCCCGGTGCGTTGGAGAACTGCACTCGGAGACAGTCCGAGAGTAACTGGAGGTATTGCACACCTCGATAGAGTGACCGGGACACTGGGTCAGTGGCCAGGTGATTTTAGCGACACTTTTTCGAGAGATGATGGTCGTCGTGGTCTCGGAGTCTTCACCGCGGACCTTGGTATGAACTTGCAAGTCGCTCGCACTTAGACTGGCGTATGATGTTCTGGGTAAACTGATGGTAGTTGCTGGGTCGGCTAATGTCCCCGGTGGAGGCAAGATCATGTTGGAAAGACCATCCAGCCTGGGCAACGAGCGATCTTCGGGCTTGGGGTCGGTGCACTCCCCTTCCATGTTGGTAAGAGGCTCGGACTGACGCATTTCCTGAATAACAATGCCCACGACATCTCGGATGTCTTTGTTGCCCACAAGAAACATGCTCTTAGTCCCCGGCACATGCTTTCCACCGGCATCGATGACATGCATATGGCCTCTCATATGTCTTCGGGCTTGAAGTCGCTCGTTGACTTTCGTCATGATGTTTGGTAGAATTTCGAGACCAATTCCTCCAACATCATCTCCAAGTAGGGAGGATGGTGACTCCACCCTCGGGCTGCAGCTTGTATCCCTACTGATACGCGCCGACTTGGTAGAGCCTCCAGTTGAGCCAGAACCCGCCGCTTGGAAGGTGTTTGAGATGCCCTCCCCGGACTTTGGCGGCCAGAGCGTCTCTCGGCTCTTAGAGACGGGAGAATTGCGATCCTTCCCTGAGCTACCAATCTTGCAGGAAAACCCTCCCGTTTCATGAGGAGTAAGGGTCATAGGGACTTTGCTGACCTGGAAATCGGTTTCTGTGTGAGTTTCGTCGTCATTCATTCTATACAAGTGATATGCCGGACCAGTTGAGCGAGGATTGAAGATGTAGTAGGATTCCATTTCCAACAGAGGCAACTCCATGGGAGGTTCGGACGAGTCTGGTGATCCGGCATTCAGATCTCCCGTCTGAGGTGTGTCCCCGCCAGTGGTTGCGACCTTGGACTCGTCATTCCAGCTAGGACGGGAGTACAAGGAGGACAGGTTGAAGAACCCTTCCCCTGCACGATCGAGACGGGTTTTGGTCAGCTTCTGAGGAGTTTGCAAAGGAGTGAAATCCGGGAAGACGCCAAGGGGAGAATCACCGTCATCCGTGGGCTTCTCGCTCGGCGTTTCTTGTCGACGAAGAGCAATTGGATCACGGAGTAGTATATCGGGATTGGCGCTGCGAACGGCTCTCACAATCTTGGCGAACTCGGCAACAGCTTCGTGCGGAATGCTTTGAGGCGTAGTTGTGGTTCTAGTCGCATCACTCAATTTGGGAGGAAAGGGACTTCCTGCGGGCGAGTACTCTCCGGACACGTCTTCACTCTTTCCGGTCTTGCCTCTCGGTGGCTGCGGAAGGCCATCGGCTCCATGAGTCCGCTAGACCAGAGAGCCGGGGTAGCCGGAACAGATAAGGCTGGAGCCCACCAAGTGACTGGGCCCTGGGCCAGTATCGACAGCAGGTTTTCCTGACTCGACTGCATCGTGGCCAGGGGATGCGGCAGCTTCCCTTCTCAGCAACTTCGAGCTTGGGCGACGTCCATCCGGGGGATAGAGGACGATCTCGGGTTGGCCAGGAGGGAAGAAAGTCGACATCTTCGGGAGACAACGAGCGTCTTCATCGAGTGGAGTTTCCGTGCCGCGACTGGAATGATCTCGCCGCGAAGACATGGCCTCGTCGGGAGGGTAGTTGATTCAGCTTGTAGGATTCGCCCAGATGGACAAAGATAGATTTGATGGAGATTATCGGAATGATGCGAGAGGAGTGAATGAGGGGAAAGTAGGAAGAATCTGTGTGGTTGAAGGTAAGGTAAAGAAGACGGCCGGCTTAGGTGGTGGGTTTAAAGAAGCGTGGGAGTTGGGCCTCGTGGCTTCCAGTTCAAGTCATGCTTTCCTAACTGGGCAGTTGCAGGTGCCTTTGATACTGCTACTAAGGTAAGGTAGATAGGTACCTACCTACTTAGCTTGGAGAGCCCAGCTTCTTGCCTAGTAAGGCAGTGACTATGATATATACTCCCCTCCACTGGCAAGAGTGCGGCGATCAATAAAGCTTTTACACGTTGTCTTTGATGTTGGCTCATCTTGCTTGATGCCTCCTCGCGCACGACAACCCGTTTCTTGAGACATGTAAGCATCACACGTCAAGTAACTCTCCTTCAGCCTCTTCAACCTCTTCAACCTCTTCGGCCTCTTCGGCCTCTTCGGCCTCTTGATCGTCATCGTGACCCTCCATTTTCGCCTTCCTCTCCGCCCAAAACCCCTTGCCGTAACTCACACAGATCTCCTCGCCCTTCCTGATCCCCCCCTCCGTCCTCGCTCCCTTCCCCTTCTGCTGCTTCCCCTTCTTCTTCTTCTGCCCTCCACCAACCACCCAAACCCCAACGCACAGCTCCCCGAACCGCTCGCACCACACCGTCCGGAACTCGGCGTTCGCCCGCTCCCGCACGCCCCGGAAGTCGTTCACGTACCGGCCCTCGTTGCCCTCGCGCGCCGCGTCCACCGCCGCGTCCGCCCCGCGGTCCAGCCACAGGTCGTAGTCGCTGTTCGCCGCCGACGCCGCCGCCGAGTGCACCCGCCCCAGGTACGGCATGATGAAGCTCCCCGCCGCCATGTTCTGCGCCGCGAAGAGCCCGCATTGCCCGTTGGCCGGGTGCGACGCCGTCGTGATGGGCTGGATCCTGACGAGCGCGCTGGGTGTTGTGATGGCTGACGTCGGGATAATGGCAATGTCCTCAAACCCTTCGCCGTCTGGGCTGGGCTTGGCCCGTAGTCTCTGGAGGTGAGGTGGCGTGAGACTCTTGTCGTGCAGCGGAGCGCGTAAGTACGGGAACGACTCTGGCCAGTTCTTCGGCTTGGACATTACCGTGCATATGCTATAATCTTACGCAGTTTTGGTTGTGATGGTAGTGTGATTGGAGTTGGGGTTTGACTTGGCTGGCAGCGGGCGAACTAGCATCGATACTGTTGCTGCCGTGTATGGGCCAAAGCATATATGCATCTGAACCAGTTTCCGCCATTGGAGTTACATGTGGGCCGGCCTGTCACGAACCCTGCTAAATTACTTTCAAAGATAATCATAGCATCACGATGAGACCAGAGACAAATCTTTCCCATACACGGTTGCGTTACATCTATCTACGACTATTCTACAATCCTATAACCTCTTTTGCTTCCCCTGCGCTCATCCACCATGCCTTAACACGGTTCCAAAGCTTCCTTTTTGCGAGCCAAGCACTCCCCCAACACCATTACGAACTCGGATACTTCCATCTCGTTTCCTTGCCCAATGCATTATCCAGCTGCAATGCTTGTCCTTAGTGGGACATCACTTCCCGATAGCGATCCATGCTTAGATCCACCGAGTATGCTAACAAACGATCTTGTGTTAATGGTAAATTTAGGATCCTTGATCGAAGCTCAATATCCTGCATCATGTTAGTCTCTGAGAATACCCAGCGCACTGTCAGTTTCGTGCAACATACCTGTTTCTTCCTCGTCGCCTTCAGGATCTCCTTCGCGGTCTCATCCGCCATGTCTGAAACGGCAGCATATCTCAAAATCTCCGAGTCCGGCGCATTCTCGTTCATTGCGTGCAGGCCTGCTAATAACCTCTCGAGAACCGCAGGTGACGCCATCTCACCCTTGTTCCGACTTTGAAGCAGGTTGAGGAAGAGGCTGTAGATTTCTCCTCCGAGGGACCATTCTGAGATGGCCTCGTGCCGACCGTCGAATTGCGAGATGAGAGCAGACAAGTCAGCGTAGTCGCGCTCCACGATTGCAAGCGGCGCAACCTCTTGCACCAGGATGCGGTGTGCCTCCACAAAAGAGCCGGCACGCAGAAGACACTGCACTTCGGAATAGGGATCCTTCTTGACGCTACGCATATGTAGCGCCAATGCCTCCCAAATCCATGACAGAGGAATGCAGAACTTGTTGACCAAAATGGCAAAGGCAGGACTGTTTTCAGTGCCAATCAAGCCGGCATGCCGGCAGAGGTGCTCTTGAATGGCCTTGGTTCGAGCCGCGGGGTTGCTCAGGTGTAGCAGGACGAAGACGGCTTCCAGCCACTCGCCCGCGCTGGTGAGTTGTGAGGCGTATGCAATAGTGGCCGCGTCGGCCTTCTCGGTGCCGTTTTGGCCGTAAGAAACTCTTCCTGTGGAGACCAGCGCAAGACCCAGTTGCCAAGACAGTCTCATGTCGAGTGGTGAGAGTTGCGAGTTCTCTGGTCGGAGGATTGCCTCCAGGTCAGAGTCGTCCCGGGCGTATAGCTGTAGCAATCCCCATAGAAGGTCTTGTCTGCGATCCGAATCGACGTCATCCCACAAGGGCTTGATGCCCTGGTCGATGTACCACGGTAGTGGCTGGTACTCGCGCTCCTGGTCAATATCATCCTTGAACTTCTTGACTGCAGCTGCCAAGTCATCGCCCTGAGCGATGCCGTACCACAAACGGAGGCCGAAGGACTGCTTCCAATCCAGACCAAACTTCTTGGAAATGACAAATGAGTCCAGACGGTCCTCGACAGGAACGCCCTTCATACCCTCGCATACACATGAGTTTCCGCTCAAGAGCTCGTAGATGGTTCTGATTGGTTCGGAAAACTCGGAGAGCATTTTCGAGTCGTGCCACGCTTTGAGTTGCTCCCGCATATCCTTCTTCGCTTCGTCGCTAGTTCCAATGAGTGGAACCAGGGTTCCGAGTCGAAAGTTCTTGCCATCGAGAAGATGCTTACAAGCCTCGGGGACACGATGACCCGCAAGACATGCTACAGCCTTCTCCTCTGACGAACCAGCGAGGCTAACGGTTGTCGATGAGGCGTGCTCAACTAAATCTGTCCAGAACTGAGAGAGATTGGCTTTTCGTAGGAGATGCGTAGGTTTCGAGTTCTGAGCGTCGACCTCGTCAAACAAAATGCTCGCCAAATCCCACACATGCTTCTCTTGGATACTAGCAGGATCATTCATGTCCTGTTGGTGAAAGGTATCCTTAAGGCTCGCAGCTTTGAACGAAGCTCGGGGGACACCATGAGTGAGTCGAATTTCGGTGAGCTTGTCTTGGCCACCAAGGAACTTTTTGGAGGACTAGTCGTGGTGTTAGTGGTTGTTCATTTTCACTCATCGATTAACACATACATCAGTTGCAAAAGTTGCCATGCGGAGCTCCTGCTTCTCACTCTGGATATTGGAATGCTGGAACGTGAGGATGTCGGACTGGGACGCGAATTGGCGACCGTTCCCAGAGGCAAGCGGCCTCGTTAGGACAAGGGTCTCTTTTGGCCCCCAAGTCGGTCGGCCGGAATCGTGGAAAGTTTTTAAATCCTCATCCATAGTAAGGGTTTTGTCTTGTCGCTCGTAGGGCCACTAATCATATTCAATCTTAGCATTTATTTCATATCAAAAAGTCGTAGATACATGAGCCTCCAGCACATCAATCTGGGAGGTAGTTAAGTAGTAACCAGGGAACCGACCTTGGGGAATCCTTTGCCAGGAATCGAGGCTCGAAGGTTCTGAGGAGCGGGCTTGGGCTTCTCGAACAACGAGTTCATTAGGTCGATACTCGTGGCAAACCCACGCCCCTTGTCTGCACCAAGCTGAGTATTTGTCGCAAAACCATCAAACATGTCATTTTTGGCCGTGCTCTTCTTCCAAATCGATCTCCGTAGACTGCCACTTTCGTTCTTATCAAAATCGATGAGCAGGCCCGTTTGCCTCGAGGGAGACTCATTCAATTCCCTCAGAAGCTGCCGATCCCGCTTGACAGGACTCACAGTCTTCCTCAACATCTCCGCCCAGTCGTCTCCATCTGCAACTTCGAGCGTGACAGGACCGACAGAGTCTTTCACAGCTCGCATCCTAGCTCTGAGAATGCCACCAGGAGTCGCCTTGGTTTCCTCTTGGTCATTCTCGGACGAGGCGTCGTCGTGCTCCGCGGCAAGATGCTGTCCGGCTGAAGACCTCGCGATTTCTTCATCGTCGGACATGTCATATTCTTGACCCACGTCGGCGGTATACTCGTCATCGAGAGACAGCCTGACATCGTTGGGTGCAGAATCCGCGGAGCTAACCCCTAAAAAAGACGGCTTGGCGGTGAAGTCATCTTCAAACACAGCCCCTGGCTCAACATATGTGCCAGGAACGCCCGATCGCCTTCCGAAGTCGAAGGTATCGTCCTCCAAGGGTGAGCCGACGGATACATCGAGGGCCATTTCCTGAAGGGAGATAGGTTCGGGGCGAGTGACGTCAAGCTCTTCATCAGACTCATCATCATCGTCAAGACCGTAAGTAGTAAAGTGCTCGACGCTGAAGACCCACACCCCAGTCTCCTTGTCGTAGCTTTCGAATGTGGTGTTCTCAATTCGCTTGAGTCGCTCGATATGTTTGTTGAACCGTTTGACATCAGTGGCGATTCTCTTGTCACGGCCGCCACGAGGCCACGACTGTTCCAGAGAAATTTGAGCAGGGACGTTCAGACCCTTGCCAACCGGGGGCTTTTTTGCAGAAACGGGATACACGGTTGCCGACCGGGGCTCCAGAACGATGAGTCCACCGCAGATCTCGTCGAGGTTGATGTTGCTAAGATCAACAGGGACCTTGAATGAGACGTAACCGACGTTATCACGCCCAACACTGAAGCCGTCAACCTTTTGGCGTTGCATTCGGTTCATGTTCTCCAGGTCATGCTGAGGAGGTTGCATCCAGTATTGACCGGGGGTGCTGTCAAAGCCATTGAGCACGCTGGCCTCGGGAGTTGAAGAATGGTCCTCCTCGTGAACGATCGCCAATTCCTTACCCTTGGTTTCTTCCATTTCGGGGGTCTTTGAACCAGAGGAACCATTAATCACTCGGGTCTGACGAGGCGTTTCCTCAGCAGGGGGGCTGGCGATGTCTTCGGGGGTAGGGAGGGTACCGCGGACAGGAGTGCCCTCATCGGATCCAACATTGCTTGTGTCGAAGCTGACCCTCTTGGACAGCTTGCGAGCGCTTCCGTTGCCATCAACAGCCTTGTCTTTCTGGGGGGTTGAGAACAAATCACTCCGAATGTCTCTATTGATAACAAGCTTCTTCGAGCCCGTGCTGCCGTACCAACGAGGCTGGGAGCCACTGGAGAATGCACCAGGGGCGAGGATGCTGTCCTCAGTGTTGAAGCTTCGACGCAAGTTGTTCGTCGACATGCTCTTGCTCAGACTGCCACCAGAGCTCGAGCCGAGCAGGCTTCGGCCGAGAGTACCAGGGGTGCTGGAGATGCTGCTGGCAGGGCTGCCGGACGGTGTTCCATAGGTGCTGTAGGAGAAGCCAAATCCTCGCTTCTGGGGGGTGGCAAAGCGAGAAGCGGAGGCAGGGGCGAGCTTGTACATGGGCAGAATCGAACTCCTCCTAGGTTTCGAGCTCCCATTAAGTGGCGTCGCAAGGGGGCCGGGATTTTGGACTTCGGTGCCGTTTAGGCCGACAAACAGAGAGGGCGTTCCATATGCGGAGACGTCGTTGAGGTTAGCAGTGAGTCCCTGAGGCGCATTGTTGGCCTGGCTGTTGCCGAGGATCGAGTTGCCCATTTGCTGTTGTTGGTTGGTACTGTTACCAAACAGCGACGTTCCCTGCGCCTGGCTCTGGCCACCGAAGAGCCCAGTTCCGGGACTCTGGGTTGTGCTCCCGAACAAGCCGGGCTTCTGTTGCTGGTTATTGACAGACCCGAACATACCGGTTCCAGCTTGCTGCTGGTTCTGGTTGTTAGAGCCAAGTCCGAACAGACCAGTTCCACCGGTGTTTTGAGCAGTAGTGCTGCCAAAAAGGCTGCCGCCGGGGGCAGGCTTGCTTCCGAACAAACTACCGCCGGCATTCCCAGTATTGTTGGTGGCACCGAATCCAGACGAATTTTGTTGCTGGGCGTTGCTAAAGAGTCCACCACCTGCGGTGTTTGCGGGAAATAGACTGCTCCCTGCTGGTTTCTGCTGGTTGTTGCCAAATATACCTCCCGTCTGTTGAGTCTGGTTCGGCTGGCCAAACAGCCCACCGACGGCATTCTGCTGCTGGGGCTGCTGCTGCTGTTGGTTGTTGGCGCCGAATAGGCCGCCCCCAGCGGCTTGGTTGTTATTGTTAAACAAACCGCCACCGGTGTTATTGGTAGAAGCACCAAAGGCGTTGTTTGTCGCGTTACCGAAGGCTGAGGGCGTCGTGGTCGCGGCACTGCCAGTGTTGCCGAAACTGAAACCAGTCCCAGTCTTAGGCTGGTTGTTGTTGGCTCCGAAAAGACTGCTGCTGTTGGCATTGTTCGTGGCGCCAAATCCAGTCGCGGTGTTGGTATTTCCGAAGCCTCCAGTAGTGTTGCCGCCGGCGCCAAAGAGGCCACCGCCCGTCTGATTTTGCTGGGTGGTGCTACCGAATAGGCTCCCAGCAGGCTTGTTAGCGTTCTGGCCAAACAGGCTACTTGTGGTGTTGGTTGCGTTGTTGGCACCAAACCCGCTGGTTCCAGTGTTGCCAAAGCCGGAGGTGGCAGGGGCTGCAGCGTTGTTGTTGCCAAACAGGCTACCGGTCGTGTTGGTGGCATTGGCGCCAAACCCAGTCGTCGTGTTGGTGTTGGTGTTGGTATTGCCAAATGCTCCGCCGAAGCCAGAGCTCACGCCGAAAGCGCCGCCGCCACTGGCATTGCCATGTCGCCGTCCCTGAATATAATCCGCCAGTCTGAGTTCTTCAGACGACCACTTCTTGTAGGGGTCCTGGAAGAGGATGTTCTGGAAGGCGTTGGACTGGTTCGAAGTGCTGTTGGGTTCCTTCTCGGTGTGCGCCTGGAATGGAGTGCCTGCGGTACCAGGAGGGTCGCCGCCGGCAAGCGTCGTGTTGTTGGAACCGAAGCCGCTTCCGAAACCAGATGTGGTGTTGGCGGTGGCTCCTCCACCACCGAAGAGTGATCCGCCTGGATTACCGGTGGCGCCGAAGCCCGTCTTGTTGGCAGTATTTCCGAATATGCTACCTCCAGTGGTGTTGCCGCCTCCAAACGCCGAGGTCGTGGTAGTTGCGGCGTTGTTGTTACTCCCGAAACCGCCGAAGCTTGAGGTAGTAGCTGTGTTCGCGGCGGGGGAGCCAAAGAGGCCAGTGCCGCCGGTGTTCGTGGTAGAGCCGAAGGCAGGCTTGCTTCCGAAGCCGCCAGTAGTCGCGTTCGATCCGAATCCGCCTGTGAGTGGTTAGCACATCAATGTCGCGTTAGTTTCCATGCTGCCGGTTCTCTCGGATCGAACATGACAGCGGTGCGTCGGGGCATCAAACTTGCGTACCAGTTGATGAACCGAAGGTGCTCGTGGTGGTGTTGGCGTTGCCACCGCCGAAGAGACTGCCAGTGCTGTTCGTCTGGCCGAATCCACCGGTGTTGCTGGATCCGAAGCCTTTTGGGGCATTCCAGTCAGCACCGCTGCCGTCGAGGTCGTCCGGGAGCCGTTGGGAGGAGGAGGAGCTTACCTGAGGTGGTGGTGGTGTTGTTGTTGTTGTTAGCAGCACCGAAGCCACTAAACCCACCCGAGGATTGGTTGGCGGTGTTGTTATTGTTGTTCTGGCCGAAGCCGCTGAAGCCACCGCCGAAAGACATGATAGCCGTCGGAGCGTCGCGCGGGTCGGGGGATGAAGGTGCGTGGCCAGATGCGAGCCTCAGAAACCCCGTCGCGCTATTGCCTCGGTCACGACGTCGAGAAGGTCCACCGTCGAATTGATCGATTGACACAGGTGGTGCGCGCGCGTAGTCGGTCGTCTGAGGGTTGCTCGAAGATGGACGATGTGCAGGCGAAATCCAAGCGGAAAGCTGGGTTCGCGCGAAGCTTTTTATTGCCTTGCTAGGGGGACGGAGCGCGCAAGCGTCGTTGCACCACCGAAGCCGACAGGGGAGAGAGTTGCAGCACAGTGAGAGTGGTCAGGTGCGCGTGAAAGGGAAAAAGGCAGCAGAAGCCTGGAGCGGGCGGTGAAGAAGTACTGACGGAGACAAAGGAGACAAAGGAGGGAATGGCCGCGAGAAAGGGGCGGACGTGGGGAGGTGACGCCCTTTTTCACCTCAAGCTTAGTGGCGATGGAGAGAGAGAGAGTGAGCAGTGAGGTCGGGTTCACTTCGCCTTGTCTAGCCCAGCCAGCTTTTTTTTTAGGCGGGTTCTGCCCATTAGACGCTCGGTCACGGCTGGCTGCGTTGCTGCCTCAGACAAGAACTTTGCGCTTGATTGGCCTGAAGGGGTCGGCTGACTAACGGTGGGCCAATGACCGCTCGCGGCTGGGCTACACGGAGGCAGAGTCACTGGTGCCTACGAGCTGCCTGGTGAGGTACCTGGAGCGGCGGTACCCAAGGCAGACTTGCGCTGGGGAATTCGCGACAAGCTTGCCCGGCGCCGGCCACTGATGGAAAGCTCGGGGGTCTCGAGGGCGCGTCCAGGTGGTCGCGTCGCAACTGAACTGGAGCACCCGCTGGACGCCGAGACCACTTCACTAGACGCTGAACGCTGAGCTCTTCTTTGTCTCTTTATCCCGTCTGCCAACCAACTACCCGACCTCTTTCTGCGCCGCGCTCCTCCATTCCTCCGCTCCACGCCCGTCTCCCGCTGTGCGACCGCGAATAACTTCACACGAGTCGACTGTTGTTTTCCGTCTTCGTGGGCCCTTCCACCTCGCTCCAATTGCTTGCTGAACCCTCCCGCCGGCGCCACGTCTCGCGGCCGCTCGGCCTCACATCTCACAACGCGCGCGCCTCACCTCACCTCACAACAATGAATTCCCACACCACGCCGCGCCCGCCCTTTCCACTGCGCTCGTTAGCAGGCGGCTCCGGTCATCCGCCGCAGTCCCGCCAGCCCGTCGCTCCCCAGGTCTCATCCAACGACAAGTACAACACGATTCCCGACGAGGATCGCGAGCACATTGATGAAGTCGTAGGTCCACCACACCTGCCAGTCACCTCGTGGGACATCTCCAGCTCACATCACCGCCTCTTTTAGTTTGATCTGATGGACATGAAGAAGAAGGGATGGCTCAACAGCTACGAATTCAGGCACTCACTCGCTGCCCTGGGTTTCGACATGCCCAAACCTGAATACTTCAGGGAGCTCGAGGCCTATGGCACTCCTCCGCCAGACTGGCAGGACCACAGCTGCCCTGTCAACCGCTTATGCATCTACCCAGACCAGTTCAGGCTATGCGCCGCCAAGCTCCTAGCCAACAGAGACCCCCGGGAAGAGGCTACCAAAGTGTTCAACATGTTCGACTACGATCAAGACGGCATGATCGGCTTTGAGGACATGCACCGCCTAGCTCAAGACATCAAGGAAGAGAGAATCATGACGGACGAGGAGATTCGAAGTATGATTGAGCACCTGGATCACTCAGGAAAAAACGGCGTGAATCTTGAAGAGTTCATCCAGATGATGGAGGAGGCCGGTTAACCCATCGTCGCCAGGAGACAGACCACCTGGTGACAGCCCAGGAACAAAGCAACTCTCGCCATTGACGAGTCACATTTCCTTTCGCCAAACACGCAGCTTGAAGTGACAGATACCAGGCCCGCGACGCCCTGTCGCAATCACACAGTACAGCCCTCTGTTTGCTTCTGGATTCGAGGGCTGTAGAAGCCTGGCGCGTCAAACGGGCGGTCGCAAGGAATGCATCCTGGCTTGACCGCCGTACGCCCACCATCAGCAGGTCTCGCGGCGTTAGGACAGCAATTGTTGGCGCAAAAGTAACAAGCCGAGCCGCTCCACAACGCCGAGAAACAGGCGGGGAGCTTCCAAGTTTGCTTATGCATTAGGATACATCAACTGGGATGACACAGCGAAAAAGGGGGTTAGGGGTTTAGCTACATTGGAGTAAATATGAATCAGATCTAAATTTTTGAATGTGGAAGGGTGCGCTGTCTAAACCCCCTCCTTGGGCCATCACACGAGCTTCCAACTCTCCGTGACAACTGAACCTCCCAAAAATCAACATTGGTTCGAAAGCCGTAAATGTACTGTGAACAGGGAACACCATTCTTCGCCTGTGCAAAAACCTGGGAATCGGGGTCGAAAAGGTGATCGGAGGAAGGAAGAAAAGGAAACGAGAGGCGGGCATCATGAGGGAGAAAGGAGAAAGGCTGGCCCGACCAGTGGACAGGATCGCTTACGTCTTTGGTTTACTGGTGCATGTTTCAGCATCAGAACTGGATCAGATCATGATTCTGCTGCTGGCGAGGTTGCTGAGCAGCAAAGGGGTTGTTGGTGCCCTGGCCGTTCATACCCGCAGGACCAGTGGCCGCCGGGAGCTGAGCGTTGTAGCTGATGTTAGGCATGCCAGTGTACTGTTGTCGGAGGAAGGGGTTGTTTCCGGTGGCATCGGGGCCGATGCGCGAGATGCCTGAACCAGCGCTGTTGACAAAGGTGCCAGGAGCGGTGTGCTGTGCGGGTAAACGGAGATTTCCCGTGTTGCCAAAGGTATCCATGCCATCGCCAGAGGCCAGAAGCGTGTTGAGTCGAGTCTCGTGCTCGTTCAGTTCCTTCTGAGGAGCGGTAAAAGATGGTTGCGCCTGCTGGCCGAACGAGTTCTGCGGTTGCAACTGCAACTGTTGCTGCTGCGGCTGGGTGTTGAAGCTGGCCAGCGTCTTTTGCTCTGGGAGCGAGCCTAGAGACGAAATAGGGTTTGGTTTGGGTGCCGAAGAGTGGTTGAACTGAGCGAAAGGGTTGTTGGAGCCAGTCGGAGTTGGTTGCAATGACTGGGCCTGGTTGTTGGTGGTTGCCCAAGGGTTGTTGGTGCCAGGCTGCAGGGTTGGCTCGGGGGAAGCTGGCGAGGAGAGCTGTTGCGGTTGCTGTTGCTGCTGCAGGTACGGGTTGAAGCCGGTAGGCTGAGGCTGGAAGGCCTGTAGGTTCTGCTGCTGTTGACCGTAGGGATCTAGCCCCATACCGGTCTGCTGCATACCATAGCCAGCAGTGTAGTTGGGTTGGAAACCCGCAGGCTGGTTCTGCTGGTAGCCGGTGTAGGCATTGGCCACATAGCCGGTGGGTTGGTTCTGTTCGATGGGGTTGGCGAAGAAGTCGACGGGGTTTCCTTGCTGGTAGCCCTGGTTGAAGCCGGTGGGCTGCGGTTGAGTCGTCTGGACGGGGTCGTCGTCGAACAGGGACGCAGCATTACTGTCCTCCAGCTCTTTGCGCCTCCTCTCTTCCTCTTCCTGGCTCAGCTTGATGGCCTTGGCGAGGTCATCGTCGTCATCGGGCGCCTGTCGACTCTCTCGCTTTTTCCTGTCCTCCTCTTCCTGGTACCTGCTTGCCTCGAGAGCGAGCCGGTATTCAGCATCCTCCTCCTCGGTCATGGCCCTCCTCCCGCCACGTCCTTCACGCCCTTCACGGTGGGGTCGCCCTTGGGAGAAGGAGGAAGGCTCGGCGTGCTGGGGGGCGTACTCCTCAAGCCCGGTAACGCGCGACTTCCACGTTTTCCTATCGCTTCGCTCCGCTCGCAGTCGCTCTTCGTCCAGGATTAGGGAAGTCAACTCCTTGGCAGCAACTCGAACTATGCGACTGTTAGCACCTATCCCGCATGGGAGTACTCCGTGCGCATACCATTCTGTCCCACATCCCTTCCCTCCTCGTCGACATACTGAAACTCTCGCAGGGTTTTAATGATATAAATACTCTGGCGGGCCCACGTGACGACGAGTTCGGAGCCTTCATGAAGACAATAGTCAAGGACCTTGAGCGCCTTGAGGACGTGACGCCAATTCTTTCCCTTGTCATTCAAGCGCTTGTCGAGCATGTCCATGATTTCGTAGAATTCAGTGGAGCTAGAAGAGACAAGCCAAGTCAGCACCGGGATCGCGGGATAGAAATAATGGTGGAACGATCGCATACGTGTTGTAAGTCATCTGAGCAATTTCGCTCATCTGGGTGCCGGTTGGGCCCCATGGATCATTGCTGGTAGCTGTTGGGGACGGGAGTCAGCGGGGATGGTTCGATGGCGAGGCCGTAATGGAGTGCCAACCTTCTCGGACCTTGACCTGGGCACTGGAGTAACCCTTGGTCACGTTTTTGACGCTTCGCATTACCTTCGACATGGTGGGTGATTTGTGTGGTCTGCCGGGGAGGGCGGGATGCTGCGGCTGGGTGAAGTGTTGGGCTTAGCGGAGGATGCGTCCTGGGCGCCAAACGAGTCGGCAGAGGCGCGATCGGTGGTCGGACGGGTCGATGATTTGGAAAGGAGATGGAGGTTAGTCCTGCGACGTCGTGGTGTCACAAATGCAGCCTCGAATATGATGCGCACGGGATGGCGACGTTGGGCGGAGCGGGTGTCGTATAGTTGGGAGGGGAAGGGGGGATCCAATCTCGGAGGTCACGAGACGCTCAATGCAATGCAGAAGTGACGGCGACAGAGTTGCGATCTCGAGAGACAGAATCGGGGCCGTGGTGAGGTTTGCGTTGGCTTGCGGAGGTCTGTCTCGCCGTACTGTACGGGAGATGGTTTGTGGGGAGGTTGGCGGTTGAAGGTTGCGGCGTCCGTGGGGTGACTGTGACTGAAGCTGGCTGGCTACCTTGGGAGATGAAGCCGGGGGCGGAGGAAGCAACGCACAGTGGACGCTACTGTAGAACGATGGACGGGAGAGAGAGACGGAGACGGAGTCGGCGAGATGAGATGTCGAGGGAAAGTTTTGGGCGCAACGCGCGTCGATGTGGTGGGAGGTTGAGGAGGGCGAAGGTTTCTAGCCGAGACGGGCGGCCTGGACGGAGATGATTGTGCTCTCGTTCTCACGGTGGAATGGACGGCGCTGCCAGTTCATCAGTCTCAGACGGTCGGGGAGAGCGGCGGCGAAAGCGAAGCGTGGCTGCGCAGCGAGCCTGATTACGTACTATGGGGCAGTGGAGGACGACAGAAATAGCCGGTCAATTAGCACCATCGGCACGTAGTAATCCCAGCTTTTCTTTTTGTCGTCCTAAGCAGATTCTCCATACAACAAGCTACGTCACGGGGAGCCACACCACCGCGCATCATTCGCCCCCAGCCACTTCGCCAAGATGGACACCATTTTGCATCTGTCTGTCATGCGCCCTGTCATCCCGGCTCAGCCGTCATTTATCCACTTTGGAGCCCAGAAAATGTCTACAAGGACGACCACGATAGTCCCAGTTGGTGTTTCTTGTCAATTAATTAGTCTCTATCTCTCAGCAGTCTCGTATGTTGTAGACTGCTAGGACTCCACTTTCAATTGATGACTTAACCTAGACCTCCTACTTGAGAACGCGGGCATTCAAGTCGGATTGACGAAGTGGCACAGTGGAGCTCAATTACCCTGAATATTCATATCAAATTCTGTTCCCAGAACACTTTGAAAGAAACCACCGCCGGTTCTTCTGTCCTGGTGTTTTGCTATGCTCGTCTTATTATTCTGCAGATAGGACGTTCTTCTGGCATCCCCTCATGAACTCTGCAACACCGGAAAATATTGTCTCTGAAAACAGAAACAATTTCTGCAGTCTTTCATATAAACCACTTTGTGTTTTTCGAGCAGTCAACACCCTTTGTGTGAGTAACCAGTTGCAATGACTGTTCCGCTTCCTATTATAGGCTTGTAAGCCGTGTTCACAAAGAACTAGTCCCCTGTTCACCCCAAATTTAGCACCCGAATAGTCCTGGGCCACAAAGAAAGGATGTTTCTTTGTACAGATCATGACATCTCCCCTGTTATATAAAGGGACGGGTTTTACCTCATGATCCGTGATCCTTAAAGCATTTCACCATTTTAATACATCTCCCAACTTCAATTCCTCTTTACCCATTCTCCCTGACAACAGTTACGATGACCGCTTCAAAACCTAACACCCGCACCGTGCGCGAGCCGAGACCGCGACGAGTAGCGAGGACGGAAGAGTTTATAAAAAAGGCGATCCAACAATGCCTTCCACCCAAATCACCACTCGAAAGCAACACGTCCAACTCTCAGCTACAAGACCAAGCTGTGAAAGAGGATGGGGAGCAAACTCCCACTGGCACCTGCACTCAGGTTGCTGGTCACAAAGACGGAAAATCACCTGCGCGACTGCGAGTTGACTCAGTCAAATACGACGCAACGCCCGACGACGACAGAGAGGAAGGAGAATGCACACCGGAAGGACCTCCTGGTTATCTTTCCAATGGAAGCTTTTCGTACGGCGACCCCGCTAATTATCAAGCAGCACAACGAGAAGAGACGAACCATTTCGTCAATGAGAGATCGGATCATATGGCCTACAAGCACTCTCTCGAGTATCTTGAAAATGATGATTCAAAGCTGTACAGGGAAACAGCCAATTTCGTCCACGGGAAAACTGACGGTAGGCCTTACGGGTCCAATCCTGATCGTCGTCGTGAGAGACCGGATTATAGGCGCGAAAAGATCCCGTTTGAATATGACCCGGCCGTCCATGTCCCCGACGTCCATGTCCCCGAGGACCGTATCCCCAAGGACCATACCCTCAAAGACTATTCAAACACATACCTCAGGTCAGCTAATGATAGGTTCTCGTCATATCCCTTTGGGAGTCGCCTCACCAGCTACTCACGCTTGTCGTGTGACGAGTCTGAGTCTGCCGTCCATTCCAAGCGATCATCGCACCTCCCCAGACGACCACCGCCCCTCTACAGCCGACACGGTCAACGACCCCAAGGGAGGGTCGGAAAACCAGGGAGTTATCGCAGGGACAGTGAGGCCCCATTTTCATGGGAGGCCGTCAATCGCCGCCGAACCTTGGAGGCATACACCTCACTTGCCTTAGGTCGGTCTGTCCCAGCGGAGATGCGAGATACAGATCGACGAGACGCGGGAAGTCTGCCCCCCGGAACGATCATATCAGCCGCTCATCATTCTCAGGGTCGTGGTGATATCGTGGATCCCTACAACCCAAACTTAACGTGGTCAACATTCGGTCCGGTACACTCGAAGTACCGCAAGATGGTCATAATTGGGAAATGGGGGGAACATTTTAATTGTGTTCCAATGTATACGTACAACGGAAAGGGCCTTGGCTCTTATGGCGCGAACTCGCTGCATCGAGCGAATATCTCCGACGAGTATATTGGCATTCGTGAAGGTGGGAGAAACCCCCGGGGCAAAAAGACACAAACCGAGTCGCGGGACACATCCCCTTATCGACCACTGATAGCTTACCGGGACCGCAGTTGGCTAGACCACAAGTTTATATCGGATGCATCTCTGATCAAAATCACAGAGGTGCATATGCACAACGTGGGAGACAAGTGCTCCATCGAGGGGCGCCTCGACTCAGATGACCTGATAAGACTGGTCAACTTGATCAGTCAGAAGAACAATAAGAAGACACTCGATGTCATTGCTCAGGTTCGGTCTCAACGTCCTGAGGAGCGGGCAAGCTACTGAGTTGTGGGAAGAGATGTTGCATATGCCTGACTTTTACGAGGAACCTTATAGTCAAATTGGCTATGGATGAGAGAACACATGGCTTCATATGGTGTTGAATGCTTGGCCTTGGAGTCTTGAAATTCCTTGATTCAAGCGTAGCTGACAGGTTGGCACTGGGGTTGGGAGACACCACATTATATATTATAGTATATCTTAGCGTTTATTCGCATTACGAAATTCATAACAAAGTTAAACACTTTCTCCGTTCCTGACTCTTTAACAAATATTTGAGGTTTACACACTGGTAACTAACAGCGTCACAAGGAAGTCAGGCTTGCGATGGCAGACCTATCACTGATCTGTGGGCACTGACCCTGATAAATTCGCACCAATAGCGACTCGAGGCTCAACACAAGGGTTGTGGAGTTGTCTTCCTTTAGTCGTGTCTTCATTATCAAGGCTGGGACTTGGAGTTGAAATCTATAAATATCGCAATGACGAGGGACCGATATGAAACATCTATAAAAGTCCACCCCAATGTAAAATGACACCAGTGCCCATCTGTATGTGACCAGCCTAACATCCCCCAGCAGGTTTCCCTGCAACCATGCGAATCGGCTGTAGGGCCTGGCTGACTAGCAGTATATACCCAGAAGATCGCCCTTTCTCTCACCACCCCCGGAATCCCTCCATACACTCTATCGTCGGGTGTGGTATTGGTGTACATTTAAGCCCCGTGGCTCTATACGGATATCTCCTTACTCGATGCGGGAAATCACTTTTGCCAGCTGCGGAAGGTGTCCATGACGGTGGTGAAGACGACCAGCAGAATACCACCTCCGGGACCGAGACGCAGGACCTAAAGTATTTTGATTAGCAAGATGACCAGGCTCGTCGAATTCAGGAGTCATGACTCACCTTGGGGAGAAAGCCCTTGTACAGAGCGGAGAAGCCCTCCTCGCGAGCTACCGTGAAGACGGAGGGGAAGGCCCAGTTGTACTTGGGGGTCACTCCGGGAACCTTGGGGGTGTTCTGAATTCGGCTCTTGACGACGTCTAAGGGAGTGTTGAGAATGGTACCAACGGTGCCACCAACCGCACCAGAGATGAGGTCGTTGCCCATCTTGCCCTGAGGGCTCTCAGACTTGGGGAGTAGCTGTCGGACCTGAAAAATACAGCCGAAGTATCCAGCGTTCCAGAGGATGTGGCGCCAGAGGGTGCTCTCCAGACCCTGGTACATGGCGAGGGGACCTTCCGCCTTGATGGTCTTGGCGACAACGTCCAGCATGCCGGTGTATTTGCCGGCGGAGGCCTTGTCCTGGAGTCGGATCTTGACGAGCTCGAAGGGGACGACGACGAAGGACTCGGTGGCACCAGCAGAGGCACCGGTGAGAATCGAGACAGACTGGTTCATCTGGGTGAGGCCGAAGGCGTTGCGGTAGAACTTGCCCCATTCGTCGTTGGCGGCGAACTTGGTCGCACGCTTAGGAGCCTCCATGAGGATGGGCGCGGAGATACCACGGTAGAGGCGGGAGAAGCTGGCGCGGTGTCAGCGATGTGGTCGCACAATGCGAGGATAGGCGCAAGCAATACCCTTCATGCTTGATGATCTTGCGGAAGCAGTCCAGCATGCCGTTGTAGGCGTCGGTGCCGGTGGCATTGGCGGACTGGAGTTGCCTGGTGCTGTCAGCAATGGATCTCGCGGGAGGAGCGCGCGCGCTAGGCCGTACACTCGGGTCTTGACGACATCAAGAGGGTACCTAGGAGCACGTTAGCATCGGGTCGTTCGCGGATTCAGCGGAACGCGGGGCCGTCATACATGACCAGAATCTACACCGGACGAGGGATTAGCAGCGATCCCAGAAGCATTGGCAGCTGGCGCGGGCATACCTCCGAGACACCGGCAATGGCGCCTGGTCACGAGAGTCAGTCAAATCATCTCGACGAGGCGGATCGGGACGAGCGAGGTGGCAACGAACCTGCGGCAAACTGGTACTGGAAGGGGAGGGGCTTCTCGGTCGACATGATGGCGATGGGTCGGACTGGACACTGGGGGGACAGGCGGGAGAGACGGACAGGGCTGGATCGAAGGAAAAAGAGAGAAGGAGAAAACCCGGGGCTGAGGAGGATGAGGAGGAAGAAAGTCAGAGCAACCTCCGAGCGAATACCGGGCCGGGGAGGGAATTTGTTGGTGGTGGTGGTCAGGCGTCTTATCGGGTTTAGCGATAACACGCCGAAAAAGCCCCTCCACAGTCAAGCCAGCGCCTACAGGGTATAGAGGCACGCACAGCGTCCGTCAACGTCCGAGATGTCAATGGCGTCCAGACGCTTCGTTACCGGCGGTCTTGCTTTTTTGGCCGTGCCCTGCGACGACGGTGGGACCGGGCATGGTGGTTTTCGCCGGATCCATGATGATTTTCAGCCTGCGCGTCCGTGTCCGTTTGAATAAGCTAGACCCCAGACCCAGAATGCAGAGTACGGAGATCAGCTGGGAGAGTCTGGGGGTGGGTTTTTCTTGCAGTGCATCCAATTGCTCTCGAGATGTACAGTTGCACTACACTTTCATTTCTCGGACATCAATGCCTCACTGAGGACACCCAAATCACCTCCCGCCATCCGTCACCGGACATGAGGCTACTACATAGACTAAGTAGGCGTTGTGAGACCCTGCGGTCGTGCGACACGGCAAAAGGAATAGGGCATTCAGGCGGCATGCGGCCGTACCTGGATGGCGAAATGTCGGCATTGGAGCGGCGCGCAAAAACCCTTGCTTGCCCTTGTCCCTGCAGCAGGGCTTCACTCGGCTACCTGGCCCTGATAGGCTCTGCTAACAAGCCTCCACGATTGCACCAAGACCGGCAATGACTCAAACGTCACTGGCAGCGCTCGCGGTGACTTGCCGGTTGTGCGTCCCGAGCCAAATCATTCTCCAAATCAGGTCTGGCATCCCTGAATCGACTTCGGATTTCGTCGTCAGACACCACCCTCGCCTTCTTCGTCCTGACCGAGACCCCACCGTGCGTTCACCGGGCACCGGCGTCCCGGCGTCCGGCCCCGTCGACCGAGCGGAAGTTGACCCGATGGGGCCTAGCACTTGCCACTTGGCACGTCTCGGACCTGGGGAGATAGAGATTCATCTTCACGTTGGATCAGATGTCGAAAGGTTTCCTGGTACCGGTACTGTATCCGTAGTTCGGACCCCAGTTTCCCGATGCCACCCAGCTGTGGACTACCTCAATCCCCTTCGTCCTTTTTGTGCTTTCCATCCATCCATTAGACGTGACTGGTGAGAAGCTTGAGCTTGGACTCGAGCTGAAGCTCAAGCTAATTCAAGCTCAGGCTGAATACCCCCCTGGGAGATATTACCTAGTAGGCCAGCTCTGTGACCTCACATCGTCAGCGACCTGCTCCTGGACCCATTCATTACTGCTAATCCAGTTGTATCATATTTGGTCATCCTATTCATGTGCACTGCTGTCAGCGATGAGTCTTGATTGACAGTGGAAGTCTTCCCTCTTCTCCCATCTTCACTCCCACCTGTGCCCCCACACGTCAACCTACCAGGGAACGATCCAACCCTCTCGTCGGTATCATGTGCAGTCCGGTGCATGGACAAAGTAGTTGGGCCATTTCTCATGTCCGAGCTGAAAGCAATGGCAATTCCCGCGTGGCCGGGTCTTTTCTATTTTGCGTACATTTGTCCTCCTGACCTCGACTGAGAAGACTTGCTTTGTTGAATGCATTCAAACCATCCAGGTCCAGGATGACGGGTACCTACGACAACGATGCAACCGCCGCCACGTTCCGATCACACGAGATCTGATCGGACTCCACGAATCACGCTTTGCGCCTTGCAGAAGTTCGTGATTAACTGACCTCAGCAACAAATAAGACGATGGTATCAGCCATGTGCTGTCGCAACAGAATGCGGCGCAAAGCCCTATCCGCCCTCCAATCCGGCACACCGTGGAAGCGCGGGCTGCTATTGGTTCTATTCGTCGGTAGGGTTTCTCGTTCCAGCGGTTTGTGCCTCAACAGCGTCCGCGGATAGGTGCCCGCCACTGGAACCCGGGTGCTGTGGGAGCTGTAAGTGCTGGTGGTGGGGTTAGGTGCTGACGCGCACAACCGGCCCCTCGGAAACACATGGAAACCATTTCTCGGTGTGACTGGACTGCGCTTCGCGACCTGGCATCTTGCTCCTCGATATCCCTTAATTCGCTCTGCGCTGTGCGTCTTAGACCCCTATCGCCACTGTCCTACTTTGTCACTAATATCGTACATCTTCTGCTCCAACCCTGGCCCTGACGCGACTCGAACACCACATCTGCTCGACCGATCTTCAAGTTCCTACTCCAAGTGGCAACTGAAACCCCCGTCGAACCCATCGCAATCCATCGCTTGTTACCCGACGCCCTTTTCTCGTCCGTTGCCTCGCCCTTCACGACACACCGCGCTCGCCGCCCCTTTTCTAGCTCTCCGGCGCCTCCAAATCGCACCTTTAAACAAGCCGTGATCCATCGCGACTCACAGCGAGGTGCCGTTTCGAGCGCTTGGGATAGTGCCTCGACCCCCTGCCCATGAGTCATCTACTGTGGAAATATTACTGGGAAAACGATGTCGACAAGTTTCGGCGTCTGCTGGCCCCTACCAGTTATAATACCCAGAATGTGTCCCGAGGCCCTGCGATAGGAGGGAGCAGCTTTCCAGCTACAAGCCCTGGTGGTCTTGGCACCTCGCCTCGACCGGTCGCGAAGCAGCGACGAGCTTCGGGACATCCTCAGACCCCGGGGAAATCAAAAGACTCGAAGCCGAACCTCGGAAGATCCGAAGTCAACAGCCGCGACTATGCCGGCCTGACCGTTCTGCTGCGAGCCGCCTCCTCGACCGACCCCAACGCCCGCGATTTTGTCCAGGCTCTCATTGAGCACCCTGCCATCGACCTCTACGCTCAGGACCCAGAAAGTGGTTGGAATGCCCTTCACCGGTCTTTATATGCTGGAAATGTCTCGATTGCTCGCCTATTGTTGGAGAGGGAGCGTATGGATTTGACGGGCCACAACCTCAGCTCTATAAATAAGGTCGGCCTTTTGATTAAGACGAAGGACCACGAGGGCAACAGCCCCTTCGATGTCTACAACTCGACCATTGCGGCACGTTCTCTCAAGAGCGTCGAAGAGGCGAGCAGCTCAGATAGTGACTCAGATAGTGGTGATAGTGTTGGGGATGGGTTGCACCAGTGAGTGAGCTCGATCTTCTCTGTGGCCTATCTAACCTTTCCATAGCACCGCCAGGGCTTCTCACGGTAACCACTCTTCCATCGGCGGCGATGAACTCTTCGTGTTTGGTAGCAACAAGAATGTGTCGTTGGGGGTTGGCGACGAGGATGATCGCTACTACCCTGAACGCATCCATCTGGTCCGACCGGACCATCTCTTGCGGCGGTTCTACCACTCCCATCTTGCTCAAAACAACTTGGAGGATTCCACTACCCTACCTGAGCTTGGAGAAATTCCGATTCTGGTTCAACATCCCCCGTTGGTGATCCAGGATGTGGTCATGTCCAAACTCCACAGTGCTATCCTGACGACCGATCCGGTCTCCAACCTCTACATCTGTGGCGTTGGGCGAGGCGGAAGGCTTGGACTTGGGGACGAGAACACGCAGTTCAAATTCGTGCCAGTGCAAGGCCCATTCGTGGACAGAAAGATCCATCACATTGCGCTTGGACAAAACCACACCATGGCTGTGGCTGGCAACGGGGAGCTTTGGACCTGGGGCTTGAACTCCAACTCTCAGCTGGGATACGTTCTGCCACCTCCTATGAAGACAGACGAGGAGCCCATGAGCCTCACTCCCCGACAGGTCTTTGGGGCTCTCAAGAAGGAAAATGTACTGGGTATCGCTGCATCAGCAAATCACTCTGTTGCCCACACGGGATCCTCGTTATATACATGGGGCCGAAATGTGGGCCAACTGGCTCTCATGGACGCCGATTCGAGGTCGCTCGATATGCAACTCACCCCTAGGAAGGTTGCTGCTTCTCTCTTGGCAGCTCCCATTGAAATGGTTTCGGCAATTGACAGGGCAACTACATGTCTGCTTTCAAACCACACGGTTTGGGTGTTCAGTAACTATGGGTACAACCTAGTCAAATTTCCGGTCCCTGACGCTCTTGCGAACCACAGTCTGACAATATCGTCTTACTCTCATCGGTACGACCCAGGCTGGAGAGACATCAACTACATCACTTCAGGGGGGGAAACGATCGCCGCCGTAACAGCGCGCGGTGACCTGTTCACGTTGCAGCTCGACCAAAAGGGAGATGCCGGCCAGTCTGCAGCTTCCACGACCAACCCAGTTAAAATCAAGAGTGCATTGACACAGCCTCTGTGCATTTGGGATTCTCGCAAGGATGGCGTGGCTTCGGTGGATGTTGGCGAACACGGTTCAGTCATCATTTGTACCGAATCAGGGGCTGTTTGGAAACGAGTTAAGCGGACCAAGGGGAAGAATGCCGCCTTTGTTGGTTCAGCGGACATGAAACAAAAGGACTTCAAGTTCCAGCGAGTACCGTACATCACCAACTGTGTTGCTGTCCGAAGCTCCATTTTTGGTGCTTTTGCGGCTATCCGGACCGACAGCAAGGTGATGTCTGAGGAAATTGCGATTACTGAGAAGACGCTTCTGGAGGATGTTGGCTCCCTGCTCTGCCTTCGCGACTTTGAAACAACCGAGCCTAGCAACGAGATCAAACAATCTCGAAAGGCGTGGGGTGCTGCTATTGTAAGGGAGAAAAGGGGGTCGGTTCCTCATGAGATCCTACGAGCGGAAGACATTGAGGCTGACTTGTCGCTTTGGCTGCAAGTCAACTCTTTTCAGTATGAAGATCTTGACGTGGAGGTATGTACGTCGTCGTCGCCAGGGATTCGGATACCTGTTCACGGTTGGGTGCTTGCCGGACGAAGTTCCATCCTGCGTGAAGCGTTGTCGGAATTTCGCAACAAAAGAACAGTCTTGAACACCGAGACTTATCGCATCGAGGCAACTCAGAACAAGATTTTGTTGACCTTTTTTGAGGTCGATATCTACACCGTTCTGAACCTCATTGTCTTTGCCTACCAGGACAAAATCATACCGGTATGGAAGTACACGCGGGAAGCACCGCCGCGTGCTTTTCGGTTTCGGCACATTCGAACGGAGGTGATGAAAGTAGCAACTCATCTATTTATGCCGAAGCTAGAGACCGCTGTTCGGCTACAGACCGGAGTGGAAGCGTCTCTCGACGCTGACTTCAAGCGAGCCATTGTCCATCCCAATTTTTTCGACGATGGTGACGTTGTTCTCGAGCTGGATGGAGCCGAAGTTACAGCCCACAGCAAGCTCTTGTGCCAGAGATGTCCCTTCTTTGAAGGAATGTTCAATGGTCGCTCTCAGGGTGGGTGGCTCTCTAGCCGCCGAGACGGTCTCGACTCGATGGACAATGTCAAAGTTGACCTCAACCACATCGACCCTGATACGTTCCAATATGTGATAAATTTCATATATGCCGATGTCGGACCGGAGCTGTTCGAAGACGTGGCGGTGGCTACAATCGACGACCTGTCGGACCTGGTCTTGGACGTCATGAGCATTGCCAACGAGCTGATGCTTGACCGACTCTCACAAATCTGCCAGTCTTTAATTGGAAAGTTTGTCACAACGAGGAACATTGCCAACCTCCTCAACGAAATCAGCCCTTGTTCCGTGACAGAGTTCAAAGACACGGGACTGGAGTATATTTGCCTCCAGCTGGAGTCGATGCTCGAGAACCACTTGATCGATGACCTAGATGAAGATCTACTTTTGGAGTTGGACGAAGTGGTCCGTGACAATCAGCTTGCTCGGCTTCCCTTCGCACGGAGTGGGAGAGCCGAATTGCTACTTCACGAGAACAACCCCTATCTCGCCGCCGACATTGACGAAGAGCGGCAGTTGAGAGTCAAGGAGATCGCATTCAAGATGAGTCAAAAGGAGGACGAGAAGAAGCTGTCTTCGTCGTACAAGGCGCGTATAGGAAGCTTGGACGACATTCTTCCAGTGCAAACCCCTGACAGATCAGGTCGAAAGTCAAGAGGCGCTCGCAATGAGCCCTTCAGCCCCAGTCTACGGCCCAAACAATCTCAAGGCGATCTTATTTTTGACATGGACGAAGAAGATGGTGCTGCGCTGACTAGCCCGCGATCGCCGATCAACCGACCGTCAGGTTCTCAACTGCGCCTTGATGCTGAAGATATTCCACAACTTCCAAAGTCCTGGAGGGAATCGAAAGGAAAAGGCATTGCGGACATATTGCAAAGCCCATCACCAGACTCATTCTCTCTGTCGCCCGATGTGAAGTTGTCAAGAACAAGAGAACCAAACCCAATAGGGAGCACGATATCCAAGCCAGGCAGCCCCTGGGCGCCTGCGACTCTGGCAACGTCGAAACTAGATTTGAAGGGCATCATGTCCGAGACGTCGTCCAAGTCCGCACTGACGACAAGTCTTTCGGAGCAGAGCACGAAAGATGCCGCCATGAGCAAGCCACAGGCAAAGGTATCGCAAAAAGAGCGCAAGAAGCAACTTCAGATGCAGGCGGCGGTACAGGAAGCAACTAAGAACGAGCTGGCTGGCCGGGCGGCGTGGGAAAAGATGCCGGCCGGTGCGCAACCAGCTCCTTGGAAAGCTGCTAAGTCAACGCCAAAGGTGTCGGTGTCGGACACGATGGCGACGGCAATAGAGTCGAAGATGCCTGGGGCGGTCTCGGCCAATGCCAAACCTCTTGTGGCTTCTGAGACGAGAGGCCATTCGGCAACACGGCGTACCGCGTCACCCGACACAAGATTTCCGGGACAGGGCCGGGTGAGCAGCTCCCCTACCGTTGCCGCGGGGCCATCGCCGGACCAAGCCAAGAAACCGCTAGTGCCGCATTCTCGGTCATACATTACACAGGCGCCCAAGGCAGAGGCGACTCTTGGGCTCAGCATGGCGGACATTATTGGACAGCAAAAGCGCGAGCAGGAGCTGGTTAAGGAGGCGGTTGCGAAGCGGTCGTTGCACGAGATTCAGCAAGAGCAGGCGTTCCAGGAATGGTGGGATCAGGAGAGCCGACGGGCGCAGGAAGAGGAGGGCCGGCGGAAGAGCAAGAGCAGAGATAAGGAGGAGAAGGGCATGCGACGGGGCGGTCGCCGTGGCAGAGGCGGCAAAGCCAAGACCGGCGGCGAACCGATGGCGGATGGCGGACAGAGCGGGGGTGGAAGCGGCGGAGGCGGCAGCAAAAGAATGGGCACAGGTACACGCGGTGGAGGGAATGCATCTGGCAGAGGGAAGGGCGTCAAGGGACGAGGTGGCAAGTCTTGAGAATGACGACTGGCTGCTTTCTTTAGAGGATCATAGCACTCGATAAGCCCCGGCCAAGGGGATTGGGCGGGAGTTGAGTTTATCATGGACAGTCTCCCCCCGTTGTACGCCTCTGACCACATGTATCATCGATGGTAAATAGACATGTTGCATGTGCATGTAGGAAGTATGCGGCCTGGTGAGTTTTCATGGTATAGCGAGCAACGGCGTGTAAGAGAAACCCAATAAGATGGGCCGACCTGCCATTGGCGTTTCACCCTCGAGGGTACAATCATCATAGGTAGCATCTCGGCCAGCAACTGACATGCGAGATCCGGGCACAGCAACGAGAAGGAGGGCCCACGTGAGCAGGTCGACGTTGGGAGGGACGATGGCAGATGGAATGGAAGATGGGAAGATAAGACAGGAGAGGAAAGCGGGGAGAGGCCGGGCGATAACAGGGGACAGCTGGCCTGCGGGCCTTGAGTGGCTCGATGGCCAGGCGGCATCCGTCTGTCACCACACACGGACGAACTCGTCGAGGGGGGTTCCGTATTCGGAGACGGGCAGCTTATCAGCTGGATGGAGGGTCAGATAGGGAGGAGGAGGGTGAGGGTGAGGTGAGAGAGGGCTAGATGGATGGGGAGGGGTGGAGACATATGATTGCCGGAGTACAAAGTATGTAGTACAACGCAGTGAACAGACGAGGTACTCGTAAAGCTGCATTGGGTGCCACCTCATAGGTAGGATGCATGTGCGGTTGGAGGAGGTTGGAGGTTGGAGGTTGGAGTCATGGCGAGAGTCATGGCGAAAGGAGAGTGATTGATGAGTCAATGCATGAGCCTCCTAATTACTACCTAAGGTAGGTAGGTAGGTAGGTATGTACTACGTAGTAGATGCCTACGAGAGAAGAGAGAACCTCTTGCTTTCCATGCGGAGGATGGTTGTCGACACAAGCTAATCACAGCGCCGGAAAGTCAGCACACCCCTGCAGGAACCTCCAGGGTGCGACGCCTGTGAGGCCCACCGGGCGACCACCAAAACGCACTGACCCGTTAGGGGATTGAATGGCCACAGGGCCAATGCTGCTATCTCCAGCCTCCATCGTGGTACATCCATCCACTGACTCAGGTCGCACTCACTGAGTTCGGTGCGTGGACGTTAATAACCTTTCCATCTCAACTCCTTGCCGCCTCTTCTCTTTCCATCCCTCCCGCGTGGCCCATCATCTATTATCATCAATTGCTTTATAGGTGGTTTGTACTTGCACCTCTCTGACCGCTCCCTCCCGTCCGTCTCATCACCCAGTGGGCGCTTGCTGCGGCGAGGCACTGCGTTGCACCGGACCTCCATCGCAAGTCCCTCTGACGTGCGGCTCTAGCCGATGACGACAGCCCTCCGTCCGATCCATTCGCCGCCGCCCATCACGAGGACGTTGTGCCTGTCTCCTGCAACGCCGTGACCTCGATCGAGCCTGGAATAGCGCCAGCAGCTGGATCGTGTCGTGTCGTGTCGTGTCGTGTCGTGTCGACAACTGCTGCCCTTGTCTCCTTGCATCCTTCTTTCATCTCTGTCCTCCACTTTTAATAGACAGCTCCCGTCGCATCTTCCATCCTCCATCCTCCATCCTCCATCTCGAATACCGATTCCCGCCCCCCGCCCGGCTGGGATCCCCTCCGATACCGATACCGATACCGATACAGTCACAAGCTCGCCCTTCGATTCGCTGGCCACCGCATCAACCACACCTCACACTTGTCACCCACACCCCCCGGTCCCTTCTGGCTGCCTGCACTGTCGCTCGCTGCTTGGCTGTGCCTGCATCTTCCCAGGACAGCTGCCTTGTCCCAGGACTTGTCGAGCTTACCGACCAAACACGAACACGCTCAACGACCCATCCCCCACCTTCGCCCCGAGTACCACGACATGAACCATGGATGAGCTGCTCCGGTGGCAGCCCGACATCCCCATCCATTCGTGATCCCATCGACCCGCGTGGCCGTCCCTCCGAGCCTCCAACATCCATTCCCGCCTGTTAGTCCTCGCCATGCACCAACAACCGAGACTCCCGCCTCGGGGCTCGTCTCCCGTCGCCATGGCCCAACACAGTTCGTCCCGACCTACCAACCCGAGAGAAGCTGCCCTGGGTCCCCGATCCCGCGCCGGCTCGACCGTCTCCGGTCGGGAAGGCCTCGATTCGCCAGTCCTGGAAAAGGAGAAGTTTCTACCTCCCCTCCCGCCAGCGGAGTCGGTGAAAAAGCTAGACCAGATCATCCAGGTACGTGCCCCACGGCGCTGAGGAGGGCTTGGATAAACTGGCAGTATCTGACTGTCATGTTTGTAGAACTTCTATGCAAAAACGGCTGCTCTCGTCCTCGACTCCCGTATCAAGGTCACTCCTTCGCGAAACGCAACCGGCGGTCGCAGAGCCAACAAATGGGTATGTTTGCCAGTCATCGTCGACCTGACCGACTCGCTCATCATCCGTAGTTCCAAATTGAAACCGACGAGATCGACGACTTTCGAGAAGAGCTCAAAATCTGGAAGAACTGCGGTAGCCTCGACAATCAACCGCCCCCCATGATTATCGAGGCCTATCTTGATACCTCACAGCTCAAGGAGAGCCAGAGCCTCGTCATTGTGGACGAAAATGGAAAGAGATGGGATGTATTGGAGCAGCTGAACTCCTCAGGATCGTCCACTGACAGCCCGCCTGGCTCGTCCCGCCGGAACTCCGAGGTGATACTTGAGAGGTGGCGGGTCGACCTCAAGCCAACGGGTCTGACACCTGGCGACGACTTCGGGCCCATTCTACCGACAATCTATAAAAAGGCCATCGTCTTCTTTAGGTCCCTCTTTATAACTACCCGCTTGCTGCCGGCTTGGAAGTTTGCCAGCCAAGGCCCTGCGAAGCACTCCCATCCCGCCCTTACTCCCCGGATTAGAATACTCACCTCTGAGCCTGACCGATCGCGTCCAGATCGGCTAAGGCATCCCATCGATGGCAGGTCCGAACCGGTGACAGAATACATGTTCGGGGACCTGGAGGTGCCTGTAGGACGACTGAGCACGTTTGTTGCGTATCGCAATGACTGCAACTTTCGAATTGATGATTCTGAGGCGCTGCTGAGCTCTCGCTTCATGGGCGTTGACGAGAACTTCTTCAGGCCGTCGCTGCCCCAACAGGAACGTCCTCGCACAGCCACGGTTGAGGCCGGCTCGCTGCGTGATAACCGAGCTCGTCAAAATGCCAATGACTTGCACCAGACGTATGGCAGTCTCTCGACCTTTCACGGCAATGGAGCCTTGGGCACTAGTCCCATCTCTGCCTTGAGAGCTGTGCGTCCACCGGGCTCCGATACGAGCTCACCGCCTGGATCACTTCCAATAAACAATGATGTTGGCAGTCCAAATTCATTACCAGTTGGCCGCCATGCGGCAACCCGCCCGACCCTGCGTACATTTGAGGGCTCTGGTCGTAGACCATCCGTTTCCTTCCAGCCATTCAGGGCGGGCTCACTCTCAGGTTCTCCAATTCCACGACCGGCCGAGGCCGACTCACCTGCATCGCCAAACTCCTTTTCCCGTACAGCCGGGATCCCTTCTCTTCAGCAAGCCAGAAACCGCACCTCTCTCACCGCGGGTATGCCGGCTTCTCTCCGGGGAGGGCCTCCGCCAGGTGTAGATACCGCAACTGCTGGATCCCCTCGGCCCGCTTCCACGAGCCGGTACAGCAGTAGCTTTACCCACCGCCGTGGCCGGTCATCGTTTGGCGGTGCCAGCAAGGCTGGTGACGATGAACAAGGTAGCAGTGGGAGGCAGAGCTTAGCTTCGTCAGTCGCGCAGCCTGGCTCCGGTCTCCTCGCAGAAGTGGCAGGGACCAGCTCTGATTCGCTTCAAACTGAGGATGATAACATCTCCGAGTTCCTCAAAGCGCTCGACAGCAAAAAGACGTTGAAGAGCTTCGAGCCGACTAAGAAGGGGGAGTCGGCGACAAATCGAACCGTGGCTCAGCTATCTAAGTTTCACATGATGAAAGACTCCAATAACGCTCTGACAGACTCGATGACTTCTTCGGCGCACATGCAACGCTCGTCAAGCTCTTCTAGCAGGCAGTTGACGAGCGTGCCTAGCATGGTAGCCCCGGCGTCCATGTCGGCGTCGTCGTCTCCCGGAAAGCCGCTATCACCACACACGCCGCACACACCACATACCCCCGCGATTCCGTCCCGCCTGAGTGAGAACTCTATCATCGACTACACGGGCCAGGGTCGAATTACTTCGCGGCAAGGTCGTGTGCCAGAGAACGCTCCGTCCGGGCCGAGCAGAGAGAGCACAATTACCCAGGACGGCACCACAGCCATTGATATCCCGCTCTCCCCGCGCTTGAACTCATACCAGCGACGCTCAAGCTCGGCGGTTCAACAGAATCGGGCCCTGGCGGATGAAGACGAGACGGACCTGGCCTTTGCAAACCGCAGCGTTAGCCTGGGTGCAGAGGATAGGGAGCCACCTACCATGAGCATCCTTCTAGGAAGGCAGATGCAGCTGGAGGAGGAATCTACAGCGCAGGGAGGCTTGCCGGGCGGCTTTCAGCCTGCTGCTGAGATCGAGACGGCCGAATCATCGGAGATGATGCCACAAGGACTCCATGAGGAGAACCCGCCCGAAGAACTTATTCCTACAGCTACGTCAAGCTCGCCATTCGGAAGACGCCGTTATACAGGAATGGCTGCAGCCCACCGACAGACCCCGCCTCAATCTTCGCGAGGCAGCTTCACTGGATCGATCAGCAGGTTGGCCCGAGGAGATGACGAATCGGTAGGCGGGGAACCGCTGATGTTTGATCTCTCCGAGATGGATGCGCAAGGCCGACGAAGCATAGAAGAAGGACAAACCGGCGAACAAGGACCTACCCGAGAATGGTAAGGTCGAACACAATCTGTTCATTCATATAGACTACAGTTGGCAAGCATTGTTATACGGGAAGTTGGAAGGAAGACACATGTTGGTATTATCTAGAACATGGTCCAAGGTGTGACTTCGGGCGGAGTTTCCGGCAGGATTGGCGCTTTTGGGTTCCATGATTCCTATCTGGCGACTTTGTTTCTGATCTGGCGTTGATAGTTTCTCATATTGCACATGTTCTGCATCTCATGAGAAGGTTTTTGCGGATATGCATGGAAACGGAAACAGAATGGAAATGTGGATGGATGGGTTATTGGACATATTTGTTTGAGTCAGTTGGCTTACGTGTATATATGTATCCAGTTCAGTCATAAGTGCGTTGTGTAGGCAGATGTGAAAAGGGGAATGCTGGACATTGGGTTACGCTGGACTATAGCAAATCCCGACTCTCACAGCCTCCTTTGATCGCGTCTTGGTGTCTTAACTGTAGAAGACGTATTTTCAGCGAAGACAACCCGTGGACAGGTGAGGATGAAGGATAATTGTTTTTCTATCCCGTTCAGTACCAGGTTACATTGTGCTGTCATCGGAAGGGTTCTCAAACGCGACCCTGCCTTAGTTTGACCTTGGGATACCTCCAGTCCACCCTGCGCTTACACGTGTGCTTCGAAGATTTTACCAGGTATACCGAAGCATCCATGCCTTCACTTCGGTTATGACGAAATGTGTCAACCTTTCTTTGTCGTGAATTTGCCACCCTGTTGTGAGAGGGAGTTGAATCTATTTCCAGTTCCTACCATTTGCCTCAGTGACGTTCTGTCGCCCCACATAGAGGGAACCCTGACGCCATTCAGCATGGGGCGCGGACACCAGGAAGGGCAACCGGATTATGTGGAGAGAAGCGTGTTGGGCTGGGATGATCGACAGTACTCCCTTGGCACGCTCTGTCTGGGTATGGATCGAAGTCTTATCTTGTGAAGTTGAATTGACTTGTTGTTGTGTGTTGGTTGCTCTTTTTCTTTTGTGTTCTGTAAGTGCAACCTCCCTGTTCTGAAGAGATGCATTGTCTTCGTATGCTGACTGACCCGTCTGTTCGAAAATCGGGGTGTAATTCAATGAACCCAAGTACCTGGAAACTCATGGTGATGTGGGAATAGCAACACATGGACCCTTGAAAGACGCCCTGGCAGCTAAAGAAATGAGAAGAATCCATCGCATTCTACTAAGTATCCCTTTGCAGCCCCTGTAAGGAAGGTCTCCCGGACCGAGCCACTTTTTCAGCCACCAAGATAGGTCAAGATCGAAGCTACATTGCTTCTCACTAAGATTGTGTTATAGCAAAAGTACTGTCGGTACCTCAACCTACATTCTAATACTGCTAGGCAGCTTTGCACCATTGTCCGAGTAGTTGAAGTGTGGCTCGGTACGGCCAACCTGCCTTAGTGGGCTGACAAGGAATTCACCATTCGCCACCATGTGGATGAGCCGGCCATTGACAGGACGAGGACGGCGAGGCTGAGATGTTTCAGCGTGTTAGCCACCGAGGCACAAGTTGAGAGGCAACGGACATGGTTTTGCGGTCGGGTGCGAAAAGACCCTTGCTAGCAAACCCGATTTTAGGGTTGTAACGCATCATGTTACCCCTGTCCAGGCGCCGTCCCCTGTTCTACTATCCGCTATGGCCCTGGTGTTAGTGAATGGAGAGATGGCAGCGCTCCGGAGCATTGGCGCCGGCGTGCATGATGTCATGCACTTTCTAGTGCACAGTGCTTTTATGGGCGGTCCCAGACTGTCTACGTTCAGTGATTTCCGGTGAGAGGTTGACGTTCGTTCCGTCAACGGCGGCTAATTAACGGAGTCCCTGAAGTCCCGACCTGTTTCTCGTCCCTTCCGATCCTCGAACGCAGACAAAGACCCTGGAGGGGTTGCAAGGTAGATGATTCGAGGCGCACCAACCCGCTTTGAAGGCAAGGTACGAAGTGCGAGGCGGGGAGATGAAAGCGTTCTTCTTGCTTATTGCCGTGGATACGCAAGCGGTCTAGACCTGCCGGCAGTTGCAAGTTGAAGTAGTTTGTTCGTCTTGGGGTTTTTCCAATTCGTGGTTCTTTTAGCGGACTGATGCTATAGACTAACTGCCGTCGTGTTTTTGGACAGCCCTGTAAGGAACTGGATTGATTGGAGATTGGAGATTGGATTAGAGAAGATGATAGATGATATGTTTGGGTATACCTAGGTGTCGATCATGGCGGCCAACCAGCCTCAACCATGTCGGATATCGACCCATGACCTACATACCTCTTGCGCTCTAATCACTCATCACTCGTCCTTGAAAATGTCATCATTCAGGCTAGGCTAGTACGCAGTTCCGCTGACGCCGCGCGCCGTGATAGGCCGTGTCGCGGGCCACAACGGGGCGATCGCTGATCTCTGGGCGATGATCCTTGATCTGTGGTATCCGGCATGGGCTGCGAGATGCAATTGGACATGTCTCAGAGTCTGAAGAGGGATCGATAGGTGCCGGCGTTTCATTCTGACTTTGTGCTTCTTTGCTTTGGGCAGCGAGCCGACGAAGCGTATCACAACTACGCTACTCGCTGTATTCATACGACGTGCAGTACGCGGCCCGCTTCCATCCGTCCGCCACGGGGAATTCCAACTGAGATCTGTTGATGCTGTACTGGACAGTATGGTTACAGTACCCACTGTTCCTCGCAGCCCTTTGACGCCAGGCCTCCAGAGCAACTTGATCAACCAGCCAGTTACTTCGTACATGAGGGAAAGACACGCTAGGTAAGGGTAACAAACAAGCGTGCTCACTAGGTATTGTACCGTACGTGGTGTCGAGATGATGTTCCTGCGCACTGTGCCTCGCCACCACGGGCCTCTCAGTCTCGCAACCACGACCACTACCACGAACCACTGCAACTGTGCGTGCAAACAACAACCACCTCCCTACCTACCTAAGCACGGAGTCTTGTCAACCAACTTTCATCCCGTCCCAGCATCCAGCAACGAAACCCGCTAGCAGAACCCACAGCCGTTGCTCCTCCGTTCGCCCCATCCATCACTCTCACCCGCCGGTCCCTGCCGATCTTGCATCGTTGCTCCCTGCCGGCATTCGAACAGCTTCTTTGCCGTGTGCTGCTTCCCTTCAAGGTCTTGCCCTTCGCAGGGCTGCCTCACTCTCGGCTGGTTTCTCGTGCTGGTGGTCCACGGGCATGTGCGACGCCACGACGACCCTCAGTTCTCGACCGCCCCCCTTCTCAACTGCCCCTCCTTCCCCTAACTCGCCGTCTCTCCCGAATCCCAAAACCGTCGCTTTTAGGTGTGACCAGGTCCGTCATGGATGCATCACCGGGACCCGAGGATCAGGTCGACGACCAAGTCCAGAAGCCTCTTGCCTTGCCGCAGCCACCCCCCGAGCCCTCATCCGAGCCCTCATCCGAACCCAAGCACCGCCAAATGCCCCCAGGTGTAGACCTTTCCTTCGTGGACACGACTCCAAACCGACCCAATAGATCCCACTCGAGAATAGAGCCGAGCGAAAACAGCAGCGTCCCTAACTCAGACGTACCCTTCTCTCCATGGAGTATCGGGTCCGACAAGGCAACCGCCCACCCCTCTGCCGCTTCAGACATTGCCAGCGACCGAGTGTTCCCAGTTCGTTCCGTCGTCAGCGTCGATCCCACCAACGTCAACCCTTCCCGCGATGACTACTTCCAGGCCATGCGCAACAGCGAGTCGCAGGCTATCCCAATTCATCTGCCTGGCGCGGCTCGACAGGACCCGCCCGGGCTCGACCTAAGGCGGTCAGAGACTATGCCGACACCCTCCACGAAGGCATCTAGTGACCGCTTTGTACCGTCAAGTCGGAGGAAGAATACCATGAGCGGCCCCATGTCAAGCATACAGTTGGACGCAGCTAGACAAGGGTCCAGTTCCACCCCTCTACAACTCAACATCGCGACTTCGGATCACGAACCTGAGGAGCAAGGCCCAGCAGTCCCTGATACCGAGCCCGACACTGCATCTAACGCCATGGGAGATGACTCGATGCCCGACGCCCACATGACAACACGTTTCACGCACATGGTGACAGACGATGGTCATGCCCTCATCACTGGCCGGGACGGTGTCTTACAGAGATGTGAGGACGAGCCAATTCACACTCCTGGTGCCGTCCAAATTTTTGGAGTTCTGTTGGCCTTGCGTGAGGAGAAGGAGGGATGCTTCGTCGTGCGATATGTCAGCGAAAACTCGGAGAGAATGCTTGGATACTCGCCCCAGAAGCTCTTCCAAGTGAAGAACTTTCTTGATGTATTGACAGAGGAGCAACAGGACAACCTCCTTGACCACATCGATTTCATCCGTGATGAAGACGCCGACCCCGCTATCAATGGGCCCGAAGTATTCAGCATATCTATTCGAACCCCGAAGACCAAGAACAAGAAACTCTGGTGTGCCATTCATATCAATCCTGCCCATCCCGATTTGGTCATTTGCGAATTCGAAATGGATGACGATATGGAATATCCTCTCCGACCTAGAGAAGAATACAGTACCCCCGACATCCCACATGATACACTCCAGGCCAACCCGACGCTAGAGGAGATCGAAGACAGTACCGAAATTCTTAGCAAACCTCTCAGGATCCTGAGAAGTGCGCGGAAAAGGAGAGGAGACCAGGGCGCCATGCAGGTCTTTGATATCCTATCTCAGGTCCAGGAGCAACTTGCATCAGCCCCCAACCTAGAGACCTTTCTCAAAATTCTTGTTGGAATTGTCAAAGAGTTGACTGGTTTCCATCGCGTCATGATCTACCAGTTCGATCAATCCTTCAATGGAAAGGTTGTTACCGAGTTGGTCGACACCTCTCAGACCACGGATCTATACAAGGGCCTCCACTTCCCAGCGTCCGACATCCCCCGGCAAGCGCGAGATCTTTATAAGCTGAACAAGGTCCGTTTGCTCTACAATCGGGACCAGGATACCGCCAGAATCGTCTGTCGTACAAAAGAGGACCTGGACATCCCCCTAGACATGAGCCATGCCTATCTCCGAGCCATGTCTCCTATTCACTTAAAGTACCTGACCAACATGGCTGTACGGTCGTCGATGTCGGTATCCATAAACGCCTTTGACGAACTCTGGGGCTTAATCTCTTGTCACTCATACGGAAACCAGGGCATGCGAGTGTCGTTCCCGATCCGAAAAATGTGTCGCCTGGTGGGAGATACCGCCTCCCGCAACATCGAGAGGTTATCCTATGCCTCCCGGTTGCAGGCCCGGAAACTGATCAACACTGCTCCTACCGACAGTAACCCATCGGGGTATATAATTGCGTCGTCAGAAGATCTTCTGAGACTCTTCGATGCCGACTTTGGATTGTTGTCGATTAGGGGTGAGACAAAGATCCTGGGAACTATTGAGCAAAGCCAAGAGGCGCTGGCTTTGGTAGAATATCTACGAATGCGCAAACTCACGTCCGTGGTTGCTTCCCAGAATGTTAGGGAGACGTTTCCGGATTTGCGATATCCGCCAGGATTCCAGGTCATCGCTGGCCTGCTGTACGTTCCGTTGAGTGTTGGCGGGAGCGATTTTATCGTCTTCTTCCGACGTGGACAGATCAAGGAGGTGAAGTGGGCTGGCAACCCCTACGAGAAGATAGTCCGAGATGGCACCGCGGGTTACCTAGAGCCAAGGTCAAGTTTCAAGACTTGGCACGAGACGGTTGTTGGCATGTGCCGAGAGTGGAACGAAGAACAAGTTGAAACTGCCGCTGTTCTCTGTCTCGTATACGGTGAGTCTCTTTTCTATTTATTTATTATGCTCACCTCTGCTCAATAATGCTCACTTGAAATCCCAGGAAAATTCATCGAGGTCTGGCGTCAAAAGGAAGCAGCTATTCAAAGCAGCAAGCTCACTCGCCTACTACTCGCCAACTCGGCTCACGAAGTTCGGACGCCATTGAACGCCATTATCAATTACCTGGAAATTGCTCTTGAAGGGAGTCTCGACCAAGAGACTCGTGAGAACCTGGCTCGATCTCATTCAGCCTCGAAGTCACTGATTTATGTGATCAATGATCTTCTCGATTTGACCAAGACTGAAGAAGGCCAGAACCTTGTCAAGGATGAAATTTTCGAACTTTCTGCCTGTCTTCGGGAAGCTACCAACCCCTTCGAAGTCGACGCCAAGCGAAAGGGTATCAAATACGACGTTATTGAACACCCTGGACTGCCATGCTTTGTACACGGCGACGAGCGACGAATTCGACAGGCTATCTCGAACGTCATCGCAAATGCGTTCACCCATACTGAGAATGGTCATGTCAAAGTTGAAGTGTTCGTCTCCGAGGTGAGAGATCGCCAGGCTGTCGTCGACTTTGCCGTGGAAGACTCGGGAGTCGGTATGAGCAACCGCCAGCTAGATGCACTGTTCCGCGACCTGGAACAAGTCAGCACAGACGAGTCACCTCTCCCGTCGCCTCACGAGGAACGACGTGAAGTGAGGACCTTGGGACTCGGTCTTGCAGTCGTCGCCCGCATCGTGAGGAATATGAATGGCCAGCTTCGTCTCAAGTCGGAACTTGACCAGGGATCCCGATTTGTAGTCCAGCTGCCTTTCCATCTCCCCGCGGAACCACCCGGCTCAGAACCTACAAGCGCACAGGCTTCTGCCCATGCCACCGTGGCTTCAGTCGTCTCCGCCCCTGATTCAATCACAGCTCCCCCCGAAGGGGAGATTCTGCTTGTTGATCGGACCAACTTGCACCTTGACCTTGGAGATGCTACCAGTCAGAAAGCAAGTCTCGAGAAGCGTCAGAGTTCTGGAAGTTTAAGGAGTAATGCCGTAAGTCACCAGAGCGATGCCGTTCGGTTGATCAATGCTATCCAAACACCATTGTCCCTCGAAGACAAGGAATCCGAATATCCCTTTTCTAAGAGTCCACAATCAACTGGAAGCTCAAAGATGCCAAATATGGGGGGAATAATTGACGCCGGGGCACGCTCCACTGCCTCTCAGCCTCCAAGACCCAAGACGCCCGAACCTCCCACGTTTCCACAAGGGGAGCTCGGGTCTACAGATATCCGCGACTCCAAAACTCCACTCAAAGCTGTTAGGATACCTGATGAGTTTACCGATATGCCCCAACAGCCGCAGTTCGGAGAGAATTCTCGCGTGCTCTTTGAGCTCCCTAGTGACGGTCCCCCGAGTCAGAAAGCCCGGACAAATAGTATCGTCAGTGCTGCGACCGATCAGCTCCAACCTCAGGATCAACTCCAGCTTCGAGTGTTGGTTGCAGAGGATGACCCAATCAACATGAAACTCTTGCGAAAGCGGTTAGAGAGAGCTGGGCATACTGTTCATCACACTGTCAACGGCCAGGATTGCGCAACAGTACATCGGGAGAAGTCGGCCAGTTTTGATGTAGTGCTGATGGACATGCAGGCAAGAAATAGCATCCTAACTTGATGTCCTACCTGTGGCTAATATTCGTTCCAGATGCCCATCGTTGATGGTCTCACCAGCACTAAGTTGATTCGAGCCACTGAGATGGCCCCGGAGCACGCTGGACACTCATTTCTTGCGGCGAGTAACGGTCGCATCCCCATCTTTGCAGTCTCGGCCTCCCTCATTGAGCGTGAGCGGGAGACTTACGTGGACGCTGGATTTGATGGCTGGATCCTCAAGCCGATTGATTTCAAGCGACTTAGCACTCTCCTCGCGGGTATTTCTGAAGAAGAAATACGCAACTCTTGCTTGTATGAGCCTGGCGAGTGGGAACGTGGGGGTTGGTTCAATCCCAGGTCACTGCCCAATGTCAATGCGAATGACGAAATCACGCCGCGCGCCGAGAACGATTCTAAAGAGCTTGGTGACGAGGTGTCATAGCACGGTCTCCAAAGCTGATGAATGCTGAGGCTGGAGCACACTAGCTTTGTTCATCTGCACAACACTGGTTCTGCTAGTCGTTGCTGAGTTGAGCCTTCCCGTCACTTTCTCAGACATTCGGCCGACACGGTTGAAGTGGCATGGCAGTATACATCTTTGAATGTCTTCTTTTTTGGACAATATTACCTTCTAGTATTCCAGACGCAGCGGTGCGATAGACGGCTATGATGCAGCGTGTCTCGGCTGCTCAAAACGACGATGACATTCCTGGACAAAACTTCAGCTGCACTTGGGAACCCTGCGACTTCCATTCGCTTCCTCTTCACGCACCTATACTCTCTCTTTCTTTCTTCCCCTTTTCTTGCAATTAGAGACGTACTGTACACGATAGATGCTAAGGGGTCAAGAAACAAACGGCGTTGAGTGTCTAGGAAGGAGACCATAAGGATTTATTGAGATTCCTTGCTTGTTTGTCTTTTCTCGGCCTAGCTAGGAGTTTGCAGCTTTTGGTTTGGGGGTTTCATTGATAGACAGAGGCGGGTAGAAGGACGGGCCGTGGCAATGCTCGCAAGGAACAGTTTGGGTTCGGATGGCGACTATCATTGGTTAGGTTTGTTACTGTTGCATAGATATTTACATGGCGGGTGCTTTGTCCCTCCCTATGCACGAATTATAGGTGTCGTCAACCATCGAGGCAGGATACGATATACTTCTTAGGTTAGGATTAAATCCCTATCTTGTGAGAACCGTCTTGGTACTCAGTTCATGTGTGTATTTTTCGTAGCCTAATAACGTTCAACGCCGTCTATGCATTAATACCGCAAGCCGAACGAGCCCCTATCATCCTCGCCCCGAGATGCCCATTCCAGTCCCTCTTGCCTGACGTCTTTGCAAACCCTCTCGCCGCGTCACCCAGCCCCTGTGCCACAAGTATGAAGCGGGCACCACGGCATGTGGTGTCGTGTCCGCCTCGAACGACCTCGTTTGAGCTCGCGCTCGCACTGTGAATCTGATTCGGGCCTCTCCGCCGCGGCCGGGCGGCACTACAGCTCGGACTCAGCACCGTTGGTGGACAGCGCCATGGGGCTGCCGTTTTGGTGCTGCCGCTGGCGGAGGCGGGCGTTGCCGAGCGGGCGGCGCCGGGTCGTGGGCCTGCCGTTCGCGTTCAAGCCCTCCTCATCGTCCTCCGACTCTGGGTTCTGTTCGGCGTAGAGGCGGGCCTCATCCAGGTCGGAGATGTCGACGGGGCGGCCGCGAAGCCATTGCATTCGGGGACCTGATCGAGCACGCTCCGAGACACGGAAGCCGTAGATGCGTGGTTCATATATGCGGCCGGGGCCGAGACCTGGAGCGATGTTCTTAGCGTACATACCGTTCACGAGGCCCTCGCCGTCGGACACGCGGGAGTTGTTGCTGGTGAGGACCTCAATGCCGCGCTTGGTGAGGTCGTATTCGGGGAAGGTTAGGAGGAAGAGGGCGCCAAAGGTGCGGCCGAAGAAAGAACCATCCACGGTTTGGAAGCGGCTATTGGGCGGCACGTAGACGTCTAGACACGAGGGGCAGAAGAGTTTGACCGTGTCCTCGCCGGGAATGTCGGAGAGGCCGACGGGCAGGGTGCGCGCCTGCTCGCAGTTCGTCCTGGGGCAGCAGCCAAAGTGGCCGAGCTCGTACTTTTCGCTCATTTGTTGGATGCCGGCCCTGGAGCAGATGAAGCGCTGGTGGATGAGGCCGTAGAGCATCTCGGCGGATGACTCGATGACGGAGAGATCGCTGGCCATTCGGCTGTGGTGCCTCCGGACGGCGTCGGCAGCACTTCTTCCCAGGCGCTCTTGGCCGTCTCCCAAACCCGACTCGTTGTCGTCCTCTTCCTCCTCTTCCTCCTCTTCCTCATCATCCTCTTCTGGTTCGACATCCAAGATCATCTGTGATGCGCAGAAAACAAAACGGGTTAGTGAGCTGTATAAGAGGGAGGGGGAGTCGATGACGCAAGCCTACCTCCAATGCCTCCTTGTACATGGCGACCTGGGTCTGCAGGCCGGTGAGATTGAAGTCATCCTCGATGAACTCCTCCGAGACCTCGGCGAAGTACTCGTGGCCGAGGAGGGAGCAGAAACTGGAGATCCACGACTCGGGCGCGCCCGACGAGGTCGACATGACGGCGTCGATGAATACGAGCGGCGCGGGTGTGGGCGTGCGCGTGCGCGAGGTTCAGGGTGGTGTCGCACGTATACGGATGGTGGATGGTGGATGGTGGATGGTGGATGGTGGGGGGTGGGTTTTGGTAGGATCTGTCCAAGGTAAGGTAATTATGGAAGAACGGTATCGATAGCGTCTTCAAGGGCCAGCCAAGGCGGGGTGATGAACCAGGGCGGGCGGATAAGGGCGCGAGACAACGAGGCTGCGCGGCGAAGAGACAGATAGATGGATGGCGACGGCGACGGCGACGGCGACGGCTGGGTTGGACGGCGGCTTCGGATTAGAGCGCTCGCATCGTCGACATGGCGCGGCGCAGGGAGAGGGAGAAGGCGAGGGCGAGGGTGAGGGCAAGGTGAGGATGAGTATATGGCTGTTTGTTGGTTGGGATTTGATAATGGAACCCTTTGGTGGGCTGTGAACCGTGAGTCTCGACCGGCGGCGAGGAGGGAGGGAGAGGGTCGACCGTGGTTTGCCCGGGGGCCGAGTGGGTCCGTACCTGCCGCGTGCGCAGTCTCGGTTCTACAGTTTTCCCGAGATCCGATGGTCGGACTTCGACGCATCAACAAATTGAACATAGGTACCTCGTCACCTAGGTAGACAACGGTTGGAATCTGATATAGGCACCTTGTCTAGTCTGTCAATCACGGGTCTTGAAGAAGTTACCTCGCTGTAGGCCGAGCTCCCGGATCCCATGCATAGGCCCCTCGAATAATCTGAAGGAACTTGGCATTGTCCTCGAGTTTAGTCTCAGCTGTCTCGAGAATTTTCTCTGGTACAGACACAAACTCGCCCCATGGGCCCGGAAGACAGTGAATGTTAGAATTCCCGTCAGAGGGAGTTTGGTACTGGAGTGTAATTCCGTCATACGTACCATGCTCATCTCAGTGCTTGAGCGCTCTCTTGCGATGTTAATTGAGTTGCCCTCCGAATCTTCCGAGGCCGCTCTCCCCCCGGAGTAGTATTGTTATCTTCGTGTTGGCTCTATGGCCCGGCGCAGCCTCCCCTCCCCCCTCCAGCGTTTTTGTTCTTGTTTTTAGATTAGCGTTTGGGGTTTGAATTGGTCTTTGTATTGGGTGCTTGAACAGTGCCTGGGTTTGAGCACACCTGACCGGCACGGCTTGGAGGGTGAGGATGGATTGTATGCTGCTGGCTTTACCACGTGATAAACTTTGGAAACCTCAACAAAAAGCGTCGACATAGCCACGGCCCTGCACATCCAAAGCATTCGCCACACCAGTATTATAACTTACCTGCTCACTTTACCTTGGAGTCACCCTCTCGCCATCCGTTCGCCACTTGACTCACCTCGAAGTGTCAATGAAATAAAACTTGGACATGAGAGAGCTGTGGGATTGGTGCGTTGAAGGAGTATGTTTTGCATCTGAAGGGAGGAAGAAAAAACTGGAAGCTTCATATAGAGTTCGGTAGCCTGGAAATCACGATTATTTGTAACCAAGATGGACATCCTGGTATAAAAATAAAAACGCCTAATCCCTTTTCCTTGTCATCTTCTTCCTCTCTTACATACACTCTCTCGTATACATCTTAAGACTCTACATACCACATGTGGTCACAGAAACGACCTTAGCAAAGACTTACACTCATTTGATACGAATTATGGCTTCAGAACGCCAGCAGTGCCGGGCCTGCTCACGCCCTCGACCGAGGCCCCAGGGTGATACGAGGCTGTGCCGGCCCTTCACAGCTATGAGACAGGCGTAGAGGGATTACAAAACGGCCGTATGGTGCGTAAGAAAGCGAACTTGCGCGCGGCGGCATAGAAATGTGAGGTTCCAGACGAGGAGAGCCCAAAGGATGGGAAACGCACCGACGGCCCAGAATCGAATGGGCAGTGGCAGAACCAGGGTGGAGAGTACCCCTGGCGCATCTCGAAGACGGTCCAAGGCGATGTCAATCGGCGAGGCACTTGGACTTTGGAGGTAAGAAATAGGTATGGACTAAGCTGGGAGCGTCGCAAGATTCATGACGGGAAGAAGTGGCACTAGGAAAACCTTCCAGTGGAACATTGGCCCTTTGATCACCAGGGACGTTGGGTCTATCCACACCCAGGAGCAAGAGGATGAGAAGGGACCGGTGTGGAAGGATTAATTAGGGCATGTAGACCTTTGGAAGGATAGACGAGATGCTTCTCGAGAGTCAAGTTCACCGGTTTAAAGACACTTGATCAACCTGGTTGTACGGCCTTGACGGGGCGATCCCGAATCAACTCCACCAGCACTGATTACGAATTGGCATCCGCCCGTTGGCATGGATTCGTCCAACGACAGAGGAAATACGCAACGTTCCTATGCATTCAACACTCTTCGGTCCCTAGTGCCTCTACTCATTAATGGATTTGAACGCATGATATCCATGAAAAGCTCTCGGTAGGACATACAACGCCTGCAAAACGAAGAACACTGGATATAGCATCCCCATATACCAACTTGATCAATGTGTGTGCTCCACAATCTCCTGGTCCAGCCGACACCATTCTCATTCAGATGTTTAGGCGTTGTTCAAGTTTGCGCGCCCTGATCTTAGCATGCTCCATTATTCGTGTCGTGGAATCCAATTGTCAAACACCGACACCGAGGAGAAGTCACATCGATACCGAGGAGAAGTCGCGCTGAATGAATGCTTCGGGGTTCAAAAGAGAGGCATCCGATACCACATAAATTCCAAGTCACTGGTTCCGGCTTATTATTGTCGAGTGCTTGGCGGGCGCTATTGTGGTGTTTGTCCCTGCCTTTTCCCCACGTTTGTGTAATACAGTGGCGGGATCATGCAGAATGATCTCTGGGGAACATACTTGACAGTACAATTCACTCACATCATGTAGCTCGATTGGAATTGGAGGCTCCGTTGCTTTCATTGTCGCAGAAAACAACGACTCAATGTATCTCGGCAGAAGTTGTCGATCGAGACGGTGTTTGAAGGTGAGAACGGCCGCCGACGGCCGCAAGCGCTTCCGTAATAGGTCGCTATTCCTTCTTTTGTCGACTGGCTCCGATGTCTTCCACTCGGAGTCGTCATACCCAGGCAATCGTTGGTAACCACCCAGCACATCGTGCATCGCAGGCGAGCACCACAGTTTTCGGGCCCGGCTTCGCTCCGGCTCATCCTCGTCGCTACTTTCTGGTTGTTTCTCCGACTCTGTGCCTGACTTCTCAGCATCGGCGGACTCTTCTTGTTCTGACCGTTGACGTTTCTTGGGGCCTAGTTTATCGCCAGCAGCTGCGTGTTTGGAGGCTCTGGGCCATGTTCATGGTGATTGAGAATCCTAATCTGCAATCTTGATGAGTTCACTTGTGGGAGCTACTCATCCTCGATCCAGCGCTCTTGATTTCAATAATCCTGCTTGTCGCATCTCGGAGAAATCATCCCTAATTCGTCACTTGCCTCTCGCGGCAACTCGCTTGAAGACGGCATAACTTTGGAGTTGTGAGGGGAATGTGGAGTGTCTCGGCTGCACCAAACTCCTTGCTCCCTCCCAGACCGCGGCTAAGGCGAAGCATCTGATCCTACAAGAAGTGTTTCTGTGTTCCGGAAAGGCTCATTGTATTCTTGATCATCGAATGCGTCGTTGAATCTGAGCACGACGATAACACCGAATTGAACTCTTCCTTAGAGTCTCTAGCCCTTCCATGGTCAGAGCTAACCATGGCAGCCCCGAACTGTAATGTGTAGTCAGAAAAGCCAGTCCGGTTGCTACCATTGAGCTCGACCAACAGTATCTCGATCTTTGATAGCTTGGGTTAGCCGGAACGAAAACCCAAGTGGCAACTCCACAGGTGGTAAAAAAAGGCATACTAACCCTCAATGCACAAGAGATTGCGTGCCCAGGAAAGCCCATCAGCCAGAGCCGAGCTGGACTGCGCCAGGGCGCCATTCTCTCACAGCTCTTATTGCTCATGTCCACAGCCAGACTGTTTGAGCAATGAACGACAAGAGTCAGCACATTAGGAAAATGCTGATTCTCTGTTGAGAGACCGGCCATGCACCGCTTTTTTTTGTTGTGACTAGGAAGTTACCGGTAATGTTCTGGGCAAGTGGCAGCGCGACATTTCTTAGGGACATAGCTCGGAATATCAGATAAGGGGTCTCAAAGCTGGATAGAATAAACCAACATGAAGACTAAGGGAGAGAACTGCCTGAAAAATCGGTATCGATGCACATAGAATGGGAATCAAGTCTCCTGGGTATAACCATATATTGGCGGATTTCCTCTGACAGAGCAAGAAAAGGAAAAAGCATGAGTCTACATGTCATGCATGTTGATAGGTCGCAAGGCGATACGAAGGGTTAGGATTGGGGTGCATGCTCAGCCCACCGTTGAGGAATCAAGATACCCACTTGCTAACCGTCAACGGGACTCAGTGTATGCTTGCTTGGCCCCGGTCAAGGTACGACATATTGAGACAACCAGTCACACCCAGATTTATAAGGAAAGAAAAGAATTAGAAATGCCCAAAGAAAATTATCCAATGCCGCATGTAGTACAATCCAAATGGCGGTGTGTACTTAGGTATCATTCAAGTAGCCCAATCCAATGCAATGACAATTCTCACGTCTTTCAACTGGATCCGTTTATACGTAGACGCTCCATGCACCAATTCTCCGGAATACAGTAACCCCAACTCCAATCACAATGCCCCCATATCCATGCCAGATCCCACATCTCCATCACAGTCCCCAACATTATCATTACCATCTCATGTCCCATCGGGCATCATTATAAGCGCTCCTTGCATCTGGATGCGTCAGAAATGTATTAGTTTGGTATGAGTAGAAATCCCACCTTAAAATGAGATGCCGTGAACCAGAGACACCAAGCTCATCTCCTCGACAGCAGCGTTGAGATATCACCAAGAACAAGGTTACTGACATCCCTAAAGAAACCATCTACACCCTCGCTGCCCATCCCATGTTCCGAGATGAAATCAACCTTCCCCGACAACTCCTCTTGGCCTTCTCGCAACTCGAGCAGTCTGTCGTCAAAGCCTTCCATGTCTTCGGCGGTCTGCTGGTCCTTTGCTTGTATAGCCTCGATTTCTCTTTGGCGGTCTCGCTCCCTCTTTTGCAAGACCGTGGCCATTTGCAGTAACCCTTTGAGCTCGACCCAAATGAGGGCGCTTTGGCTTGTTGGCTCGTCTTGACGTTCTACTCATCGTCGTTTCTTGTCGTCGATCGGAGCAATTAGTAATGGCGGTTCAGTCTCGTTATACAACGGTGGGGCATCTTCAACGCGTGTGGATAGGCCAGCGACTTTGGCTCCCGTGCCGTGGTACATTCTCTTGAGCCTTTCTTGGTAGCGAAACGATTTCAAACGGCCGAGGGTAACCGCATCAGTGATGGCCTGGAGTTTAGCTTTCGGCAGTTTGATGGACTCAATGTAGATACTAAAGGAAGTTACCTTGGATAGCATACGAAGAGCGTCGAGGACTTTGCCCAACTGCACTCGAGTCAGTGGCAGTAGGTCTTTGGCAGCGACGGGAACGAGGACATTCAGGGTTTCGTTTAGGTGGAAGCCTAAGAGCAGGAGCGTGTTGCAGTTAAGTTTCTCCTGCGCCGCAACTGGAGCCTTCGCAGCGAAGGTAAAGTCGAATGAGACAATGGGGGAAGGTTTGATCTGGATGAAGACGTTTGACATAGTATCCAGGCCTTTGAGCTTCAGGAGGAAGCGCAATTCGAAGAGGGTACATGGATTTTTGGCACGGAAGCGGCTCTTCAGCATTATATCCTCGGTTTTGTAGTCGGGCTCAGTTAAGTAATGCGTTGCATCATGGCGCTCCCACTCAACGATGGCCGTCATGGTCTCGTCAATGTCGACGTCGAGATAATGTGACGATGCTGACATTGTTGCCTTAATTCACTTCTAACAAGAATCCATGAGCAAGATAAGAAGTTGGGGGACTTACCTACAAGCGCTAACACAAGCGCTAACAAAACACGAGCACGTCAGGCTGGTTTTTCTAACAGGCAGCTTGCTTGGTGTTCAGAACTCTACAAGCCTAAGCAAGCCCTTTCTCTAGGCCCCGTTTCTTCCAGGGAAGGAGGCACAGCGCTCGTTGGATGGGTAGAAGACGGAATTTCCCGGTCCAAAGCGCAAGTGACAGGTTCTTTGGACGTGCTTTGATGGCGGCAATATTGCGATGTGATGAACAACTAATAGCTGAAGTGAGTAATAGGTTGATGGTTGATGGTTGAAGGTTGCGGTTTAGAAGTTAGTGGTTGACGGTTGATAGTGAAGAGATAAAGGTTAATAGTTAATAGTTAATAGGTTGATAGTTGCGCGGCATACATGCATAGAGCAGAGTCCCACTTCAATCGTAAGGCAAGGAAAACCGGTCACCGTTGAGCGTAAAACACGTCTTCAAAGGCTTCGCACAGCCAAACCCCACGCCTCGCTGTGCGTCAAGCCACAGTGAAGCAGATCTGCTGCTTGTTCTCCGGACATCGAAAGAGAGGCGAGGAGGCCATCCACCGCATTCACAACCCCAAGGCTCCCTGTACAGCACTTTCTAGTTCTCGTCAAATCCCCCCCCTCCTCGGCCTTGTGGCTGAACTCGTCGTGCCAAGCTTGAACATGCCAGCAATGGTGTCTTGTTCACTAGCGACGAGCCCTTGACCCAAGGCCGAAATAGCCTAGAAGGCTCCCCCGTAGGTGCCTTCAGACATCAACTGTCGAAGCAAGTAATCTGCAACAAATGCTGGCCAATGCACCTCCACGAATAAGACAGCACACTGTCAACTCCGCCTCTGTGCCGCCAAGCCCGACCATTCGCAGGAGTAGCGCGCTGCCAGTGCCATCGAGGATAGTCGCTCCGACGGAATCGCCAGTCGTGCCCCTAAAAATGACCCCCAAGAGGAACTGGATGGGCTGGTGGGGGGGTACTTTCCATGAGCTTGAAGCCCAAACGCCGCTCTTTTCGTAAGATATATGTCTCTCTTTGATCGACGAGGACCCGTTGCGGTGTAGTACCACTCATGTCCCTGGATGATGATGCCATGCAAAGCCCCCAGTTCATCGAGCGCATCGTCCACGTACTGCGCTTTCAGGCCGGCGTCGTTACCTCTTCCAAGTCTTGCGGAAGCCGCCTTATGTAGCAGCGAGCGCAGCATCTTCCAATGCGCAGCCTGCCACACGGCGATTTGCAAGACGGCGCCATCAAATTCATTACTAGATCTCTTGGTCTCGAGGCTGACTGCGATGGGATGAGTGGGCTTAGTTGGGCTCGATAAGAAATCGTCAGGTTCCCATTTCGGTGAAATGACATTTAGGTAGAGGTGCTCACCGAGAATCGATAGTTGCGGTCGACCCCAAGGTCACTCAGGGTGTTAATAAATGATCATACGAAAGTTAACTGCCCAGGACGTTCTCAAGCCAAGTGTGAAAGTCGTCCTGGATCCAAGTCGTGAGGCGGCGAATGACGACGACGGCAATAAAAAGTCCGTCAAGGCTCTTCGCATCTCCGACGCTGATGTGTAGTCTAAGTGTTGGTGGGGTTTGGCAGCACAGCCTTTCTAACAGTACTGTAAGTTACAGGACCCGCGTACATGCAGAAAAGTGCGGTTTGATGGCTTCATCTCGACACGGCTTGGTCGAACGAAGGTATGTTGAGGGGCAGACTTACATAGCTGAACCAAGCTCATTGCGGGACAAAGGGGGCTGAAAGAGATCGGGGGTCCGAACAATCGCCTCGAGGCAGGGCAAAGGAATCGGAGGGGCCTTGTGAAGACTCCGACACATGCTACGTAGTGGTTCATCTGGGGGCTGCAGAACAGTGGTCCGTCATTTGAGACTCTCTCTTGGATAGCGGCGCCGAGCGAACGACGTATTTTCACATCTTGGTGGAGTCCCAACAGTTACGATGCGCTGGTACGTTCTTCAGCCTCTTCGCGTTGCCGCTGTTCATCCCGGAGCTGCTTTCGCAGGTTCTCAAGTTCTTTGAGGGAGGCCGATGAATTCCTGCACGACGAGCGCGGATAATAAATATATGTGACAAACCGACATGTTTTGAGCACGATCCTTGCGGATAGCAAGGCCTCCGGTACACGGTAGCGATGCGACTGTATGGCAGAAAGATGGCCTCGCTCGCCAGCCAAACCTAGAAACGCAAGATCAAAATCGCCCGGCTAGGGCAGTAGTCTTGAACCTCGTGAGCCCAAAGTCATCCTGCGAATCGTATACAATATGGTCGGTCTCCTTTCGGGTGTGCTTCGATGGAGTATTTCGCCTTTAGGCAGCAACGAAATTCTCTAGGACACTGTCATTCTCAATCCTTATCACGATATATCGTCCTTGATGTCTGTAACAGAAACGCCGAGAAAGTGTCAGCAGCAAGCGCACACGACGGATCTGTTAATTATTCGCGAGACCCAAGCGCCTGATAAAGACACAAGGGGAGAAATGGGGCGGAGGGTTCTCGGGACTGTCAGACTTGCCTGTATGAATCAGATGGCACTCGGCGTGGAAATAATCTAGTGATTGGAGGATATAGTCGGTGAAGTTGTTGACGAGTCCACCATTCTAGCCAAAACCCTGCCATCTCCCAGTCCGGAATTCCATTGACCTTGCCAGTTAAACCATCAACAAGGATATTTTCCCAGGAGAGATCTGCATGGGCGAAGCAGATGTCGTATCTATTAGGCAGCTGGTTTCGATAGTTGGAGACCTATTCAGGTCGCGCCGGACGGGGGCCACCAAGAAGTCATGGAGTTCGGCGACGGAAGCGAAAGGTGCACAGGTGGGCAGGTTACTCAATCGGCGGTCATAAAGCTGGACCTCCAGAGACCGGCCTAATCTAGCCAGTGCTAGGCAGGCGAAGTCGACGTAGTCGTTCCAAATGTGATCTGAGCTGTCGAACCGGTTCCGATCGTGCTTCGTCGCCCATTTGGGGCCACGTGGTGCCGAGTTGCAGTGCTGGTAGGCGCTGGAGAAGAATCCAGCTGGTCTCACTGGCGGGTTTGTTGTCTAAATGCACTTTGAGAACAGTGGCAATCGGAATCGAGGTGTTTTGCTGAATATAGTTCATGGCATCCAACCTCCCTGCCAAGTAGAGAGGCCTCCCCCCATTCGCGGACCAAGCCAGGAACTTCAATGGCAAGCCGACCAGGCAAGTCAGATAATACCAGTAGCAAATTGGGGTGCTGCGTGCACAGTAGGTATTGTTGCCGCTGCTTCTGGGGAATGGCTCGAGTTGGGCACAGGACATCCATCCTCTCCGACTGACATCAGGGACACTTGGGTGACGTCGGCCAGCAAGGAGAAGCTCATGGACGGCATCTGAGCCACTGGGCCATCAAGAAAGAATTGTAAAATATGTCATTCTGGCCCCAGGCTCCACGGGCGGCTTGATTGTATGGTGATTTCACGCAAGACTCGGGGTCGCGGATTTGATCATGATGCAACAGTTGTAGTATTTAGCTCAGTCCGGTCTGGTTCGGTCTTGTCTGGTCCAACCTCATCCCTACTTTCTTCTTCTTCCCCTTTTGCTAGGCTTCTTGCCCTTGCCCTTACCTGGCTCGGTCTTGGTCTTAGCTGATCTAGTCCGGGCAGGTTCAGTCTTGATCTTGGCCGGCTCGGTCTCGGTCCGGCCTGATCCAGTCTGGGAAGGTTCGGTCTCCTTCGATACACCATCGTTGCTCTCACCTTCGTCGTCCTCCATTCTGTCAAGCTCCTCAATCCATCCTGCACATACCAACATTGGGAGATTTACAAAGGGGATTCGTGAGAATTCAGGAGGAGGACGGGTGAAATAGACTGTCATCAGCATAGGGGCCACGATTAGGTCCACCCGCTGTCCTTCAAATGTCGTATGTGTGTGAAAGGAATCTATATCGAAGCGGCCATACTCCATATCTATGCCTTTCATCGCTTGAGATACAGTCAGGATGCTCCGGAACTCAAAGCCTGAGGTTTCGAGGGTGCCAGGGTGCGCAAACAGGAAGTAGTGGTAGTCTTGGCAGTATGACAGATCCTGCTCCCGCTGGATGAAGAAATACCCTATGCTTCGTACTTGTTCACTAGATGTTGAACAGAGAACCTTGGGGAACAGTGGCCCAATACCATCCGCAAGGATCTGGTAAAAGCAGGCCAAACGAATTCTGCCTCTGGGAGGAGCATCGGCAGTCCCTTGAAAGAGGTAAAAGGAAAGGTAGTCCCACTCACGCCATTTCCGAGTCAGATGGGAATGGGGTGCTCCAGGATTACTTTCTATGCAACTGTCAGTCTACCGAAACCAGGGCAAAGAGAAGTGCAACGTACTCCGAAGTTCTTTCAGCATTTCGTGTTGATGCTTGAAGTAGGGCGATTCCCACTGGACTGAATGGGTGTTTGTCTTCTGGAATATGGCCTCATCTATGATGCGCCAGATTCTGCCAACGAAGAGATAGACCCTTCCCCAATGGATGTCCATGAGTCGGCGGGCATCCGGGGTCATTTGAGTGAATGCTGCCTGGGTATGTCCATCAAGTTCATCCCAAGAGACGTCGCGAAAGTTGCGGTCGCAGAATGACACCATTGCTTGAGTGATCGCATTCCAGCTTTCGCCTTCATCCGTGAGTTCACACTTGCCAACTCTCTCTTCCATGTTGTACACTCGAGGAACCGAAAAGTCATACATCTCCAAGCGAGGTCGCGCAGAATTACTCGGAGACTCGTGTCTCTCGGTCTATAATATTGGTTAGATCAGAGCCAACGCCCGAACTACTGCCAGAGTCAACGCAACTTACGGGTTGGCTTCGCTGTTTTCTGGGCATCCCTACATCATCACGCGCGAACGCATCATGAAACCCCGACTCGGATGCAGGAGGGGAGCTCTCAAGTCCAACCAGGAGAAGGTTAGAGTCAAAATGGCGTCTGTACTCATCCAAACGCCGAGAAGACTTATAAGGCATCTTGTTCGGTTGCGCGTCGCTGCTGTTTGGTAGAAAAGATGTTTGGTAAGGAAGAGAGAAAGATGGGCAGAATCAGATACTTATGCCGTCACGATTTGACTGCCGGCTACTGGGCTCGGCTTTCAATAAGGTTCTTATTGAACCAGCTTGGCGGATGATCAGTGCGGAATTCCGTCAACACCGTGTGACTGAATGATCGGCTCATCCAATTGGTGTGGTTGCTCAAGCAGGGGCTCTATTGAGAGCATCAAGGGCGTGTCTGTGTGGTACCCGCTTGGTGGCTTGCAAATGGCAATGAACATCTCCGCTTCAAAGAGCATGAATTGCGACGCCATCTTCTGCCACCTTCTGCCATTCTGCCACACTCTGCCACCCTCTGCCACCCCCTGCCACTTTCCACCACCTTCTATTGTTTCCCAGCTACCGATCCTCTTTGTTTCGTGTGCGGACTAGGACCCACAGCACCACGGGCAGCAGGCCACCCTCCTCTTCTCGTGTAATGTCCTTTCATCGTACCTAAACGCCCTCAGGGACGAAACTCCTTGATCGTGGTCGTATTTTCCTCCTGTCGACGCTCGCTTTTTCTGCACCAAGCAAACGTAGAAGATTCTAGGGGCGTCGTACAATCGACTAATCTGTCGACCGCCTCCACCAGCTTGCCGATGAGGCGGTCCGGTCGGGCATTATTAGGAGCAGCTTCCCGGTGAGACGTTCCGTGTTGAGGTCCGATTGGGCATTAGAAGCAGCTTTCCAGTGGGAAGTCTGTGTGTTGAGGTCGGGTCGGGAATTAGAAGTAGCTTCCCAGGGAGAAGTCTTCGTGGTGAAGTCCTATTGGCCACTAGAAGCCGCTTCCCAGTGAGAACGTTTTGTGTTATACTGCCAGTTTCCGTGTGGCAATGACTGGCTTGTTCTCATCAACTTCTGTTTTGCAGAAGCAACTCGCCAAGAATTTCCATGTTGAGATTAGAGCGAGCGTTGGAAGTAACTTCCCAGTCAGAAGTTTCCATATTGCGTTGCAATGCAGAAGCAGCTTCCCAGTGAGTAGCGGGCATTGAAAGTAGCTCGCCGAGAAACTTCGTATTGGGGTCCGGTCGGGCATCAGTGGTGAGAAGTTTCCATGTTGAGACCCGGCCAGTCACTCATGACAGGTTCCCGATGAGAACTAAGAAGCAAACTTTCAGAGTGACCAGGAGACTAACAGTGAGCCGGCGGGGATTTACGACTTAGACTCTCCCAAGCCATATCTTCCTTTCCTTCCTGTAATTCTCACTTCCAAAACATCGAGTCATACCTATCGCCGCTCTTCCACAGAGCTTCTAGCTCTAGGCCATCCATCTCTTTGCACCATGGCCGCTGCATTCCCAGGCAGCTCTGGTGGCAACGCAGGCACACCAGTCTTTGTCGGAATCGATTTCGGCACAACGTGAGCGATCCACTGTCCCCGTCTGTGATGATATCTTAGTGCTGCTCAATAGACTGATATATCGCCTCTTAGCTTTTCCGGTTTGTCGTATTACATTGGCAACACAAGAACTATCCATGTTCTGCCATGGGGCCTTCGAAAATCATGCAAGGTTCCCAGCAGGGTAGCATCCTCCGATCGAATCTTGTCCTGCGGTCCTTCGATCTCTCAGACTGCTGAAACAGTCGAGTGGTTCAAGCTTTCCTTGTTGCACCCTGATTCACTAGATGCCGGGATTCAAGAATCTACCATCTACCAGTCACATGATTTGTTCAGACGCAAGGAACGACTTACAGCGGAAGAAGTCGTCGTCCACTTTCTTGCATACATGTGGTCGATGTTCTTGGGCGAGCTCCAACACAGAAACCCTGGAGAGAGGTTTGTATTTTTCCTCACTATGGGTGTCCCAGCCAGCTGGCCTCCCATTTCACGGATGTCTCTTGTTACTGCTGTCAACAAGTCGAGCATTTCGAAGGACCTTCGGAAACCCGTCAGCTTCGTGACTGAATCCGAAGCAACCATACTTGGGCTTATCTCAGAAAACGGCGAAGTACTGGTGAGCCTCTCTTCTTGTCAACCAAGATATTTTCCAACAACAATTCTTATCTTAGGGAGACGAACGCTACGACCGGATCGGTCCGCTCGATCTGCAGCCTGGTCGAACTGTCGTCATATGCGACTGTGGAGGGGGAACATAGGTAAGTTGCCAAAGCCCCACAAGACACATTTCTCGAAGTCTTACCTTTGAATCTATAGGATATGGGAGCATATACCATCCTCAGCTGCGACCCTCTCACGATGAGCGAGGCCAGCGCGGCATTTTGCAAGTTCAATGGCGTTCTCTACACCGACGACAGGTTTATGGACCTATTGGACACCAAAGTCAGAGACGTACGCACTCACGAGGAATTCGAGTCCCAGAAGGACAAATACTTCAGAGAGTTCGCCCAGGAGGTTTGGCACAGAAGAATGAAGCTCGAGTTCGGGGGTGATATATCAGAGTGGACGTTCAATGTCCCGGGGCATTGGCTCGCAGCCAACCCCAGGTCGAGGCGTCGTCAATATCCAAAACTAAAATTCACAAGGTATGAAGCACCGTGCCCCCGCTTTCTTCTGTCCCGCAGAGTATAGCTAATGGCCGGTAGCGCGGAGCTTGAATTCGTTTTTGAGCCTGTCCTCGATATTGGCAAGCTCATCCAGGACCAGATCAACATGGTTCTGAATAAGACCTCAGAAGTCCCGAAAGTACGTTTCGACTGCTTTTTTTCAACTCCACCAACGCGTATAATAATGCTGACATCCTCGGGTAGTACGTTTTTATTTCCGGCGGGTACGGTCTAAACCCTTACATGCAAAGGATCATCTTCGAAAAGGTAAACCAAATCTCCGCGAGCATAGGGCGTTTGATCCAGACAGCCGTCTTTCCAAAACACATCGTGTAGGTCTCTCTTCATTTCACTTTGCAATTTGATAACTAATTATCTATCAATCAGTCTGAGTGCAGTATCCCGAGGGGCGGCTCAGCAGTGTAGGCTGAGATATTGCTCTGATTCAACACCTGTCAGGTCGACTGTTCGAGTCGGCCTTCACATCGTCCAAGCTCGATATGGCATTCGTTCCCCGATTGGTGGCGCAACGTTCAAGTGGCTTTGCCATGAGGTTAGTAGACCTAACCATGAAGTTGGCGAACAGAAATTCTGATGAGACATTCTTAACAGGGCGACACCGTGAGCGATCAAGGGTCTCGGCCACTCCGCCTGAACCCTACCGACTTCGACGTCACGGTAGAAAAGAGCTCTGCAACACGTCCGACGCCTGTCGAACAGGGAAAAAGCGTCCTCAGTCTGGACATTTTTCCGCAAAAAGCCGGTGAAAAGGTACGACTGTTCTCTCACGTGGAGTGGAAGTCGGATCTAGACATGGAGGTCCTACAAAGCTCCCAAGCCATCGATATCCGACTTATATTCGACGGAGTCGCTGTCAAACTCACGCTATATTTTGAGAACGTTCAACAGAGCGATGACGATGTCAAAGTCATGAACCCATATGTTGGCTAAGGTTGTGATGACAGGCCTCATGATGCATGGTTAGGTCGGAATGAGGGGTGAACTTGCAGCAGGTAGCGCTCTATGCGATGAATTCAGGTTTAGTATATTTGTTACTTTTGAGCCTTGGCTAAAATCGCTACTCTTCGTCCATCAATCCTCTCCTTTCTCGATTCATCACCAACGGCTCCCTCTTCACACAGCGTGCCGTGTCGCAAGACGAGCGACTGGCGCTGACGTCTGAGCAATTTCGCCCCGACGTTTTCTCCCTCCTTGACAACTTGGTTTGATCCAATGCCTTCTGCTAGGACATTGGCCCACCGCCATCACGGCCCTGGCTTTTTCTGGAGCCAATGCCGGCCTTTACAAGCCCGACTCGTCGACTACTTCAGACGAGGAGGCATCAGCGACCATCACCGAGGCCTGCGCTGCGTACACGGCACGTTTCGATCCCCCCCTCCCAGCGCTGCGACCTGCGGCGACAAAAACACCATCTCGGACGAGGATTGCGCGGAGATCTGCATCGAAACCGATCACTGCAATGTCCCGGGCGAGTCAGGCGGCGCACCCAGTTGGCTCCGTCAGTCCCGTCGCTGGCAGAGGGACCGCTGCCACATTTGACCAAGGGCCCAGGCTTGAGTAACTTGCGCGTCCTGGGGTTGCTCATCAAGATCTGGAGGAGCTGACCGCAGCACACCCCGCGATTCACGAAGCAGCAAGAATGCCCATGAGCATCCCTCGAGCTCTGTGCCGGTTCGAACATCCTCTGAATACCCGCGAGGTGTGCGGTGGTCAGGTTGGTAGCGGTGCGGACGCGGTATGTCAACTTCGATAACCACGGGCAAACGACTTTACATGCGAAAGCTTCGAGGGGACTACTTTCAACCTTCGACTTTCAGGCCGGTCAATGGCCTACTGGCCTGATTGGCTGAGCATCGAAGACGCTCCCTGCTTGCGGCGTCGCTCACTGGGAAGAGGTGCCTTGCACGGAGACGAAGACGGTCTCGGCCTCAGCGCAAGGTACGTTCACGCATACACGGTAAAAAGAACCTCAGCGCTGATGCTCCTTTCAGCACCCATATCTATGATCCTACGCCCCTTCTGCGCTTAAATGACCGACAAACCCGACCCATCGCCGACGCATCAATGAATAGCAGCCTTTACGCTCGAATTCTTACGATCGTCGCCGCCAGAGCCTCGACTCATCAGTGTCTGTAGCGGTTCCGGGAATATCCAGGAGGAGTTCTTTTCGTGTCCGGGTTTCACATCAAGATGAGTCCAGCTAAAAACTTGGGCGAAGCGCACAACCATGCAATTCCTGGCACACCACACTCCGATCCCGAAGATTCTCTGTGCCTTCATACATCGAGGACGATCATATACTGCCATAGATAGAACCATCAGAGAAAGAGCCGGGCGAGCTTGGGTACAGCGATCAGAAGAGTGCAGAGGAAAGATCCTTCATCAACTCAGGTGCATCGTTCAACAGCTTCGCGCTGTTAGACTCCCAAATGATGTTAGGGTTGTCGAATATTCTCGGAGGTCCCATGTATGATGCTTGTTCGCCTGGGTAGTCATTCCAAGGTCTGTTCAAGACAGTAAGTCGCCCCAAAACGGCATGGCATCGGAGGCCCATCATGGCACACCCAGCGATCTACAACAACTACCTGCGTGACAACTTCCACATCCTGTGTCAATATCGCCGAACGCCTTTAGCACTATTTGAGTAAATGCCAGAGCGACAAGATCTGATCGATCGACACTGCCTCGTTCAGCATCGCGATGACGGTACAAAGGCGCGACTGTGTATATCATGGAAACTGCGAGTTCCAGTCTGAACGCTTTCGGGAGCAGCTGAAACAGTGACAAGTCATCCCCGAGAATTCACCGCGAAATTAGTGCTCGCATGAAGGTCGTTCATAGCGTTCTGTGTCCGCCACGTAAAAAAGGAATGAGATCGGCTGCAAAAAATCAGGAGTCTTCATGAGGGGGTTCACGACGATTGTAATTTTCTAATCGCCGAGTCCATGTTTCCAGAGCAAATATGTAGTGTAGAGGCCTCTCATGGGGGACAAGACAATACCGGGGCGTTAGATGGTGAAGTAGCGCTGTTGAGGCGGATCAAAGTCACCGAGGACATGGACTAGTGACTTTCTGTAAGCCTTTTTTAGAGGTGAACCGGCGCGGGAGGAAGTCAGTCCAATGAGACAAAGCGGAAGTTGCACAGAATCCATTCGTCCGTCATCCAAACTACAATACTGTCCAGGATGCTGATGATGCACTTCAGCAAAACGCATTTGCCGACGCCAGCAACTACGCCCTGGAAGACGATTACGAGGAAATCGTAGCGCATACTATGATACAGCCTTATTACGGGTGGTAATGGCCATGTTGTCGTGCGCTGGACGGTGTCATGATCTGGCTGTACTGAGCTTTCTCTACTGCTACTTGGTCCCTGGATTCACAGCAACAACCACCACCTCGAGCCCTATATATACGACTATTTCTCAACCCATCAAGGCCTACAAAATGTCAATTGAATAGAAGAAGCGCTACAAAAATACCACTCACACTTTGGACCAAAGATTTATCAAGGCAACTCAGCTCTATGATCAGAGGGTAGCATCTCATGGGGAGGCATCTCGTGGGAATGCAGCTCGCCGGGCGCCCACTTGATCAGGCAACGTTACCTCATGTCCAGCGGGTTGTTAGTTGGTTTTGCTCAACCAACAACGGCAGGGGTCATGGTGATGAGGAGGTGCCCCCTGGGCGCCTCCTCGACTGTCCTTTGACTTCAGTAGGCGACCCATTGATGGCGTCGGACCAGGGGAGTGAACATGCGTTTACAGAATGCAAAAGATGCATCCAAACACAGGGTCCAGCTTTCATCAGACTCTCCGCTGAAGTCTTGGCGTAGTCAAAGGAGGCGTGCGGCTCGCGGGCTAGCCTGAAACTGGACAGATGAACTCAGCGACTAAGCGCCTGATGTCACTACGCATCCAATCGGCACATTGAGAGCCTTGCAGTGATCCACCGCCAGATCTACGCTAACCCGTTCCGCGTCCTGCAAGCTAAAGTTAGGGCGTGGTCTAAGTCACCATAAGGCTGGAGCATTTCCAACAAAGAAAGGTCGATTTCATCAGTTCCTCCGGTCTCCGTCCAGATGCCAAAGACATTCTCAAACTTTCCCTCCTCCAACGTCTCTTGTCCTGGTCCTATCCTTTGACCGGTTATCTATCTACGAAAATCCACCCGCAAATACAGGTCCCGCAGCCCATACAGGGTTCACCATTGGAATGGTTTGGCAGTGGTCCCTCCCGCCCAAACTGTCACTCTACGCGAGCCGAGTAGTTGACACCATGGCCGAATCAGCACCTCTATCCCCGTCGCGCTTCATGGCGTCTAAGCGCTACCGCTGGTCCGGGACGGCATTTGTCCTCACCATCTTCTTCGTCTTCCTCCTTCTCAACCATGACTCCCTACCCCAGGTGACGCCGCCGCCCCATGGCACGGCCGATCTCGACTGGTCTCGCTTCGCCTACACCCAATATGTCACCAACAGCGCATACCTCTGCAATTCTGTCATGTTCTTCGAGGCCTTACATCGCCTTTCCAGTCGCGCTGACCGCGTAATGATGTATCCCTCTGGTATGCTTGAGTCAGATGACGACCACTCCAGCGACGCCCGCCTGCTCATTAAGGCCCGCGAAGATTATAATGTCAAACTCGTTCCCATTGCCGTCCAACATAGGAATGGTGCAGATTGTAAGTTGCTTGCTGTCGTCGTCAGCTCCGCCCCGAACACACGATTCTGTCTCGGCGACAACCGTCTACTAACACTGCATCATCCTCCAGCGACCTGGGCCGATTCCTTCACCAAGCTCCTTGCTTTCAACCAGACTCAATATCGCCGTGTGCTTTCCATCGATTCTGACTCTATGCTCCTGCAAGATATGGACGAATTATTTATTCTACCTTCAGTAACAGTGGCCATGCCCGGAGCTTACTGGCTACTCCCGGACAAGGATATCCTCTCATCACAGCTCGTACTCATTGAGCCTTCTAAAACCGAGTTCGCTCGGATCATGGGTAAGATGGATTCCGCTTCTGGTGACGACTACGATATGGAGATTGTCAACTATCTCTACCGCGATAACGCTCTCGTTCTGCCGCATCGTCGCTATGATATGCTGACCGGCGAATTTCGCGGCGACAACCACGCCAGGTATCTCGGCTCTGACGATGAGCATTGGGATCCCGCCGCGGCCTACAATGAAGCCAAACTCGTCCACTTTTCTGACTGGCCGCTACCAAAGCCTTGGCTGCCCATACCAGAAGACCAACGATTGAAGTTGCAGCCCAATTGTACGAGTACCACGGATGGTGCTGAGGATTGTACAGCAAGGATAATATGGAATTCCTTTTATACGGATTTTAAAAAGAAGCGGAAGGTAATTGACGCCGCCAAACACCCTCATCTGCCTCCTTTCTAAACTATTAACACGTTTACAGGAAGTTTGCGGCTGAGTAAGTCGGGCGAGTTTATGCAAAACACCGAAAAGAGTGCGAGCGCATCGCAACCTTTAGCCACGTCATCAATCGACCCTTACCTCGAAAGATTCCATGCGCTCGGCCTTGCTGTCAAAGTGGCAGCCAACCGCTCCCCGATGACGGTAAGGCAGTGCAACCAACTCCGACGGGCCGAATTTATTCTCCACGAATCATCCCATGGGCCATATTTGCAAGGAAACAAGACGAAGCATGGAATCAGCTTCCTTCCTTCCAGTCCCCCATTTTCTTTCCGCCACCAGCTGGAACACACGCAATGTCTGTTATTGTCCATGTACCGTCCCGAAATTTGGTTACGATATAGAATGACTGGATCAATCTTATTCACGTATGAAGTAAGACGCGCTTCTGTCTCCACATGTTAACCGTGATGCCTCGTCTAGGGCCGAGGGTCCATGCTGTTCGAAAGATGATGGTGTTGTCTGTGAAGCCAGCGTTTACCGGAGCAGCCCGTGATGCGAGTCTCTTCTGCTGGTGTATTTTTCTATTCTCGCAAGGACTCGCAGGGCGCGTACTCTAGGCGCAATTGGGGGTTTAACATTGGTTGGGGTGGGAGGTGACTTGAGAAGCTTCGCAGTATGGGACTCCTCGGTTAATAAAAATATATTTGTGGTATGCAAACATGTGGAAGTTGGCCCATGATGCGAGCCTCCCTCTCCCATACATCACAATCTACCAATGTTCACCAGATAGCCCTCACAGTAGCCTCCTTCAGAGCAAACTCGCTCCCGTCACTGACGTTCCAATAATGCATCACAACGCCAAAACCCCCTTTGCCGAGCGTTTCCCTCAGATAGATGGCATCCGTGCCTGGCGTCAGGGCTTCGATGTGCAACGTCACGACCGCCGATTCTTAGGCCGTTGCTATGCCCTGGCGGAACCGATTGACCTTGTCGATATACGCCTGGGAACCAATGTTGTAGCGCGCGAAGACGATCTGGAACGAGATGGTGTCGGTCACGTTGATGACGATGCATTTCATCTGCTGGGGCACCCAGTGGCCGCTCACAATCCACTGGAAATTTCTTCACACACTGTGCTTCTTATCATCATACGTGACTTCGGTTCCTGTAGAAGAACCCAAGTCCTCAACGAGAGGGCGGTTCATGTCGTCAAAGGTAAGGCTCAAGTGGTAGTCGGAGACGCCATCGTAAGGCAAGGCGACGTCGCAATTCAGGTTCGATCCGAAGACGACCCCGCGTTCGGTACGCGGGATGTCGCTGAACCGGATCTCGAGGCGCGGTAGGTAGTCGTGGTCTGAGGCGTCGAGATCCTCTCGTGGCTGGGGCGACCCTCGCTCGCCGGGTCTGTTATTCTTGAAAACTTGAACGCGCGGAGAAACGTAACGCGAGCTCTCCTTGAATGCGTTTGACACCAGGTTTAGATCGTCTTTGTGGGAATACAAACAGGCAATAAGGTCGGTGTCTTCCATTTTGAAGGGTGCGTCTTCGTGTAGGAGGTAAGGTGAAGGAGAGATGATACGGAGGATTAGTTGTGTATAATCTATTGCCCCGCACGCTTAATGAGGCATCTCAAGGTTAAAGAGTATACTTTGATTCACCTGGAGCCATGTTCACGAAAGGTACCATAGGATCCGCCAAGATCACTAGTAATTAAATGTACCGAAGTGCAGGCACCGGTGCGGTGGCACCAGTCACGGTTGGACGAGAATGATTCAGCCGCAGTACACTTGGAGCAGCCGGAGGGCGTAACTTGGACTGCTGGCTAATCATTAGGATGATCATCTCTTTAATAATAAAAATGAGTATTTGACTACTTTTACTCTACTTTTAATAAAACTTTTAGATGGTTTTTTATTTAGTAAATAAATAAATAACTTGCCATTCGGCTAGAGTTAAAGCTGTATTAACTAATTCCCCCCCCCCGCTCTTTTTTTTTTTTCTCCTATAAGTTATCATTAGTTAATCATCAATAAAATGAATACCAATGTTAAATCAACTAGCAGCTCTAGGTAGGAAACAGAAAGTCATGCGAAAGAGTCTTTGCATCACCACCAAGCCGCAGCCATGGATCCGCCATCTTCATAAGACGGCCCATCGCCAACTACAAACCCCATTCCGGCCCATACCCTTGGCGCCATCGCCTCCGGAGCTCGCAGACATCCAAACCTTCCGCGAGACAGCTCTGGGTCCTCAACGGCCTTTCCTCTTCGCGCGAGATGCCGGCTCTTCGACGGACCGTCTGCCCGCGGCCAGCAAGTGGTTCGTCCGGGATGATGTCCCCAAGTCAGGCCAAATTGCTGGTCCGTGGACGCTGGCGCCGTACATGAATCAGTTCCAGGAGTGGCCGTTTCCCTATGAACTTGTCGCGCCGGCGTCCCAGAACCAGGACGCCCTCGTTACCTTTCGTGACTGGCTCCTCTCCAGCAACGAGGCTGCGGACCACCTCCTTGCCGGGATCCTAGAGCCGTCTCTGGAAGAATTCGGCACTCGAACATTCTTCCAGCTCGTTGCACCTCTCCGCCTTCTCGTCAAGGCCCTCGAGTTCAACCACTCCCTACCTCGCGAGCAGCCCGAGCCCGTGGAGCTGTACATCGCGCAGTCATCCCTCCCTGAGCTCCCGTCAGCGCTGCAAGACGACCTGCCGACCCCGGAGCTCGTCCAGCGCGCAGGCAAGGGCGACGTCTACAGCTCCAGCATCTGGCTCGGCACGGAGCCGACTTACACGCCGCTGCACCGCGATCCGAACCCCAACCTGTTCTGCCAGCTGTGCAGCACGAAGCTTGTCCGACTCATGCCTCCGGCCCTGGGCGACCGGCTGTTCTTCGAGGTCCAGGCGCGCATCCGCCAACAGGGCAACAGTCGTATCAGGACCGTGGAGATGATGGAGGGCAAGGAGCGGGAGGCGCTGCACGAGGCCGTCTGGCAGCGGGATCTTCTACCGGAGCAGCTGTATGAGGCCGAATTAGGACCCGGAGATTCTCTGTTCATTCCCAACGGGTGGTGGCATTCTGTCAAAAGCAAGGGCTCTCGGGGATTTCTCAATGGATCCGTCAACTGGTGGTTTCGATGATTGCTCTTTCATAATTATGATTATCATTCTAGAATTAAAAGCGTCTTGTGGTTTGGTTCCCCTCCAGTGGAGCCGTGTATTCTATTTTGCACTTCATCCCCCCCCCTTCCCAACATGTACTCTGCGATGCCATCAGGTCTTTGATACAGGCTTACAGACGATCCAGTTGAGATGCCCGCAAGGCCACAGGTGCATGTCGTTGCCACTGCGCATCTCCCACTCACTCGTATCCGCCCCGCAGCTCCGCAGCAGCGCCTCGACCTCCTCCGGCGTCCGGGTCCGCAGCGAGGATACGTAGGCGTCGAAGACGATGACGAAGGGCAAGATGGGGATCAGCCAGCTGAAGATGAAGGTAACCGGAGACCGCCACTTCCAGGCGTACAGCGGCGCGGCCAGCATGATGCCGACGCACAGGATCAGGTTGGTCACGGCGCTGGAGAAGCTGCGGTCCTGCAGCTCGAAGATGGCGAAGCCCTGGCTCGTGTCGACGGTGTCGCGCAGGATGGCGCGGGCGAGCGGGTCGTCGAAGTGGTGAAACGCGAGGTTGAACAGGCGCAGCGTCTTCTTGCCGTCGCCGCGGTGGACAAGGTGGTCGGGCGCGGCGCTGGCGTCGACGCTGTCGCGCTCGTAGGTGATGAGCGGGTTCTTGCGGGCGATCCTGTCCCAGGCCTTTATGTTGGGGTGAATGTCGGTGAGGACGAAGCGGACGGGCGCGGAGCCGCGGGAGCGCAGGTGGGCGTTGACGGCGCGCTCGATGAAGGGCGTGGGGCCGCCGCCGCCGGCGCAGAAGTCGACGATGGTGTACTCGGGGAGCGTGTCGCCGAGGTTGCGGATCAGGATGTCGGCGGCGAGGTTGGCGGGCGCGATGCTCTGCAGCGGCCGCACCTGGGCCTTCCACACCTGGGTGAGGGCATCTTGGACGCGGGCGCGGAGGAATTCGGGGAACCTAGAGTAGGGGAGATTTGAGATTTAGTGCTTGGTTTCGACAGTCTGGGTTGGACAGTTGAATGCTTGGAAAGTTGGAGGATGGTGATGATGACATCTAGTGATGAGATCTAGACTGGAAGGCGATCGAGGTGTGGTGGGGGTGGGGGCTGATTGGCATTGGCAGTTACACAAACTTGAGAACTTACCACGGCTGGTCGTTAATCTCGTAGAAATGGACACGGAATGGGAATAAGGGCGCCATTGTGCAACAGACGGGGTCCGAAGTGCGCAATTACTGAGTCGTGTTTCGCTTTCAATTGGAACTTTTTCTCCTTGGACTCGGTCGCAGTTATATGTTTGTTGTCGGTGTTGGGTCTGAAACCCTGTCGGGCGTTTGAAGCTACGTCGTTGACTCGGAACCATCCAGGGTAGCTCTTTTCCCAATCGGTGTGGAGGATGCGTATCGCACAATTATTCCTGGAGCAGCCACAGAAAAAACAGCCACAATCATCATTCAGAGGCTACTGTAGTTATGCATTACGAGATGATGACCTTGGGTTTTTTTTAACTTCTATTTTGTCCAGGGTTTCTAGTTGTCTACCCCTGCCTCGTCACGACTCCCGACTCGATGCACCCGTCACTCAACGAACTAAGCGCGTAAGGAAACCACCAAGGATTGTCTCTCTTAACCCCCCACTGCGCATGCGGCGACGTTTCTCAACAGTTCCTTCAAATCTCCGTCGGGGTATTCATGGTCACCACTATTTAGTTACCATCAACTCCCTCAGCGGCTATTTTGTTGGGCTATCCGTGTACGGATCAAAACCCATGCGCCGCTTCGCATCGCTCCGAACCCTCCACTGCGTCTCACCAACCAATCCCGTCGTCGACGTCTCTTCTAGGAAGAAAGTCAAGATATGATCAGGAATTGAGAGATGTGAAGCTTGCTGAAACTCCTGAAGACTAGTCAGTCGGATCAGCATCTCCATTAGCGATAGCGACGTTGTGATGGTTCTAAACGGTGATCGCGCCACAAAGTCTTGCGTTTCAGCCGCGTTCCGGACGCGAGACACTGGTTGCGGAGAGTTTGTGCTCGTCGACGACTGCAGAGACAACCTCTTGATTTGATCCACAACCTTTGGGTCAAGTGATGTTCGGTCTCTCGGGGGCCCTTTTTTGGAGATAGCTTCCTCGAGTTCACCTAGTTTCCCCGAGCCTATCGACTCATTATCCTCCGCATCGGGAACCTCGTCATCTTCTTCATACACCTCGAGTGCTATCCATTCGGGGTCGAGGTGCGACGGGAATTTGAACTTGCGGATACCGTTTTGCAAAGACTTTCCTGAATTTCCTGACTGTACGGCGGCGGACTCCTGAAATAACTGTTTGTTAATGATGGATTGCTCATCATCCCCTGCATCTCCGTTGCTTGTTCCGGGGGTGATGCTGCCATCATCACTGTCCGCGTCCTCGAGGTAGTCTGCGACTCCACCAGCCGTGTCCCAGGCTGGAACCGCTCCAACATCTCGCTTCAGTAATAGCACTGGATTGTGTTCTCCATCAGTGGCAGTGCCAATGTTGAGGATTCGGCCTGTGTCGGTGTAGAAAATCTTGGACACCTGATGTATTGGGATTGATTCTCGAATACCGGCCGTGGCAATTTCGTCATATGGCCCGCCAATCTGGTCGTCATCGTGCAGTCGTCCATCATTAAGATCCTCAATGATCTCTAGGTGGTATGCGTATTCATCAGCCCCCTCGAACATGTAGGGCGATGTTGTCTCGGAAGAGTTCTCGGACCCGTTGACACCTGGTTGATAACCCGCCATGTTATCGAAGGTGTAGTCTCGTTTGGTTCTGCACAGCCGAACGCGGGCCTTGTGCAAGACTTCCTGCCAAATCGGTTTCCTGGCGCCTTCTTCTAAGCCATAGATACCCCGTTCGCTAGAACCAACTGAGCCGCCGGGTGCGTTCGGGGAGCCTACCGTGGAGGCGTGGCTGAGGAATAGCATGTACAGAGACAAGGTGAACGCAGGTCCAATCTGGACTGGCCGGCTTGGATCCTGCGCAAATTGGGTATCGCCAACAATGAGAAAGGTACTGGCTTGTAGCAGCCTCGACGGTGAGATGCCGGGGGGGAGTGAGGTCGAGAGACTCTCTCCCGATGCTGTTATTGCTAACTGCAAGAGGGGAATTTCGCGATCGATTCTGTCTAGCAGAGCCTCGATATTTGCGATGATGGCCACTAACTCATCGTGATAGACATGGACCGGCTTGGTTTCAACATGATCGTCGGCTAGCTTTTCTTCAGCAACGGCAACAGCTTCGATGCGGCGTCCTAACAAGACGATCTCCTTATGAAGCGACTTGGCAAGTGGGACGGCGGATTCGAGGAATACGTTGCCCCTGCTGGACCTTGAGGTGTATGAGTTAGCTATGCGCCTTGGCAACGAAACGGAGATAGGTTTGGAACCACACACTTGAACTCGATCAGGTCTATGGCAGGGGAGATGATCTAATGGAGCGGTCAGTAATGAGACAACGGAAAACACTAGCTTGCAGGCTATCAGAAAGGCACTGGATGGGTACCTTGATTTTGCTGTCGAGCAGCTTTCGGAGAGACTTGAGCTGGGCGTGCAGTTTCTTATCTTCGACCGACTTGAGGAGGCGGGAACACTGCCCGAGCGCGTAGGTGGAGGTCAAGGCGATGCCGGAGCGGATGGCATATCTCATGGCCTGAACGCCAACGGTGGCCAGAAATTCGTCCATGATGGCTCCATGAGTCGGGAGAGAACGGTCATGAGAGGCTGGAGCGGGAAGCAACCCTGAAAGGTGGCTTCAAGGGTTGGAGGGGAGGCGAGGTGAAGCGAGGTGAAGACGCACGGGAGGAAAGCATGACAAAGGGACAGCACACAAAGCACAACCTACTATGAGGTGCACGCCCCTCATTTTTGTAGCGCTGCACAGTTGCTTTTCAGGCGGTTTGCTACTATAGTTAATGGCAAACAAGCCAGTATGATGGAAACCCAGGTGAACAATGAGTTGGCGGGTGCGCTGACTGAGTTTACAGTGGAGTTGCAAGCATGGTTGACGCTAGGGGGCAACGTGTACAGTGCGAGGTTATCTCCATGCCCCTCAATGTTGTTTTGCCCGGTTGTGCGGTACTTCACCTAAACCTCCAAGCTTCAAGGCTCACACTCGAGTTTCCAGGGTTATCGTTAACGGTGACTACCTTACTACTTGGTCCAGTGAGTCACTTGGATGCGAATCACAAGCCAAGTTCATCTCAATACGACGACCTGAGCTAGACTCATGAAGCAAGGGTCTCGAGTTTGGGATCCAGATGGCGGAGTGCTGCCTGTTCTTAACGAGTTTCCTCGAATCCCTACATGATTATCCGATGAATCACATCTGCGAGCGCAGTGGGGCACCAAGCACAGCACACACACTGATTGCATGCAGTCATAACAGGTACAGTAAGCACAGTGCCAAATCGAATCCCAAAAAAAAAAACCTGGCCCATTTCTAACATTTAACCCCAGGGCAGCAGCGTCATGGCCCGTTGGTGGGGCTCGAATTTTCACAACCTTCTCTCCACCAAGGCCCGAGTCTTTAACCCACCACAAATCGAAACTGGTCGTCAGGCACACACACTCGACGACCCTCGCAATTCTTGGTGCCCAAGTCCTCGCTCGACGACCGCCCAAACACCTTCACGAGGCCGTACTGCGCTCTCTTCTCTCTCCCCCGGTCCACACTCACCCCCCAGACTCTCGGACATAGAAGGTTGCATACCTAGGGCCACTTAAGTCCGCAGCCCCTCCAGATCGCAACCGCACGCACGACAGACGACCGACCGACCGGCCGATCGACCTATCCGCTACCGCGACCGCACGTCGTCCCCGAAACCATCGCCATGTCCAACCTCAACTCCTGGGAAGACGACCCGTCCGCGCAGGACGAGAACCTCGCTCGCCAGGCCCAGCAGCTCAACATGAACCCTGGTAACCCCGCCCCCGCGCCTGGCGGCTACCGACCTAACGTTAACGTCGCCTCCTTTCAACCCACCGCCCATGCCTTCCAGCCCGGCCAGTACGGAGGCTACGCGCCTCAGTACCAGCAGCAGCAGCAGCAACAATACTACCAGCATGGCTACTATCCTCAGTACGGCGGCGCCCAGCAAGGCTTCAACCAGTACAGCAACCAGGGCTATGGTGGACCTGGCGCTGGTTACCCTCAGGGCTATGGTATGATGTTGCGCCTACTTCACATCTTATCCTCACTCCCATATTGATATTCTACGCAGGCGGTGCCCCCCAGTATGGCCAACAACAACCTCAGCAGCCCCTTCAGCAATCCGCCCAGGCCCAGCCCGCCGCTCCCGCCGTCGCCCAGCCACCGAACAACGCTCCCGCGCCACCCAGCCAGCCTGTAGCCCCCAAGGAGGGCGGCGTCAAAGTCCTCAGTATCAGCGCCGATGGCTCTGCCAAGCCTCAAAAGGCCAAGGTGCTCTCCGTCGGCGCCCCGGCCAAGGAGAAGGAAACCGCCAAGGCTGAGCCCAGCGACACCCCCGAGGCTGGCCAGAAGGCCACCGCCGCTAAGGCCATCGAGAAGACTGGCAAGGCCGCCACCGCCAAGTCTGGCAAGACTTCTCCTAGCCCCGCTGCCTCTGGCCGCTCTAGTCCTACGGCTGGCGAGAAGAAGGCGGCTGCTCGTGAAATCGATGCTGTCCAAAAGGAGCAGGCGGCCGATGTCGACGAGGATACACTGAAGGAAATTTATGGCAAGGAGCACATCAACATCATCTTCATTGGTCACGTCGATGCTGGAAAGTCGACCCTTGGTGGTTCTATTCTGTATGCCACTGGCATGGTTGACGAGCGGACCATGGACAAGTACAAGAAGGAGGCCAAGGACCTTGGCCGTGAATCTTGGTACCTTTCGTGGGTCATGGATCTCAACAAGGAAGAGCGATCTCAGGGGAAGACTATCGAAGTTGGTCGTGGATTCTTCGAGACGGAAAAACGCCGATACAGTATCCTGGATGCCCCTGGCCACAAGACATACGTTCCCAACATGATTGGAGGTGCTTCCCAGGCCGATGTAGGCATTCTGGTCATCTCAGCCCGAAAGGGCGAGTACGAGACTGGCTTCGAGCGAGGCGGCCAGACTCGTGAGCACGCCATGCTTGCCAAGACCCAGGGTGTCAACAAGCTCATCGTCGCCATCAACAAAATGGACGACCCTACTGTGGAGTGGTCCCAGGATCGATACAAGGAGTGCACGACGAAGCTCTCTCAGTTCCTCAAGGGCACGGGATACAACCTGAAGAACGACGTCTTTTTCCTGCCCCTTGCTGCCCAGCAGTCCATGGGTATCAAGAACCGTGTCCCCAAGGACGTCGCGCCTTGGTGGGATGGTCCGTCGCTGCTGGAGTACCTTGATAGCATGAAGGCTCTGGAGCGTAAGCTGAACGCGCCTTTCATGTTGCCCGTCAATGGCAAGTACCGCGATATGGGTACGCTGGTGGAAGGCAAGGTCGAAGCCGGTGTTGTGAAGAAGGGCATGGGCCTGATTATGATGCCAAACAAGCAGAGCGTGGAGGCCGCTGCCGTTTACGGTGAGCAGGAGGAGGAAGTACAGATGGCGCAGTGCGGTGACCAGGTGCGAATTCGCCTCAAGGGCATTGAAGAGGAGGACATTCTTCCCGGATTTGTGTTGTGCTCACCAAAGCGACTGGTGCACACTGTGGCCGAGTTTGAGGCTCAGATCCGCATTCTGGAGCTGAAGAGCATCCTGACGGCTGGATTCAACTGCGTGATGCACGTTCACTCAGCGATCGAGGAAGTGACATTTGCGGCTCTTTTGCACAAGCTACAAAAGGGAACGGGCCGCAAAAGCAAGACCGCGCCTACGCACGCCAAGAAGGGCGAAAGCATCATTGCGCGGATGCAGGTGATTGGCGGAGCCGGCGCCGTGTGCGTGGAGAAGTTCGAGGACTATCCCCAGATGGGTCGATTCACTCTCCGAGACCAGGTTCGTTCTACCTTGCACAGTCCCTGTCCCCCGGGCCCGAAAAAAGGACTGCCGCGTGGGGGAACATGATGGCGGAGTTTTAATCTCAGATCACTAACATGCCATATAGGGACAAACCATCGCCATTGGCAAGATCACGAAGCTCCTCTTCAACGAATCTTAAATGGAAAACGACCCCCGAGCTACGCCAAGATGTATGACGGAGATGAGCGGATGTCTGGGATCAGCGTAAAAGGGCGTTCATCATCAATCACCACAGGGTTTGACAGGCGGGTTTTTTATACAAAAGGGAAGAACGGCAAATGAGACCGGGTTTGTATAGGTGATGATCACATGTGCGATGCCCTGCGGCGGCCGTGAGAGACAAGAAGGCGAGACAACAGAGAAGGTGGAGTGGAAGATGGGATGAATGCCACGCAATTCCGGGTATCAGGTATATATATAGAAGCGAAGCTATAAAAGAAAGACGGCATGATTATAGGTCCACATTTGCTCAAGTGGTGATGCTGATGGAACATATGGGATAAACGAGAAAACGGAAAATGGTTGTCTTCAGTTGGACACAGAGCTCACGTTTGTAGCTGGTGGCATGCAAAGCGAGAGTCCAGGGGAGAGACGAGGGAGCAAGCCAAGCAAATAGACACTGGATGAAAAAAAGAACTGGAGCTTTAAGTTATGAATAGTATAAGGAAGAGCAGGGTGACAATCGTCGGGTCACCTCTGACGAAGTTACCTCGGATGGATTGCCGGATAAAAGGTAATGAATTTCACGAGGTGTTGGCGATGCAAAACGAAGACGACGATGGTGGTGAGTGACGAAGGAAGATGAAGATGAAGAAGACGGAGGGGACTTGGGAGTTGGGACACGGACAAAAACGGAGGCCGACTCGTTATCGTGGGAGGCAGCCCATTTACCTTGGTTATCCGGGGGAGAAGGCCAGACATGATTAGTTTGTTTGGTTTGGGGGGTTAGTTCTGCAAGATGCAATGGACATGTAACTGCAGCTGCAACTGCAACTGCACGTGTAAGGTAACAAACAGAGTGGGACGGAGAGCGTCCATCTGGGTGACCGTTGCGGGTAACGGAGGCCCACGGCGTAGATGCGAAAACGGGGCAGCGGTAACTGGGACCCTGGCAACTTGGGCGAGCGTCTGTTAGTGAGGGATCACGGACGAGAATGAACCGGGATGTGTGTGAGGCTGGGGGGCGAAAAGTAACCGTTGTGTTCCGAGGCGAGCGGGACGGAACCCAAAGCGGTGACGGCGGCCCAGCGGATCGGGTTAAATCATGGACTACGAAGTACATGGGATGGAATGAATTTCTTCGTGTCTTCCAGGACGTGTGGGGGGGCGTGTGCTTCGTGTGCCATGTACACGCAAGGTGAGATGAGACGGCGACGGGCAGAGAGGCCCACGGAAGGTTGCCGAGCTGGCCTGGGGTGGACGGCCGGAGATGGACGGGATCGTGAAGGCGCGGGTGCGGGTGCGTCTCGGTCAGTCGGTCGGTGATTTCCTGAGTTTGGGGGTTTTATCTGTAGGATCTGGGATCAAAAAGATGATCGGGGTGGATGTGAGATGTCCTGCCCTTGACAGCGGGACGGCCAGAGGGGAGAGGGTGTCGTGGTTGATGTCGGAGGCTGTTTGGGGGATGGATGATGCGGGCGTTCGGTCTCGGGCCTCATTGCGGCGAGGCCATGCCGTGTTGGTTCATGGGAAGGGGAAGAGATCGCCGTTTTGCCCGTTGTTATCGGGCAAGGGATTTGGTGGAGGACTACCAATGGGACGTCATCGAGATGCATCAAATGTGTAGAGACGGGGTTTAGTCTGGGTAATGCGCAGTTTCTGCTAGAAGGCTTCGGGTTACGACTACGGGAGTCAAGAACACGGCGCGACGAGCCTTTCACCTTGGGGACGGGACCAATCCCGTTGCTGGCGGGTGGGGGGGGGGGAGTTTGAGGTTGCAGTCATGTATCGCATCGCATCGCAGACTTGAAGACGCCGCTCCGAGGTCAGGAAGTTAACCGAGAAGATGGAGAAGGCAGTCCAACAAGCGCCCGCAACCAGGGATGGATTTCTCACCTTCGGAAAGGGCGTGGCGATAACCCAACCCAGCCCACCAAACATTCCATCGCACACCGTTCCAGGCCCGCGGGACAACACAGCCCGCATCGCCAAAACGTAAACGAGACGGAGGGCGGACGACGAACGAACGGACAGGCAGCGGGAGAAGTCGGAAGAAAGCGTCACAGCGCCTGTGGGCCAATCAGCTAGCCGCTGAATGCTGCATACGTCACGGTCCTCGGGGAAAGGATACCGAAGCGTGTCTGTTTCTGGCGATGCATTATCGTGGGCCGGCGACCGTGACGGGATGGAGACGGGGGTGGATTCCCGGAACACGGGAGTTTGAGAGTTGGCGGGGTGTGTTTGTGGATGTGTTGTATTTTCAGTTTTTTTAATTTTTATACTTGTAACTACTGTGCATGACCGGCTTCTCTAGTCCTGAGCTTTGATTGATTTTTTTTCCTCCTTCACCGAATCGCGACCATCGTTGACGGGGTTACCGCACCGGGGGGGTTGAAAGGTGAAGCGGAAGGTCATGTGGGAGGACGTGCGGCGCCTGTCCGGTGATGGTGTCGTACTACGGAGGTACACCGCGGGTACATTGATGGTGAGGCGGGACGGGGAACGGGACAGGGGCCGACGACGGGAGGGAGCCTGGGAAAATCTTTTAGGAGGGGGGACGCGGGTTAGGGACTGCATCACCTGCGCAGGACCATGTAAGGAGGAATCGAGTCTAGAACTTCCCGGATTTTTTCGTAGCAATTTTCTTGTTCGGGGGGAGTCTCCGGGGCAGGATTTCCATTACCGAGATGTGGTCTCGTGAGGTGTGTGAGCCATGTGGTGGGCGGAAATTTTTGGGGGCATTGGGGCATTTGGGTAAAGGTACGTATATTTATGGGGCTGACGATTTTCTATCATTGACTATGTATTTCTACAAGAACGC